>OY856414.1:495127600-495690100 GCA_963693085.1 Alisma plantago-aquatica | reverse complement strand
ACACAAAGTACCTAGGTCTGCCAGCAACCATTGGGAGATCCAAGAGGCATGTGTTCAACTTCATCGAGGAACGCATATGGAAAAAGCTACAAGGTTGGAAGGAAACACTTCTATCGAAGTAGGAGGAGGAGGTTTTCATATAGCCATTGTGCAGGCCATACCCACATAGATCATGAGTGTATTTCATATTCCCAGCAATATCCTTAATGAAATCTAGAGCAGTATTGCAAGATTTTAGTAGGGTGCAAAGGTACGGAAAGGAAGATCTTTTGATAATGCTGGAATAATTTGTGTAAGTCAAAAAGAAGCGGAAGCATGGGCTTTTGGGACATGCACGCTTTCAACCAAGCAATGTTGGCAAAACAAGTCTAGAGGCTCTAGACGAAAACAGGCACACTTGTACATAGAGTTCTAAAAGCAAGATTTGATTTTGGAAGCTATAGGATGTCGCAATCTGAGTTACACCTGGAGTAGCCTATGGGAAGCTAAACCATTTATACTTGAAGACATGAAATGGAGAGTTGGCAATGGCACAAGTATCAACTTATGGAGGGACAAGTAGGTATACAGGTGGGACAATGATCTGGAGGAATTTGCTACATCAGACCTGTCATATCTTTCCAGAGTGAGCGAGCTTATCAACATGAAGACGACACAGTGGAGGCAAGAGGAGATCAGACTGCCATTTCCACCGTTGGTAAGTGCTAAAATTCTTAATACCCCAATCGGCATAAGATTTCCAAAGGATCTCCCGTACTGGTGGCTCGAAAATTATGGCTTGTTCACCAGCAAGTCGGTCTACTAGTTGAGCCACCTAGGAAGGGCACAATTCATAGAAAGTCAGGTCGTACCCAATCCCAAGGTGTGGAAGATAGTATGAAACTCTAGTTGACAGCCTAAATTGTCACATTTTCTGTGGAGAATGTGTACCGGAAGCTTAACCACCATGGGAAGAATATATGACAGGCATTTGCAAAAACTATTATAAAAAGAGAGAGTTTCTCTATTTATTTACAAACTAGCCTTTCAAGACCTCTTTTACCAATTAGAAGCCAACATTTTGAGTTTGCGTTCTCTCCTTCATTCAATCTATGCTCACGTTTTTTTCACTTTTTCTCCTATTTTAATTGCTTGTAATTCACTCATTCTCAAACCTAAACAAAAATGAATATTCCGTCCATAACTACTCCCCACTCTCTCACTACGTTCCTAAGAACTCCTCAATTCACTCTCCCACTCCTATTATCTCTCTTATACCACTATAAACGAACTTCTACCCTCTATAGTAATCACTTCCTACTCTCATCGCCCTCATTTCCCACGATATATGCCCCTTCCTATTCCATTCTCTACAACCCTTAATACTCTCTCCCCACGATTCCCAACTCCATGTTCTCCACTTGATTATTTTGTTGCAAATTTAAATCATTTCAAAAAATTGATGTAAATATAAGTTCAACATATTTCTAATTTCACATGTGGGTTGACTAGTTATGCAAAAAAGGAAAAGGAAACGATATGACATATGGTCTTCTAATGCACAGAGATCAGAGAAAGTATGGGCATCATTGCCTACCGAGCATCTGATTGCTTCGGGAGCGGCGAATGATCCAAGCATTGATGTGGGGCGCGTGGACTCACTGCAACACACATGTCCTCGAACGTATGAGAACTAAATCTCGTCTATTCTTGCGCTATTAAGGACTATAGAACTGCAAACCGGACCAAGGAAGATGTGGAGAGCCAGAAGGACGGGTGCGACATGAACAGATGGAAAGCGACGGCGGACGATGTGCTTCAACTTAACTCGACCATGGCGATGGGCACAGAAGGATAGATACATGATGGCAGAATTCTGAAAGACGATGACAAAGCTGTCCCAGCAAATAGTCGCAGAGACTAGAAACGGCCATGGCAGTGCGGAAATAGGTGAAGCACAATCACTCTTGATCTGTATGAAGTGTCTGTTAGGGTGGGACTTTCGGAAAGTGCAGTTTGAGATGGACTCACAAATCTTACATAAAGCTCTGAAGGAAACCCACATAGGAGAGAGGTTTATTAGTTTCGGATATGATACATGTCCTTTTCCTCTGAGGTTTGCTTTTTTTCTTTTGCACCTAGAGTTTGTAAAAAAGCAGCTCACTTCATCGCAAAAATCAGCATTGAGAGGTAATTGTGCTAGTAGAGTAGGGTCGAAGGGTATTCCTCCCTATGTAAAAGACATAGTGGCTTCCAGTTTTAATGGTTAAATGAGTAGTGGCCGAACATTCAAAGAAAAAAAACAACCGGCAGCAAAACCAATCATGAGATTATCCTATCCGTGCGGGTCCGACAGTCCACCAGAGATGCAGACCAGTAATAAAAACATGAGCTTCTGGTTTCTAAGCTGCATAGCAGATAAATGGAACCGGGATGGTTGACTGAATATCAAATGCAATTATACAGACGCGAGGCATTCGGCAAGATCTAATGACTCACAATGACATTCTACAGTCTACTGATTGGTCCACAACTACAATTCCACAAGCATTCATCTAGCACAGACCAGTAAATGACACTATACCGCAGCAAACAAATAGAATATAAAAAAAAAAAGCTGATCACTCCTTGCGTTATGCTTTTGCTATGTTTGCGGCTCAGCTAGGAGAAGGCTGGAGGAAGGCCACGGGCCAGAGCTGCAAGAAGGCGCTCAGCTGCCTATGGCTTTTTTATAAGGGGGATAAGAGAGAAAACAAACAGCAAAAGAAAGAGACATAGATAGAGCAAAAAGGTGCAAGCCAGTGGCCGTCTACACAATTTAGATACCCGCCTTCACCCATGACAAGAAAATAGCATGTTTCATTCACCCGAACAAATCCAAACTAACAATTGGGAGATTCAAGTTTAGTGGCGTCGATAAGCATGGGTCAGTTCAGATGGTAGGCGCTCGGTTCTGCAGGTAGCTAATTTGGAGAAGGGTGATGCAGAAATCCAGCTGTGTGAATATTGAAAGTAAATTAGCGCTGCTTCCTCTACAAAGAGAGATGCCCTAAGGTCACCGAGGCGCAGCCAGTCACTAATACAGAATTCACTTTTCATACCAGTGATTAAACTCTTCTTGAAAATTTTAGAATTAAGTGAATGTTTAGGAGCAATGTACTACTCAGGATAGGTCTGGGTCGAATTCGAATCTTGTATCTTATGTATGCATACATATAATGACGTCGACCACCTAAGAATCTAGATACAGTACGAAAGCCGTATACTTACATATCCATAGTTAAATAATGACAAACAGGAACGGGCCCAACCTTCCATTAAATACATGCATACTCAATTTGGAGAAATACGGTGATACATTAACAGCATGTAAAGAATCACAATGTTTGTCCCCAATCTACAGCCTACCTAGAATTATGCATACATGAAACTGAAAAGAGAAAAGAAAAACAGTGCACTTCGTACTATACATAGCAGCCGTGGGATGCAGGAAGTATGTCCCAGCCACCTACCTGTATACTATCAAATTCATAAACACTAATAACACCATTGTAGGGTTCAGCATATACTAATACACCATACGAATAGCAGCCAACACGAGGAACGGTACGACCAGCACATTTTGTTGATTCCACCAATTAGTACAGAAGATATAAACAAGTAATGGCGTCATCAGCTGACATATTATTACTGTCCCAACCAGTTCATGCTTGCTGTCTTAGAAAATGAATTTTTTTCGGCAGTGGCCAGTACGATTCTGATCATAGGGGATCTGGACTTTTAACATCTCCAACTGACTGAGAAGATTGGTGGCTTGAATATTCTTGACTTTTATCATTTACCACCCATAAACATTCCACATAGCAGCATTGACGTTGTGAGAGTGGCTGTTGTATATCTTATGATTAAACAAAAATAATGTTCTCTCCTCTATGATGGTATAAGAGATAGAGATAAAACGCCAACACAAGAGATATAGTACAAAGATAAATAAGAGACAGAACAGAAAATAAGAGAATTAAATATCTCAACAACCCCCCTCAAACCGGAGCATAAATATCAATCATGCCTAGTTTGTCAACCATAATAGCAAATCTGGTTTTGGGAAGAAACTTGGTGCAGATATATGCATCTCGATCAGATGTATGAATATAAAGAGTAGAGATGTGTTCAGACATAATAGCTTATCTGACAAAGTAGCAATCCACCACAATATGTTTGGTGCGTTCCCGAAAAGTTGGATCACTGGCAATGAAAATAGCAGCTTAATTGTCACAATTCGTAGGAATAGGATCGTGGGGGGTCAGAATCAGAAATATCAAATTCCTTCAGAAGACCCCGAACCTTAGTTATCAAGGTGGTCACCTAGGCGCTCCATGGGGGCTCTAATACTAGGCGCCTAGAATCTTCATGGGAATTGGGCAAGCTGGGCGTACTAGACGGTCTAGGCGGACGCCTAGGCGGGCTGGGCAGACAGCCTAGGCGTTGATGGATTAAGTTTTCATTTCTTTTTCCTTCCTGTCAGTTCATCTTTAGTCTTGCTAGTTGCTTTTACTGCTGTGTTGGTTCTTCTCCTCCTTTTCTCTTCTTTCTCCTATGCCTCCTCTTACTCACTTCCTCATCCATCTGTCTACATTTTTTGACATTTTTCTTCTCCCCCCTGCTGGTACAGCCTCCTTTTGCATTCCCTTTTTTTTTCTGCAATCTTGATTTATTGTTCTACATCTGCTGCTCCTGGTGCTGCTGCCATGATTTCTCTTCTCACTGTTTCGTCCTCCATCTCTTTCTCCTGCTGCTGTTACAACATCCATTTGGCTTCTTTTTAGGAATTCTGTTTTCTACTAATCCTCTTTTACATCACCTATACTTCGTAATGTTGATGATGTTGTTACTTAATGTATTCCGCTTTTACATCACCTGTTCACCTATACTTCGTAATGTTGATGATGTTGTTACTTAAATGTATTCCGCTTTTACATCACCTGTTCCTTGTGGCATTGCTGCTGTAGTTAATATTTCTTTTCTTTTCTTTCCCATCCTCCATTTTCCCTCTGAGTTACAACCTCTTCCCACCCCTTTTTCCTGTTTTCTTTTGTTTCTTTTCTACATCTCCTTCTCCAATCGTTATTGTAGACTTGTTGATATTACTTCCTTTATTCTTGTTCTGATTACCATCTCCTACTGCTGTCATAGCCTCATTCTGCCCTCTATTTTTATGTTTCCTCTATGGTACTATGTATAGTATATATAAAGCAAATAAACATACTGAAAAAAATACAAAAATAAAAACGCCCAGAACAGTCTAAGCGGACTAGGTGCCCCTTGGGGCATGCTGACCGCCTAGCCGCCTTGACAACTATACCCCGAACCCACATAATCTCGCAGGTAGTATGAGCCATGGCTCTATACTCAACCTTGGCGCTAAAATGGGCAACAAAGTTATGTTTCTTACTACGTCGGGTGACAAGGTTACCTCAAAAAAGAAAACAAAAAAATCAAATAAAGGACTCGTGTTGGATTGGCATAACAAAATAAGAAATGCAAATAAGGAAGAACTCAAATCGAGTATAACTATAGTAGCCTGATGTAGATCTGCGGTCAATCTTGTTGCCTGCATAATCAGAATCATAGTAGTCAGAGATCTTACAATGCCCATGTCTTCTATATACAATAAGCCTTTTCTCTTGGAGAATTTTTCAAATACTTTCACAATGTGACACAGCATCCCAGTGACATTGTATAGGTTTATCCAGATACCTACTGACAACTGCAACTACAGAAGATATATCAACCCTTGTAAGGGTAAGATATATAAGCTTACCAACTAAACTACAATATTGTTAACAAAACTACAATATTGTTGGCTGTCAGAATATAGAGACGAATCATCATCCTAGTGGGGTTAGGATCCAAAGAGGTGCCGATAGGTTTGGTCCCAAGAATGCTTGTTTCTGCCAAAAGATCCAGAACATTATTTCCTTTGTGATAACCAGATGCCTACAGAAGAGTGGGAAAATTCAACGCCCAAAAAGAATCTCAGCTTCCTTAGGTCTTTAGTACTAAAGTGTTTCTCCGGGTATTCCTTAGTAGCATGTATGCCCGCTTGATCACTCCCAGATAGAATAATTTCATCTACATAAACAATAAAAATGACAAGACCAGGACTAGTCTTCTAAATAAAAACAAAGTGATTAGAGTGAGAACGGCGAAAGCTGAATTTGTCAAGTATGGCTCAATTTATCAAACCAGGCTCTTGGACACTGTTTCAATCCACGAATAAGTTTGCCTAACATGCACATCTTAACACTCCCCATGAGCAACAAACCCATGTGGTTGCTCCATATAAACCTCCTCATGCACATCAAAATATAAAAAAGCAGTCTTGACATCCAATTGGAACATAGGCCAACTACAGTTAACAGCTATAGAACTAAGAACTCGGACAGAGTTCAGACGAGCAACACGGGAGGTCTCAAAATAGTCAACATTATATGTTTGAGTATAGCCGTTAGCCACAAGGTGAGCCTTCAGTTTTTCAATTGTGTCATTCGGCTGACATTTGACTGTAAAGATCCAATGACATCCCACGGGAGAGAAGTTAGGTGGGGGAGTAACCAACTCCCAAGTAAAATGACCAGTAAGGCCCTGCATTTCATTCTCCATAGCCTGGAGCCATGCTGGATGTTGTAAGCATGAGCAACATTTTTAGGAATAGAAACAGTTGAAGTAAAATTGGCAAAGTTGGGGCCAATATTAGTAGTAGACCAATAATTGTTAATAGGATGTAAAGTACAAGATCAGACTCCTTTCTGCATTCCTTTTAGTCTTTAGTTGTATTTCTTTAATTTCGTTGTTTTACATTAGTCGTGCTCCAGTATGCAATCTATAGATTCTTGCCATCCCGACTACAGTCAGCACTTCTTTGTTCAATGTATATAATCGAAGCAAGGCACAGACTTTTGTCTCTAGTACATAGTGATTCTACGAGCAATTCCACCGTTTTGGCGTCCAGGACGATGTAGGAGTCATGATCACCGATTTCTGCAGATGACTCGATGATAAGATCGCAAAGTTGGCATCATCTATCTTACTCACACTTTGGGATGCAGTGTAAGTCAAGGGCAAGTTACGACGTGAACCTCCAGAACTATACCAACTCGGAGTGCACTTTTCCTGCCACCATTGTGTTCTAAAAGCTCCACCATAGCCCTGGCATCCTAATCCAAGCAACCAATGGTACTAATGGCACTCTTGTGTTTCACATGTCAAGGTTATGGCCATCGTTCCCTACAGTACCCCAGTCGCATCATGACGATTCGCGCAAGGACCAAGGAGGACAACATCAAGTAAGAATGCTCTTCTAGCGAGTGAACCGTGTGATGTGGGGATGAGCTTTAGCATGCCTCTGTGTTGCTCCTAGCAGATGGTGGCATTGATCCTGACTTTTGTAGCAGATGTAATGATGGGATGTCTACATTCTCCTAGCATATGTGACGATGGAATGTCTACATTCTTGTTAGAAAAACCCAACCATGAGAGTAGATATCAAGTAAACGTAACTACATAATATCATCTTATGTGTCTCTATTACGAAGAAGAAAGATGATGTCTACTGAAAGTAAAATTAGGGCACCCAAAAGGGTTACTAGAATTCTACATGAACGCGTGAAGGATAGATGGGGATATAACAGATGGATCTACATGAACATGCTCTTAGCATATTTCATATGTTTCTTTTTTGTGCGCGTTATAGAGCACTACTTCCAACTTGGAACATCAAAATGCAATGACATTACAAATCCAGACGAGTGAACCGTGTGATGTAGGGATGAGCTTTAGCATGCCTTTGTGTTGCTCCTAGTAGATGGTGGCATTGATCCTGACTTGTGTGGCAGATGTAATGATGGGATGTCTACATTCTCCTAGCAGATGTGATGATGGAATGTCTACATTCTTGTTAGAAAAACCCAACCATGAGAGTAGATATCAAGTAAACGTAACTACATAATATCATCTTATGCGTCTACTATTTCGAAGAAGATGATGTCTACTAAAAGTAAAATTAGGGCACCCAAAAGGGTTACCAGAATTCTACATGAACGCGTGAAGGATACATGGGGATATAACAAATAGATCTACATGAACATGCTCTTAGCATATTTCATATGTTTCTTTTTTGTGCGCATTATAGAGCACTCTTCCAACTTGGAACATCAAAATGTAATGACATTACAAATCCAGGCCACAATATATTGTAGATCGTTCCTTAGTGCTAGCTTACAATGCATATGCTTTGAATCTGAACAAAATTTCAAGCTGCAACCCTAAACCACACGTAGTGGCTCATACAACGAATTCCAATGAAAGGCCATCCAACTACATATGCATCGTATCGAATCCCAACAAATTTAGCCAAGTAGACTGCACTTGTCTACTGGTGTGTAGTAGCTATGCATGGCTTTATAAAGTGCACTCGAGGTGCACGTCTATAAGTGGCACGATCCCAAAATAAATTTCCATGAACATGTTCTTAGCATAATATTTCACATGTTTCATTTTTGTGGCATTATAGAACACTACTTCCAACTAGAAATATCCAAATGTAATGACGTTACAAATCCAGGCCACGGTATATTGTAGATTGTTCCTTAGTGCTAACTTGCCATGCAAATGCTGCAAATCTGAACAAAATTTGATGCCCATACAAACAAAAGGATTTGCACCCAATGCATTTCAATAGTCCCAAAGCAACAGCTATTTCTGCATGCAGCTTCTACACTAAATCAAGCAATAATTGTTTACTTCTCCAAATGACAAAACAGCTCTGCATTCAGCTTCTGCATAGACATCTGGTACATGTGATCCATAATATCGCCTAGTGTTAAAATTTCAAAGAAAAATGATGTTTACTAACAGTAAAATTAGTGGGCCAAAAAGGGCTACTCGAATTGTATCCAGAACGCAGGAGGGATATAGAATATGATGTCCACAAGGATACAATAAATAGATCTGCATGGACATGTTCTTAGCATATTTCACATGTTTCTTCTGTGTGCATTATAAAGCACTGTTTCCATCCAATGTATTGACCAATGTTTTAGAGCGGGGGGGGGGGGGGGGGGGTCTTTTTTTTTTTAAGCGGGCCCTGAAATTTATGGGTAATTTTGTAGAAAATAATACATATTAGCATATAATAAATACATTTTCTAAAAAAAAATACTTATCTAACACCCTATACATAAAAATAAAACACCGAAATAGTTGATAACACAACTAAAAAACAATGATAAAACAAATACAATTCAATTACACAAGTTTAAGACATAAGAATTACAATTTATAGTCTCTTTCTCTTACTGTAGTAAATTTATAGAATTACAACTTTATATACTAATATGCAGCAAATAGTAGAAGATATGTAATGTACCAATTTATATTATGCAGTAAACAATAGAATATATCGAATGTATTGATATTCAGTAAGCAGTAGAATACATTATGCACTATATAATGTACGGATGTATTATTATTTATAAGGCGGAAAACAGTAGAAGATATATAATGTACTAGTTTACATTATGCAGTAAACTATAGAATATATAGAATGTATTAATATAAACAGTAGAATATATCATGTACCAATGTATTATTATATATAACGTAGAAAGTTACAGAAATATAATATGCAATAGATAACTAGATACATAGTGTAAATATTAATGTATTATAGTATAGAATGTATTATACAGTAATGTTACATATTTATATTAACTTATTATACTACTATAGACTTATATTATTATATTATGTTACAGCAGATGGACTAGCGCCCTAAAAATAGGCAGCCAGAAGTGAGCGCCTGAAGCAGGGTTTCAGGTTAACGCATAGGCGGGCCAAGCGGGTCTTAGGTGGGCGCTTAATGCCCTGCCGCCTGCCAACCGCTCAAAGCCTTAAACAGGCGGTTGGGCATGTGATCCGCTCAGGCAGGCGCCTGGCCCGCTTTTTAAAACATTGGTATTGACAATACAAATCCAGGCCACAATACATTGCAGATTGTTCCTTACTACTAGCTTAGAATGCATATGCTGCAAATCCGAGCAAACTTTCAGGCTCCAACCATAACCACACTAACTTAGTGGCCCATATAGCTAATTACAATGGAAGGCCATCCGGCTACATATACATCATATCGAATCCCAACAAATTTAGTGTGCTAAATAAATTGCACTTGTGCTGGTGTTTAATAGCTAGGCATGGTTTAATAAAGTGCACACAAGGTGCACGCCTTTCTAATGGCACAGCCCCAAAAATACCTTGAGGTTTGTGCCACAAACCTAGACATTGGATATTGTTAAAGGGAACTATAAGATCAAACATCACACAGAACAGGATTTACATGGAAAACTCTTCAAGAAGAAGAGTAAAACCAAGGTAGGAGAAAACCCTAAGCGGAGACGGGAGGAGTGTTTTCTTCTTCTATCTCAGACAAACGGGGGGAGCGAGGTGTTACCATATATAGAGAAGAGGTATTAAATAGATCCACCTCCAAGATCCTTCTATCACAAACAAGGAATCATAACATAATGGTTGAATGGGCCGCCCCCCTAGCCCATGGACACACATAGATAACCTAACACTTCGCCTCAAGTTGGGCATACAAGTCAAGCATGCCAACATGCAAACAGAAACAGCAATATGGGGGACAGGCAAGAATTTTGTTAAAACACATGCTACTTGCTCACTTGTCTTCACATAAGATAGGCAATCACAACATCAATCTTTTCACATATGAATTGTCGGTCTAGCTACACATGCTAGGTTTGATCATGCAAAACCAGATTATTAACAAGATTAATGGCAGACTTATGGTCACGATATAATATTCTCATGGGAGTCTTTGATATGATGCCCATATCAAACAAAAGGATTTGAACCCAAAGCACTTCAGTGATGCCCAAAATCCAGAGCTTAGTATTCAGTTTTTGCACTAGATCGAGCAATAATCAGTTGTTTTTTACTTCTTCAAATAACAAGATTTCCTCCTAAAAAACACAATATCCAAAAGAAGCTAGACGTGTAACAGATCAAATCCGGAGAGGATACTACTATATCCGATACCCGAATCTGAAAAAAATTCAATCCGATATTCGACCCGATATCCGACGGATATCATGCAATAGTATCTGAACCTGATCCGAACAAATAATATCCGAATTCAGATAAATATCCGATTCAAACCAAAAATTATATATATAGAAAATATTGATATTACTATCAATATATATACTACAATATATATATATATTTGATCATGTTAATAAATATATTATGTATAAAAAATATTGATAGTATTGTCAATAGATATGATAATATATATATATATATATGATCGTGTTAATAAATATATTATATATAGAAAATATTGATATTAATATCAATATATATGATAAAATATAGGCTAAAAGAATTGTGTACCCGAGTCAAGGAATGAGGTTTCAGCGAAATTGGCGAAATTTTGCCCAAAAATTTCAATTTCAATGGGATCTGGTACTGAAACGTGCGTCTGTGTCGATTTCGATGATTTCGATGAGTTTCGCCAAATTTCAATGATTTCGGTGAATTTTGTCAAATTTTGATGAATTTTGCCAAGTTTCGATGAAAACTTCAATAGTTGCAATCCTTGTTGTTATTGTTGTTTTTTGTAGAGGAGCAAAGGGGGATTGGAGTTATTTCACCACTTAGTACTTATACATAGTATATACTTATAGTATATCATAATTGCATTGCATTTCCCTAATATTCGCTATTCAAATTATTAAATACTTCTGCAATGCATGCTTTTCAGTTTTTGCAATGTGGACGACATGTATCCTAGTGGTGGTTTAAGACAATGAAGGTGCTAGGAAGCCAACCACACCAACAAATAATGATTTAGCTTGGAAACATTGCACTAGTGTTCTTGGGACCAATGAAATGATTGACTATTGAGTCAATATCAACAACAAACTATCAACCCAAGTAAAATGTGTGGGGATGCCCTACATATCCAATATTTGATATTATAACACAAATAAGTACATGCATGTACATAGCTCATTCTTGCAAAATTGCATAACTTAATTCCCTATATTTTCTCATCGAAATATATTTGTCGGATTCGGATTTTTTTGGATCGAATACAGCCATATTCAATATCCTATCCAAAATTTTTGGATATGAAATTTGATATCCTAAATCCATTCTGGATTATGCGGATGTCGAATCTTTTTCAAAATTTTGGACTCGAATCCGGATCGAACGTGTGGATTCTGGATATCCATTTACAGGTCTAAAAGAAGCACATGTCATCTTGAGAACAAGCATAGTCAGCATCAGTGAAGCATTCAATCCTTAACTCGTACCATTTGGTGAAACATTAAATCTTCTTTTTTCAAATTCCTTTCAGCTTTAAATCCACCTGGCTCCAGAAGATTACTCTCGATTGGCGCACTTGTCTATATAGTATGTGTCTAGACCAACTAAGACGACAATCTTGTAGTTTATCCTCAATACTTACCAATTCCACTATATTTTTCTTTTATAGTCCATTCTAGTGTCACTATATTTTTTCATCTCCCCACAACCTTCGTCTTCACATTCCCATCTTTATAACATTAATATTGTGACATAAAACCATGTTCCTTCAGATCCCATTACTCGGTACATTGATAGCACCTTCACGGTTGGATGCTCTATTGTTCTGTTTAAGTTGCATATCAAGCAAATGGAGTTTTGTTGTGGCATTATACTCCAAAAGAGCTCCATTTCATTCACATGAAAGAAGTCCTATCATACTTCTTGTTTTATCTGAACAATGGTGGGGTAGCACCCAACAGCTGACCAAATAACCGCAAAAGTTGTGGGATGTGTTGCGGAACCTGGTCTGCTTCATTGGAGTCAATGACCATAAGAAAATCAAGGAAGCTTTTTCCAAGTTTGGGACATGGGTATGCTTCATTGGCGGCGCTTTTTCCCAAGGCCATAGTTGTCTAGACGGCTAGGCGGTCCATTTTTTCCAAGGGGCGCATAGGCGTTTTTGCTTTTTTTACACATATATAGTGAAAATTTGCATACATACTTAACTATATCCAAATAGATACATCCTACGCACATTTCTAATTATTATATCTAAGTTGTAACAATTATATTTGACATAAAAGACACTTAACATGACCAAAACTAGACCTGATTAACCCCAATATGACCCATCTTTTTCAAAATTGAACCTAATTTGAACTAATTTTACCTAACTTTAACCTTATTTTGCATAGCATAAACTTCTTAGACCTTACCTTTCCTTAATTTACCCTGTATTTACCAAAATGAGACCTAATATGGCCAAAAAGGACCAAATTGACCCAACCGCTGAACCAATAACCGCAAAGGTTGTGGGATGTGTTGCGAAACTTGATCTGCTTCATTGGGACATGGGTCAGCTTCATTGGCGGCCCATGTCCCCAAGGCCATAGTTATCTAGGCGGTCCTTTTTCCCAAGGGCCGCTCGTTTTTGCTTCTTTTTTTACATATATATAGTCAAATTTGCATAAATATTTAACTATATCCAAATAGATACATACTATGTACATTTCTAATGATTATATCTAAAGTTGTAACAACTATATTTGACCTAAACCACACCTAACATGACCTAAACTAGACATGATAGACCCTAATATGACCTATCTTGTTCTAAATCTAACCTAATTTAACCTAAATCTAATCTTATTTTGCATAGCATAAACTTCTTAGACCTTAATTTTCCTTAATTTAACCTGTACCAAAAGGAGATCTAATATGGCCAAAAAATACCAAATTTCCCTAAAGCAGACCTTTTCCCCCCAAAGCAGACCTAGTTTGCTCCAATTTTGACCTGATTTGGCCTATCTTAGACCTAATTTTGCATAACATGACCTAAACAGACCTTACTTCCCTTTACCCTATATTGACTTAAATGAGATCCAAGTTTGTCCAAATTCAGACCTAATTTCCCCAAATCAGATGTATTTCCCCCCAATAAGGCCTGTTTTTCCCAAGTCAGACCTAACTTTCTGAAATTTGACCTGATTTGGCCTATTAGACCTAAAGTTGCATAACATGACCAAATCATACCTTACTTCCCGTAATTTCTCGTATACTACTTAAATGAGACCCAATTCGGCCAAATCAGATGTATTTTCCCCAAATCATACATGTTTTCTCCAAGTCAGACCTAATTTGCCAAAACTTGACCCGAGTTGGCCTAAATTAGACCTATTTCAACCATAAAATGACTCACGGTGGTCTAATTTGACCAAATCTGGACCAAATTCATGCTAATTTAGCCATTCAATGGCTTGATTTGGGCCCAAAAGACCTTAGGTGCCCACTTAAGCCACTTTAAAGGATGGGTGCCTAGTTTGAGGTGCCCTTCCTAACACGCCTACGCGGACGCCTTGATAACTAAGCATCAGGCCCATCCATCCTTGCTCGGTTCATCATGATCAACATAAATTTCATCTATCATATAGATAATAGACTACATCACATTATGAGAGGGACATCACTAGATACAACTCGGCCTCACCTTCTAGCCTACTGAAAGTGGCTACATTGACACTCTTTTTTTACAAAATCTAATCTTATTTAGATTCTGAAGCCCACTCCACAGTCGTAGATTTGACACTGATACTTTTCCCAATCTACACAAATAGCGTCATTTAAAAGGTTCATTCATTGAACCATTTAAATCAAGTACATTAAGTAATCAAGTAATTTCCCCAATCTGGCAATCCTCGCAAATATCAATCAATTTTCATTTACATGGTCGTCTTTTCCAAATAACTGATTTTTGACTTTTTATTTCCGGAACCTTGAAATTGAAGATCTAAAGAGGATAATAAGTGCAGCATTTACTACTTATAAACCAAGTTTGATTAACTAAGCATATACAATTATGCGTTAACAGAACTACTTTTTCTATTAACTACAGAAAAAGGGAACTGGATGTAATAAGTTGAAGATGTAACTCTGTTCTCATATATTTTCTTGATAGTGTGTGCAGGACTTAGAGCTTAATAATAGCTGTTGACAACTATGGGCATCAAAATGCACAAATTAGTTTGTGTGGCAACATCTGGCAGTGCCTTCACTACTTTGAGATACTTTATAAACGAAGCAGAATGGGTGGCCTGGGAAAAGCACCTTGAGAAGTTCTCATAGTCAGTTGGAAAAAGAAACAGGGAACATATATTTTGCAATGTGCATATATCCTACACAAAGAAGACATCTAACAACATATGTACATGTAGGCTTCAAATAAACAGTTAAAAATCACCTTCGAAAGCACTTAAAAAAAACTTGATAACAAAGCAATCATCAAGCACTAACCCATGCTTATGCATTCTGTACACAACATTTAACAAAAAAATTGGTCAAAACACAGGAAAATGGTTTGAAGCACCTGTTTTAACAGTTCTATTGCCCATATTGTCTATCATTCAGCAAAGTTCCAGCAATTGAAACTAATATGAGTTCATGGCTAACCACACCTGTCAAATGTATTATCAAACACCTTATCACAAAGCAGTAGCTATGCCTTTCTCATTAAAACGTACAGTTAAAAGAAAAACCTTGGTTGATAGAAAAAGCATTCTAGTTTAAGACACAACTAACATCCATTTTAAATGCCATCCATCAACACTCCGCTAACCACAGAAGCCACCAACATGAATGGCAACTGGCAAATCACTTGGACAACAGCAAGTAAACTACAAATCGAATCTTCAAACTCAATGAGACTTTGCACAAGTTTAGTATATTACTTCCACTGTTCTACTCTGTCCGCATTATCCCTGTGGATTGCCTCACCCAGCAATATCCCGTGGTCACTCTAAAAAGCATATAACATTATTTATAAGCAATTGTTTAGTCCTTGCTGTTAATATCTCGTGTAAATAGTATGTGACTATATGTAGCTGATAGCTGTTAGTTATCTTATACCATTGGATTGTATCGGCCTGAATTGTACTTCACATAAATACTTTTATATGTTATTCTAGGAACTGGATCTTACCTACTACAGTAGAGAGATTATTGCAGTCATTGTAAACCAAAGGATCCCCAGTTCTAAATTATATTTTTACTTATTTTATACTTGTATTAGACCATGACAGGTCATTTTTCAGTTCATTCCAAACCAGACTAACTTGGCCATTATAAATATCAATATTGACATTTGTTGTATAACTTGTAATACAAATCAATAGCTACAACCCACTTGTGGCAGAGTTTGACAGCCCACTCACTGTACTAGAGAGAGTAACATCCATAAAAAACTTCACCCCGTCATTCAGCTTCTGCAATAGCAGAAGCAGCAGCAACCTATATTTTACTCTACCATGTCATAAGATAGATTACCACTGGAAAAAGAAAATTAGACATAGACATAACCACCATCTTATTGAGAATCACAAAAGGGCATCAGTTGCAAACCTGTTACACACTAGACCCTCACAGTGAATTTGCTTAAGAGAGCTCAAAATGTAATAACTAGGATCCTGGTGAAGTTCCTAACCTTGGGCAACAAGCTATCAGCTATCCTTTAACTCCTAGTAGGCCAAGGTGCGACAGACCATGGCAGAAAGTAGGGACGATATTGGCAAAATGTTGCAAAAAAATGCTGGTGGCAAAGTTGGTCCTAAATGAAGTTTTCCCAGACTTGTCATTCATTTTACGAGATTTAATAGCAACTTTGGGATTTCTGTAGTTTCGATGACTTTTGTCTTCATAAAGCATGCATTTTGACAGATCTTTGACAATTTCATTGTATGTTGCCCATTCATTTCGAAAAAACACAGTGCGATCATTGCATCTGCAGTGAACTGGCTGGAGCTCAGCAGTTCTCGTAGGTGTTCTTATTGGATCTGAGATGTTAGAGCCCTAAGATACCCAATCTCTACCACCATCTTCCACTTCTAAGCCCTTGCAATAATGTTTGTAAAATAGGTGATTTACAGGTTATAGATTCTGCCAACTATGGAGATCAACAATATGAATTTCCAGAAGAAGTATTATCATATTGACTTAAAATCTACGCATGTGATGCTATTAAAAACAATGATTGAAGCAAGGAAAAAAATGTCTGATTTCGACGCCGTTTCGGTACCCGCAGAAACAGAAATTTCGACAAATTTCGATGGAAATTCCGACAGATGCATTCTTTGCGTTTCGACAACCAAATGATCGAATTATTTATCGAAATTTTACCAGCACAATCTACTAGTGTAGATCTACTCAAATATGCAATAATATTTCATATTGGATATGTGAGGGGGTGGCGCTCCTCATATGAGAGTGAAGGAAGTTGAACAATTACGATGGGCATTTCGACGGAGATTTTGAGGTCAATTGAATGGAGAAATGAATGAATCAAGTCATCATAGTTTGCAAGCACAATATATAGACTTAAAAGACACAAATTTATGGAAACATAGCATGATCTAGGATGGTAGGACCTCTCGGTAGGATGACAGGACGTAATACATAAACAATGTTGTAGTGGTATGTGAGTGAGTATTGAGGAAGCATGAAACAACTATGGTTTATGCATCTAGTTGAACCATGATGGTTGTCATCCTCCTTGTTGATTATACCTATCAACATATTGGCTCATGTTTATTTTGTTTTATACAAGCATAGATGTCTCACTGTTAATCTCCATATGCTTACATGTGATAAAATGCATACTAATGGATTAACTCAAGCTTTGTTCTTGATCGTGTGCTTTTGTAGCGAGAGCCTATAGGAGGCAACCATGTAGTTAGAGGTGTGATTGATAATAGCATACATACAAAAAATCTCGATAGTGATGCTAATTTTGCGCACTATAACATAAATCATGTGACCTCAAAAATGAAAGTTAGTGGGTCATCATAGTCATAGATATCACTCCTAGACACATTTTTAAATATTTCCTTTGTAGATCTTTATAGAAGTGAGAGAAATAGGAGAGAGGGGTAGAATTAGGCTAGGAAGAGAAGAAACATAACTTAGATTGCCCCTAACAAGCCCAAGGAATCACATAGTAAAATCTGCAGACACGCGTACCCCATTTCTCGAAATAATATGTGTTTCTCAAAATTTCGTCGAAATGCGGACGAAACGGGCCTTTTTCATCGAAGTTTACCTAATTTTGTCGAAATTTAATTTTTTTTTTGGCAAAATTCCCTACATACAGACATGTAAGGCCATTTCTATGTCCGGTCGTTGACGGCATCGAAATATTTGGTGAAATTTTGCCAATTTCGACGAAATTTTGAACACTGGATTGAAGTTAAATCTGTCACATTTTATTCTTTCATTCAATGAATCGGTACATAGCTCATGTTATAGCAATCAAGAGTGCTAAAAGATTTTCAACCTTATTTGCGCATATATATACTTTCACATAGTGATATTTTCAAACCTATATAGATTTAGTCATCCCCTCATTCACAATCACAAACCCTCCTTTGTATCTAGTATGTGAAATGAATACTTGAAAGTGTAATTACGTATACCATTGCTAATAAAATTAAATAAGTTCATTCCTTCATTTTGGGATCAAAACCACAATGAACATGGGTAGTCATTCCTTCTCATATGAAGGCCCGCACATACAAATATATAATTTTGTTGCCATATGATGTGCACGTCTTTGAAATTTTACACTTCATCCCTACATCCAAATCATCAAAATATGCAGGCTCGACTGGTAGCCAAGATATATACTCAAGTATATGGAGAAGACTACCTTGAGACTTTTTCCCCAGTGGCTTCAACTTTTTATCTCACTAGCTGCTCATTTCTCTTGGCCTCTACATCAACTTAATACTAAAAACGCTTTCCTTCATGGTGACTTGATAGAGGAATATATGGAGCAACCTCCTGGGTTCGTTACTCAAGGGAAGTCTTATTTTGTTTGTAAACTTCATCTGTCACTCTATGGGCTTAAACAGTCACCACGAGCATGGTTCGGCAAGTTCAGCCATGCACTTTTGGGATTCAGTCTTCTACAACCGGATCTTGAACATTCGGTATTCTATCAGTGAGGGTCCTTAGGCGTTGTACCCCTTATTGTGTATGTTGATGTACCCCTTATTGTGTATGTTGATGATATTATCATCACCGAAGATTATCAACATGGTATTCTACAACTCAAATAGTTTCTTCAAAGAAGATTCCAAACTAAAAATTAGGTACCCTAAAATACTTTCTGGATATTGAAGTACCTAGATTCCCAGATGGTATTACGATATCACATAGAAAATACATTCTTGATCTACTTGAAGAAACAGGCATGCTTGGAGTGAAACCTACGGATACTCCAATGGAACCTAGAGTCAAGTTATATAAGGAACGAGGGGAAGCCTCTTAAAGATCATTTGAGATATAGAAGCCTGGTTGGAAAGCGTAATTATCTTGTCAAATAATAAAAGACGGCTAATCGTTATATTTGATAAGAGGTATCCCCCTCCTTTATATAGGAGAAGGGGGAGCGTACAGACTTTAGACTAAACCCTAATGGACCAAGACACACTTGGGCCCATAAACAATTAGACATGAATTACTTAATGAACTAAATTAACACTCTCCAATACTCCCCCTCAAGCTGAAGTTTGGGAGAATCCCAAGTCAGCTTGGAAATAGACAGACATACTAAAAAATTGGATAAGCTAAGCCCATACACAAATTTTCTCCCCCTCAGTATTACAATTAAGCACTCAAACACTCAGAAACTTCCCCTCAAGTAGATACTCCATAAAAGGCAAGCAGACAAGCAAGTCGCAAAAGTTTCTCAATCATCTAGAGCAGAAGTTTCTCAATCATCTGGAGTAGAAGTAAGCAACAGCAAAGTATCATGGTCTTTATCACAGTCGCTAACGTCGCAGCCCAGAGAGTGATGGGTCACAACAGCAGTACTAGTCAACGTGCAAAACAGAGGACGGATGGGCCAGAAAGTGTTGGCACACAGAAGTAGAAAGTTGACGTGCAAACAAGGCACGGACAAGTAAAAGGTCAACATGCATAAAGCATGGGGCAAAGCCCCGAAAAAAGGTCTACAATTAATTTTCAGAGGAAAAACTAACATACGGCTTGCATATTCAACGTACAATTTGCAACGATCAACTCTAGTCCGCTAAAGAAATGCCTCTCGTCCGCAGTCTTGTGGTTGTCATCATGTGTAGTAATCATTGTTCCGGAAAGTGGTATGCGGTGTACGGGCGGAGGGGTACCGCATCGAGTATATGTGATATGCGGGAGTATATACGGGAGTATATGCGGTTTTGGATTTTTTTCATTAAACTAATTATTATGAAAAATAATATATTGAAAACATAAATAAAATATACATATATATATTAGGCAGCTATATGTATTTACATCTAAACATATTAGTATACATGTATGACATACTTATATATGTATGCATGTCTATATATCGAATGTTTTTGTAATGAATGTACAAATTTTGAAATATATGTATATCAATGTAAAAATATGTGTAGAGAGTGTGTATAAATGTGAGTGAATCAAAACGCATGTACACATGTACAAATGTGTTTGTATATGTAGGTATATTACAATGTATATATACATATGAATGTGTCAAAAGATATGCATATAATTGTACAAATGTGTGTGGAAATTATTCTCTGTATTACAATGTATACATATAAATCAATGACTATATATTTAAATTTTAATATATATTGAAATGAGTGTATATGTATGCTTGTACGTATGAAACACATGGACATTAGCTGTGGGATTTTCAAAAAGCGGAGTTTAATTGGCCGCTTAATCGACCAAGCGGGAGTATATGCGGCCCATGACCGCTTAATGGACTGATTAACAATATACGGTGCGGTAGGGTGACCGAATAGGCATAAGTGGGAGTATATGTGGCCGTGCGAACCGATTTCTCGAACAGTGGTAGTAATGGACGACGTTCTCAATTAAACTCAACAGATAATTCATAGCAGTGTCGGAAGATTGAGGAGCATCGTGTTGTACTCAACGAGTTTGTCATCTTCTGACACCTTTCCAAGCACAAGTAGGCAGAGTTGGGTGTCAATGGACGCCATCTTCTCTGCATCAAGAGGATGTGCAATGTTTCTAGATCACAACCCATAAATTCCATGATATATACTCAAGGAGCAACCGGGATTGCTGGGGAAGAAGCCAATCACTGAAGGTGCACAATCAGCGAAAGGACAAGGGCACAAAAAAATAAGGCCAATGAAGAGGTAACATGAGAGATGCTTGATCGTGGCTCGGACACGGGAAGGCACACGCAACCCTGAGATGCTCGTGATGGTTTAACGCTGGGAAAAACAAAGAAATGTATAAGGTGCAATCGCGGCAACACTTATATGTAAGAGATGAGGCTTTATCTAGCAGCGACAGCATCCTTACCAAAAGGAGCAAGATGAGAAGATTGTGATATGGAGCGGCAAAAAAAGAGGGGTTAAGAGATAACAACAGCTGCAAATAGATTCCCCAATTGAGTCGCTTCTGATCTTGCAACCTAAGTTGAACTTATTGCCAACTCGGGTCTCCATGGTGAAAAAACACACCACGCTATCTTGTAGTCTGGTCGGCAAGGATGGTAGGAGCAGCAGCATGAGCAAACGGAGGTGTTGGACAACAACTGGAGTCGTGGCAGAGAGCTCAGGAAGGAGAGAATTGCTCGCTCGGTCGATTCTTCAATCCAAAGGGGAGCCCCCCCCCCAATCCACAAAAAGAGAACACTTAGGACGGCAATGCAGTAGGCAGTCACGGGGGACGGGGGACGTACGGTCGTCTTAATTTGATCTGCCTGTGAATAATTAACGGCAACGGAGAGAATATGCGGCAAGACATTTGGAGGAGCTAGGTAGCTGGCTAGGGTTTGGTACAGGTGAAGACAACATATTCAAATTTGGCCAAGGAGGCTAGAGAGATGTCTGGCGGGCAGCCAAGCCGGCGAACGGCAGCCGCCCACAGGAGGAAGAAATTGTTTCTCTCCTCTAAGTTTAGGATTGGATCACTGTTTTGATACCATGTCAAATAATAAAAGACGGCTAATCGTTATATTTGATAAGAGGAATCCCCCTCCTTTATATAGAAGAAGGGGGAAGTGTACAGACTTTAGACTAAACCCTAATGGGCCAAGACACACTTGGGCCCATATACAATTAGACATGAATTACTTAATGAACTAAATTGACAGACTCTCTAATATATCTTACTGTGACACGTCCAAATATATCCTTTGCTACTAGTGTGGTCAGTCAATTCATGGACAAACCACATACTAGTCATATGGATGTTGTCATTTGAATTCTTCAATCTCTTATGAAGAGTCTCGACAAAGGTATATGGTATAAAATCATGGACATCTCAAAGTATAGAGATTCTCAGATGCTAATTGTGTTAATGAGCACAGGTCTATCTACGAATATTGTGTATTTGTGGGAGGCATGAACAGGATTTCGACTTTGAGTCAACTTCGACAGGTTGTCATTTGAAATCTTCAATCTCTTATGAAGAGTCCCGACAAAGGTAAATGGTATTCAAATCATGGACATCTCAAAGTGTAGAGATTCTCATATACTAATTGTGTTAATGGTCGCAGGTCTATCTTTGAATAATATGTATTTGTGGGAGGCATGGAACAGGATTTCGATTTCGAGTCGACTTTGACAAGTGTGGAAGTGGAAGTTTGTAGAAGCATTGAGGAAACTTCGAGGACTTTTATAACCAAACTTCGACGCATCTTTGACAAAAAAAAAGCTAAAAATAGTGATTTCATGATGAAAATTGATAGACTTCATCAAATCTAGCTTAAAAAGAAAACATATGTTTATAGATAGCCATCCATACAGGTTTACATATGTAGAAAAACACGGTCACAAGCAAATGTACAAGACGTCATCCAAGTGTCAACTTCGACATGCATGGAAGTGGAAGTTTGTCGAAAACGTAAGGAAACTTTGAGGAAGTTGTGGACTAACACTTTGACACAAAATAAGCTAAAAGATAGTGAGATTGTGAGAATATTGGCATAAAACATCAAATTTTGGTAAACACATACTCCATTTATAACTTTTTATATGAAATGTTAAGAACTTAAATCCATTACATATATGTGGTCTTTTGAACACATTCTAGAATTCAAAAATATGAGTTTATTTCCAAATACTTAAATTTGTAAAGAGGGGGAAAAGTAGGAGAGGTGAAATGGTATTAGATCTAGACCAAATTTTGCAAAACTTGTGGAAATCTAGTAGAGGAATAAACTTATCATTCCTCTCTAGTTAGAACCTCACTATGGCCCGAACTCAATGTCTTCTTTCATATCAATTCATGAGATATGCTAACAAAGAGCATGGCAAGCTTTCAAAGAAGAAATCATTATATATCTTAAACAAACGATCATGGTGTCTCTTTTACCAGCCATACTCCTACACTTCAGACTGGTCCGGATGTGTTGACGTCCACTAAAATTTCCGGCTTATATCGACTAGAACTTTGATATAACTTATATAGTGATCTGCCACAAACAATAACTTACCTCAAGACCATTCACCGAAATAGAATCGCAAGCTCTTACAAACTCTATTGCTCAAATAGATATGATTATGATCACTCACGGGTTAGAAAACCCCACCATACAATCGTTTATCCTATGACCTAATCAAGGATATATCGCCAGATGTCGATGTTTAGTACCATGGTGGGAGGCAATCTAGTGATGTCTTATAAACGAAGAACATCCTAGAAGAACTTGATTGAATACACCCAGTCTGAGCCAATGGAGCTCCATTGTGATAATGAAGTTGTTGTTCACATTGCTTCCATCCCAGTTTTTCGTGAAAGAACTTAACATATTGAGGTTAATTGTCATTTCATTCAAGAAAAGATACAAGTCAGCAAATCATGCTTGTTCCAATACGGTCAGAAGATCTAGCAGCAGATTGTTTACTAAAGATCTAGCAGTAGATAGTTTACTAAATCCCTTAATGATTGTCGGGTTAAATTCTTATGTAACAAACTTGATGCCTATGATATCTAAGCACCAGCTTTAGGGGGAGTGTTAGAATAATAAGTATTTATTATTTATTATTCATTATTCTTTTATTATATTCCTTTGTATCCAAACTGTGTAATTGGGTATTTGGCCACCGCTCAAGTCCATATATATAGGTATGCCCTATCAATACAAAGTCAAGTTGCTATGCCTAATCTCATCTTGTTAACAATATGTATACACATACATATATAAACATATATTATATATATGCATATACATTGCATATATTTATATATATATATGTGTGTGTGTGCAAATATAGACAATCATATGCTATATATATAGTGTATGATTGTATGTGTGCATATAATATATATGTGCATGTATATATGTAGTTATATGTCATATTTGTTCAGGTGTGTGCTTAGGCATCAAGGCGCCGAAAGGGTTCGCCTTGACCCCGCACCTTAACAAGTAGCTCGTGTAGGGTGTTTTTACGGGACCCTAGACCTATAGCAATATTAATACTATATACAAGTTGATATAAGTATACCTTTTCCATGTTTGTTTCAAATATCATCATCATCTAAACCTCAATCCCAACCATGTTGGGTCGGCTAGATGGATCCTTCTTTTCCAATCAGCTTTGTTATGGGCCATATTCTAATGAAGTTGTAAAAATTCAAAATCTTTCTTTATCTTTGTTACAGAAATCTAGGACTTTCACTAAAATTTGGTGATTTTTCATATTGTAATAGGCTCCGCGAATGTTCGACGCGACTATTACGTTGGTCGTCGAATTTTTGCAACTTTTGACAATTTTTCCCGCTTTTTTGCGAGTTTGGCAATTTTTCAGGATCTTTCTTGACCTTTTCATGATTTTTCTCTTTGAAGTCACTTGCTCTCTTTTTTTACAAGCCCATGTGCAAAAAACTTTGGATATACACTAAACCCCAAACCCCCAGTCTCCTGCAACTGCAAGTCCATGTTGAATCGCCTGCCCCCCATCCCCTCTTCTCTAATGTTGTGTCTACATCTTCGGCGTAATATTCTCCTCTTTGATTAATAAATATGCAATCATCCTCATAATTTCATATTCTTTTCTCATTTTCCTCCTATTTGTCATACCAATACCATGTATGCTCAATGTGTCATTAATAATTACTATCGTTTCACATGTTTCTCTCAAATTGACATGTACATAGTCATTTTTCAACTATTCTTTAATCTTTTTCCTATTTTTTCCCTGAAAAATATTGTACGTCTAGTAACCTTAATACTTGCAAGCATGGGAAAAAAAAGGCGCGCCCTGAGGCGCACCCCAGGGCGCCTTGAGGCTTAAGCCTCACCTGTGATCCAAGAGGCGGACGCCTCATTTTTGCAAGGCGCAAAAAGGCGCAAGAGGCGTTGAGGCATAAGTGAGACGCTAGCCTCAAGCTGCAACCCAAAATACATGTTTCCTGGTTCATTTTAACTACATATGGGCCTGGCCCAATGGGTTTTCCATTAGCCCCTTTGATTCAAACGAAAAAACAAACAAATTGTGGTTAAAATACTACTATTTGGGTACAACTTGTACTGCTTTTATTTTCCAGCTGTTTAAATTTAGATTATAAACAGGTAGTGTAATGTGGTTTTGTTATGTAGTTGTCCAATTGTATTAACTTACATTGTATATATATTTTCTTATATATATAAACATATTAATACATATAAATATATATAAATATAGGAACGCCTCGGTACATTTTGAGGCTTACGCCTCGCCTCGCCAAGACAAAAACACCTCGTTAAGCCTCACGCCTTTTTCAACCTTGCTTGCAAGCAATGAATAAATATGTGGGTGAAGCGGCCGCTTAAGCGCCTAAACTCATATCCCGTTGTAATTTTGACTTAAGTAGGCTTTGAAGCATTTTTGCACTAAAGTGGCCGAATTTTCCCTGCTTTACGGCTGCTTTTTTGGGCCTGAAGAGGCGCTTCATAACAGGTATTCCTGGACTTGCCAATCATCTGATGAATTTAAAAAAATGAAAATTATGTATTGTAATAGGTGTAATAATCAATTTGGGAATTAGTGCCTTTATTACTTATTGTTCTTTGTAGACTATGTACATCTATATAAGAAGTATGTATTGAAATCTTCCGTTTGTAGAGCTTAAAATATTATATTAGTAATTTTTGTATGATTTTTTTGATGTTGCATCATGTTCCCACTATGTTGTATTTTGCATGATATAATATTAGTAATACATCTTGTTCGTACTATGTTTTAGTTTGCATGATTTTTTTTATGTTGCACAATCTCATCATGTAACCTCCTATAAGAAAGCACATCATCCTATCATGTATTGTATATATAACTTTTTTTTTGGATAAAGTTCGTAGTATATATAAAAGGTAAAAGCAAGCAAACACATGCTTTGCCGGTTGGTACAAAGCATAAGTTGATCTAATAATGAAAAGTAGGAAAGAAGCTGAAAATGTTAATGTTCACGGGGGAGGCACCCCTTAACAAGCCTCTTGAGCAAGAAGCAAGAAGTACTAGGTGATTCCATCGAAATTGAAGATCAGTGCCTGGTGAAACCATCAGCGCAACTAGTGTAGCAGCAAACCAACACCAGTCTCGTCATCAACTAGCTCCTTCAAGTCACATAGAAAACGGGCCTCCGCTTCGCCTTCATCAGAATCCTCAGTCTCCTCCTGATCCTGCATGCCTGCACATGGTGAGAATATGAAGGTTTGCACCAATCTAAGAGATGATGATATGCCTCAGTCTCGAAACGTTGTTAAAGTATATGTTGTTTCTCTCTAACTAAAGGTTCCAACTAATGGTGACAAAGAGATCGTCACCTCTAAAGGATGTGAAGGACCTGTTAGGAGAAAGTTCCAAAGGGAAAGTGGTTGATGAGAGATCAAGCTGGAAATGACGAATAAAGTGTGAAATGATACTGAGTGAGAATTTGCATTTAAAGAAAATGTGGTCCACCGAATCTGTGTTGTTGTGGCAGAGAGAACATCTAGAGGGGCCGATGAAGCCTCTCTTAGTGAGGTTTTGTTCAGTAAGCAACTTGTTGTGTAAAAGTAGCCAAAAGAAGATTTTATGTTTTTGTGGCCACTTTTGCTTCCAGATGTTGGCGGTGGGGGGGGACAGACCTCTGTAAGAAAGGTACGTGTAATCTTTCTTAACAGAGAATGTGTTTCCCCATTACCAGGTAATGTGATTTGATGAATTGTGTTCAAGGGTCTGGGTCAGAGTAGAGAGGCAGTCTGGGTTGAGATGTAAGAGTATGCATCTTTTGAGCGCATTTGATCTGTTGCTAATCAGTTGGCTAAGCGCTTTGGCAGTATTGATCTTAGTGAGTTTGTTGGGTATGGACCAATTTGTGTGCAGATTATGAACAGTGCTATTGTCTAGCCATGGATCGTCCCAAAAGGAAATTTTTAGGTGGGAGTGTGGGGGGTGTTAATGATCTGGATGATTTTTTTGATGTTCTTATTGATGTATTTCCAAAGAGGTGAGGCGGACTTTTTGGGCACTTTGTGCAAGGGAGGGGATTTTAATAATATTTGAAATTTATTAGACTGGTCCAAATTTTCCTCTTGTTTTTGGCCAGGCAGTTGATGATTTTGGTGATAAGACAGAAAGCGTGGGTGTCTAAGTTGAAAATGCCCCAACCACTTTGGCCTATTGGTGCAGCTATTGTGTCCCAGTTAACTAGGTGGTAGTGGTTTCCGGAAATGGTGGATGGAAGATGGTTGTTCCAGAGAAATTTCCTACAAGTTTTATCGATGAGCTTTCTAGTCTTGGTAGGGAGGGGGATGCAGCTAAGGTAATGAGTGGTCATGGGTGTGATGACACTGTTTAGGAGAGTAAGCCGTCCAACGAGGTTTAGGAAATTATTTGTCCATGATGAAAGTCTTCTATTGATCCTGTCTAAGATGGGTGTCCAAGTGGAATGTGATGTTGTGGGGGGTGATGGGGAGTCCCAGGTATTGAATGGGAAATTCTTCAATCTTGCATCTAAGGAGTTCCCTAAATCTGGCCAGCTCAGAGTTAGCTATGTGAACCCCAAAGATGGATGACTTATGGAGGTTTATTTTGAGTCCAGATATGTAGGAGAAGGTACCTATTATTCTGATGGTGTTGAGGATAGAGGAGTCCTCAGGAGAGGAGAGGATGATAGTATCATCCGCGAATTGTATAATGTTCTCTTGACATTCCAAAGGTGAGTGAATCAGGTCATTTGCTTCGCCAAGTTGTATCATACGGGAGAGGATGGTCGTGACAATAATGAACAGATATGGAGAGAGCGGGTCCCTTTGTCTTAGGCCATTTGTGTTTCTGAAGTAACCAAAGGGGACACCGTTTATGATAGTGGAGAAAAAATTTGTAGAGATGCAAGCATGAATCCAGTTGACCCATTTGTCAGGAAAACCAAAGCCAGAGAGCGTTTTGGTGATACATTGCCAATTAACAAAATCAAATGCTTTCTCAAAGTCCAATTTGATGGCTAGTAAGGGTGTTCTATTTTTGTAACAGAGGTGGATAGTTTCATTGACCATCAGGTAAGCATCTTGTATGCTTCTTCCTTTGAGGAAAGCATTTTGGTTGAGTGGGATGATTTTGTTAATATGAGGTTTTATTCTATTAGCTAAAGTCCTGGCTACGATTTTGTAGGAAGTGTTGATGAGACTGATGGGTCTAAATTGGGAAATGAGGTCGGGTTGGTTGGTTTTTTTTATGAGCGATAAAAGTTTTGTTCATGTGTTTGATGATGTTGTGAACGTTATCGCTGTCATGAAATTCCGTAAGTAATGCTAGGAAGTCTACCTTGTAGTGGTTCCAATTTGCAAGGTAGAATTCAACATTAAGTCCATTTGGGCTGGGTGATTTATTAAAGCCTAAGGTTTTTATGGCCATGTCCAATTCCTCTGAGGTGAAAGGTTTGGTGAGATCTAGAGGGTGATCAAGATTTGTAGGGCATATAGTAGGCCAATCCAGATCGTTTAGGCAGGAGGGTTGGTGATTGGTGTTGAAAATGTTTTTGAAGTGTTCTGTGATATGGTTCGTGATGGCGGTTTTATGGGTTGTGATTCTATTATTGATCTGTAAGTATGTGGTGGAGTTCTTTCAAAAGTTATTGTTGCACATTTTGTGAAAGAACTTAGTGTTCTTATCCCCTTCTTTTGCCCATGTGATTTTTGCTCTTTGTCTCCATCTTGTATCAATGCAGTTTTTTGTAAAGTCCACATCTGCTTTAATCGAAAGGACGAGAGTTGGGTCAGCTGCAGGGTCTTGGTCTACAAAATCGAATTGTTGCTCAAGGTCTTTGAGAGTTTCAAATAGCTTGTTTGGGTTAAGGAGCTTCCATTCTTTTATGTATGCTTTGATTTTTTTTGTGTTTTGGAGGATATGGAGTCTGAGGTTTGTGGTGTGGAAGTTGCCAGCTTCCAGTTCTCAACACATTTGGGCGTAAAGTTATTTATTGAGAGCCAAAAGTTGTCAAAACGAAATGGTCTTTTTCCCCATGATTCAGTGGCGGTATCAAGGATTAGGGGAAAATGGTCAGAGATGGCTCAGTGAGATGTGTGAACAGTGGAGAGGGGGTGTTGGTCTTCCCATGTGGGGGAGCAGATGAAGTGGTCTAATCTGGCGAAGGTTTGGTTTCTTGACCAAGTAAAGGAGGCGTTTGATGGTTTAAGTTCAATCAAAGCATGTCTAGCAAGAAGGAGGCTAAAGTGTTTGTCGGATGCAGACATGGGTTGTGATGAGCTAGTGGGGTTAAGACGATCTGAGTTTTGGGTTATAAGATTGAGGTCCCCACCAAGGACCCAGGGAGACTTGGAGAATGTAGACATAATAGACTCTAATTCAGTAAGGAATGCAGTCTTATTATGTCCTGGTTCTCCGTATACCCCTGTGAAGCTCCAGCAAAAACCATCAGATGTGTTTTTGATAGTGATGGTTATGGAGAAGTCATGAATGGAGGAGTTAGTAAGGGTAAAAGTTTGGTTGTTGAACCCCACAACTAGTCCACCTTTGAATCTGGAGGGGTAAATTTGGATCCAGTCAGTTATTCTGTTGCCTCCGATGGTTTTTATAGCAAAAGGGGAAAGACAAGTTTTTGTCTCCTGGATAGTGATGAGGTCTATTCTATTTTTGTAAATGTGAGAACGAAATTCCTTTTGTCTATAGAGGTTTGCTGCCCCACAGACGTTCCATGATGAAATTTTCATAGTGGATAATAGGTTTACTGGAAAGGGGAATCCAGAGGTAGTCTATTGGATTTTAAGTAAGTCGAAGTTGACTTTGGCGGTTTCCAATTCCCTCCAGTTGGCCCAACCCATAAAAAGTTCTATATCATCTAATACTTTATTTGCTTTATCCTCATCATCAAATTGAATACCAATTTTACTAGCAAATTTTATGAAGCCAGTAATGTTATACCAAGATGCTAAATCTTCTATGTTATCAAGATCATGATCTTTTACAGTGATCAATGGGGAAGAAGAATCATCCAGAACATAAGATTTAGTGCATGATGTGCTAAAAGAAGTGTTTGTGGATGTACCTGGTTCCTGGCGGTTGACGATATGTTTCATTTTTGTCCCTTCAGGGCAGGGCAGCATGATCTTTGGGAGTTTGCTGACTCCTCCTTGTCCTGTGCTCTTCGGCTGTGGACTTTGCGAAGTTCTAATTTCATTTATTATGATTGATTTGAGTTTTTTCAAGGTGTTGGGGCTAATGCTTATGGCACGGTTGCTTTCCTTGGTAGCTGTAGGAGAAGAGAATTTCGAGCTGGTGGGTGGGGAGACTTGTCTGTGCTTGGGAGGAGAGGCGGATCTGGGTCTCTTGTTGGATGGAAAATTTGAGTTGTCGGAAGAAGAGGTTTTGGAGTTTTTCCTTTCCCAAACAAGGTGTCTAACACCTACCTTGCGAGAAGGGTTTGGATCCTTCTTTCCTTTGTTTGGACAGTACCAAGAAGGCGGGTGGACAGAAAGGTCTAAGAAGGTTGTTTTGTTTTCCGAGGGTTGTTCGGCTGACAGTTTGATGTTGTATATGGATTCTCCTATTCTGATATTGATGGCTGGAGGTAATGACATGGCTGCTTTGACAGCAAAGAAGCAGTAAGCTTTGATGTATTGAGTAGGGTGTAAGGTTTCAGGGCTTATAAATTGCAGGGTAGCCCCGATGGTGTGGGCAATTCCCCTGAAGATCTCTGCTTCCCAGAGGTGGGGTGGGAGATTTGAAATGGCAACCCAATCAGACCCTCCTGCAGGTGCTGGGTAGGCCCCTAGATCGGCCGACCATTTGGTTAATCTGGCTTGAATGAAGCTTGACCCACAGGGAATGGTGAGGATCTGGTTGAATAGATGGTCGATTTTGGTGCCTTCAGGGACCGTGTATATCAACTGGGTAGGGGAATAGATCTTGGGTTTGAGGACCGTCTGTCCTGGGATCAGGAGAGCTATGGCTCGGGTGACATCTAAGACGTTGATCTGGTTGTTGTCGAGGTTGTTTTCAATGGAGACCAAGATGTTCCTCGAGGTTGTTGGTTGTTGGTTGTTGCACAATTTCATCATTTCAAATAAATGGATACATACCATCATGGAAAACGTGTATGACCGTCTGACTCCCTAATGAATAAAATATGCGGCTATGTCAGATAATTAATTATTGTAATTGTGGCTACGTCAGATAATTAATTATTGTAATTATTGATATTAAGATTAATCTATCTACTGTAAATTCAGTAGACATTATTGCCATGTATCATACATCAACACTTCACCTACCTAGTTACTTTTAAATTTTAGTTGTATGCAATATGAGCCTATGGCGGTATGAGTCTAAAATATATTTAACTCTAATCAGAATTCATCTACTGATTATTCTATTTTCTATCACAATTAGTATGGATAGGGGTGGTTAAAGTTTGGTTAAGTCAACGATCTCAAGTGGAAGTATTGCATTCTTCTAGTTCTAACCAAAGGGAGAAAGTGAAATGCAAATGTTTCAACAAAATTCTAATTTTTAAAAACAATGCGGACCGCTTTTTCAAAGAGTGCTTGCTTTAGTCCGCTTCCCGCTTCAAGGTGGGCAATCCACATGCTTCCTGCTTCGCACTTTCCGAAACCTAGGTTGTATGAATGTGATACATATTGGGCTTTAAAAAGCGCCCGGAGCGGCCGCTTAAGCGGTCAGTACATTGGGCCGCCTCAAAACAGACCGGAGCGGAAATTAGGCGTTTGGACTTTAAGCGGGCTTAATTGGCCGCTTTTGCGGACTTAGGGCCGCTTTAGCGGGTCACGCTTTAGCGGATGGAGCGGCCGCTTTTTTTTTAACTTAATCCGGACTGGGTCCTTAACTCCCACGCACCTCGATAACCGAACCCCACGACACAGAGACCCTCCTCTCCCCGACTCTTCATTCCTTTCCCAGTCGGGATGCTACGCAGACTTCCGCTGCCCTAGCATTGAATCCCAACGATTGTAGGATGCCTCCACTATGATGTCGTCCCTGTGTTCTTATAAGACCACGACTCCCGCGCTATATCGTTCACAATGCTCACAAAGAGGAAAATCAACGACTGAGTTTGGGACCTTCCGAAATCAAGGAGCAGCGGCGGAAGAGGACTTGCTTACGACCGTTCACGTCTTACGGACCTTACGGTTGAAGGCTTCTCAGCGGAAGAGGATTCGGTAGCTTCTCTACGCAAACAGGTATGTTCTCTACCCCATACTTCCTTGCGTCGTCCTCTACATTGCCATGTGCTTCTCTTCCTTGCTCTATTCCTCTTTGCCGTTAGTTCTTCTCAGTTTTCTTCCACACAGAAACGCGTTTGCGTAATCTGCTCCGCGCACAGTGAACATTCCACACTGATTGTTCTCTACGCACAACACAACAGTAATCCCTTATTTTATTGTTCTCCTTCTTTTTGCCCAAACGTGTTTGTGTAATCTGCTCTGCGCACAATTGCTGATGTGCTTGTAGATTGCAGCAATATATTTACAAGATCACGGCAGAGTATTAAAGATCACGGCTACAGTTCAAATTAACAGATCAATACTTATCAGTTATCACAATAAACAGTTCTGAATTCCCTCATTTTTTTCATATGCACGTATTCCAGTACAGTAATCCCTTTGTTGTGATATAACAATACAAATAAATAGTTCTTTGTATTCTAAGTTCATTACCAGTAGTACTATAAAGTCTTAATTCCTGCCTGCAAAGTATTAATTAATTAACAACATAGTGAAATAAACAACAGTAGCATTATATTCCTGCCTGCAAAGTATTTATTAATTACCAATATAGTCAAATAAACAACAATAGCATTATGTTCCTGCATGCAAAGTATTTTTTAATTAGCAACATAGTCAAATAAATAGTAATCAAATTGCAAACATGAGTTCTGATTTCTGAGTAATAAATATAGTTTATTCTTACGGCGTGTTTGGTACATAGTATAAACTATAGGATTGGACTGGAAATCCTACCTTCTATGCAAATCCATGTTTGGTTGCGCTTTTTTGACACAGGAAATATAAACCGGCGGCTACGGAATCCTAGTCAAGTGGGATATCTCCATCCCGCACCCCCCCCTAGGTATTGCTCCGGATAGCAGGACTCCGTCTCTTTGATAACCCCGATAGTCCGAAACCACCGACTCCCCCAAACTCCCCGATACCCAAAGTTTCATATTTGTTCTGATTTTTTTGACTTATCTGCTCAAACAACCTCCGATCCAGGACCTTCTATGTCTTCTGCATCCACGGCCGCCGACCAAAACGCTTCCACCGGCATATCTCCTATAGACAACCTCTAGTTGTTACAGCCTCTTTTAGTTTCCACTAGATTCCAGTCTCCTCTTTCCCTAGTCGAACGCACCGCATACAGGATTTCGGAATCTAAAAGCCAAGGTGGAGGACCAAGAAGAAGCAAGATAATAAACCGACTTCCGTCAATTGATTGTCAATTTCTTTTATGCATAACAGACGAATCTTGTGTTATTGCTTTTGTTCACAGCGACATAAAAGCATTATACGCATGCGTGTATGGAAATATTTGCTTCTACATGAGATTGACTTGTGCATCTTGTACATGCTGCTATTGCTGAAGGGACGGAGGTGATGAGGTTACGTAATCCTTTCCTGGGCACATCCAAACGCATGATAGGAAAATAAATGTTCTATCCTACACATGCTATCCTATCCTAACCTCGTGTGGATCATGTTCGAATCCTTTCCTGCGAACCAAACATGCCGTTAGTGTATGCATAGTTTAAAATTTCCACGAAATTGTTAAAATTTCCACAATTATTTCCACATCGATGGCCATCGGACATCGAAATGCATTGTTGAAACGCACTGTTCATCAAAAAAATTCTTTCTTTTTAATGTACTATGGGTTGCCTACAGCATATTTTTTTGCACAATTTTGTGTCTTTTAGTTTATACATTGTGCTTGCAAACTATAATGACTTAATTCATTGATTTCACCATTGAAAAATGACGTCAAAATTATCCATCAAAATCCCCATCGAAACAGTTCTAGCTCCTTCACTCACACATGAGGAGACCCCCACCCCCACATATCCAGTATGAAATATTATTACATATTTAAGTAGACCTACACTAATAGACAATTCTGGTAAATTTTCATAAATTAATTCGTTGATTTTACCATCGAAACGTTAGGAACGCATTTGTCGAAGTTTCCATCAAAATTTCGGTACATTTCTGTTTGCGTCAAGCAAAACGGCATCGAAATCGGACATTTTCTTCCTTGAGTGTATGGTTAAAAAAATAACTTTTTTGTTTTTAGATATCCTATCACAGCATGGCTGAGTGCAATGACAAGCATCCTGACAATACTCAAACTATGGTCAAATCTGGTGACCCCGGGTGGAAGTATTAAACACTTCTTGATCCAGCTAGGAGGGAACAGGTGAAATGCAAGTTTTGTAGTAATTTATCAATCGGCGGAATATTTCGGTTCAACAAACATTTGGCGGGTAAGCGTGGCGATGTTGATGCGTGTAAGAGTGTCCCGCCTGAGGTGAAGCGTGAAATATGTGATTACCTGGATAAGTTTTCTGAAAAGAAGAACAAGAGGACACAAGAATTAAAGGATCTTAGGGGTGAGGTTGACATCAATAACCGTGATGAGTCACCCTACATGGTTGATATTGGGGATAGAGAAAAGAAGGCCAAGATTATCGGTTATCTTGATCGGTTTGTTATAAGAAACCCAGAGGAGATTGTAAATGAAAGGATCACTTCCAAACAATCAACGATAAAAGACAAGTTGGGAAAAGAAAGAAGGGGCAAGACATGTCAATGCATAGCACGGTGGTTTTATGAAGCTGGTAAGATAGATTCTTTTATATTATTACAATGTCATATGAAATTATTATTATTTTATTAATAATAATAATAGTTTATTACAATGTCATATAAATTAATTTTTTATATTGATTCATTATGTTCTATAATTTGTCAATGATAATAGGAGTCCCTATGAATGATGTCAACCATAAGAACTTCCAGGTCATGATGGAAGCAATAGGACAATATGGTGTTGATTTGAAGGGGCCCTCTTACTATGAACTCAGAGAGCCCTTACTCATGCAGGAAGTTGAAGCAACAAAGGATTCACTTAAAGAGCACAGGGAAGAATGGAGAAAAAGTGGTTGTTCATTGCTGACAGATGCTTGGACTGATAAGCGCAGCCGAAGTATTATGAACATTTGTGTAAATAGTCGATTAGGGACATATTTCTTGAAGGCTGTTGATTATTCAGGTGAGTTGCACAATGCCGACTATATCTTTAATCTTATTGATGTTGTTGTTGAGGTGGTAGGAGAAGAAAATGTTGTGCAGGTGGTGAGTGACAATGCTCCGGCCAACATTGCAGCAGGTCGACAACTGGAGGATAAGAGGCCAAAAATCTTCTGGACTCCATGTGCGGCCCATTCTATTGATCTCATGTTGGAAGCCATCGGGAGGCTGCCTAGGGTGAACAATGTAATCAAAAAAGGCAAAAGCAATTACGATATTCTTATACAGTCATCATATCACTCTGAGTATAATGAGACAGTTTTTAGGGTGTGAATTGGTAAGGCCAGGCGTCACTAGATTTGCTATAGCATTTTTGAGCTTGGAAAGTATCTTCCATAACATGAATAAGCTTAGGAAGATGTTTGTCTCTGATGAATGGGTAAATTGCAAATTTTCTAAAACAGCTGAGGGAATTAGAATTGCAGCCTCGATAAGGGGATCACAATTTTGGAAGGGAGTTCAATTGGTGCTAAAGATTTTCAAACCTTTGGTGACAGTTTTGCGGGTTGTTGATTCTAAGAGAGTTCATGCTATGGGCTACATGCATTCAGGTTTGTTGTTTGCACTCGACAAGCTTGAGAAGTATTTAGCAGATGATGAGCCACTTCGCAAGCAAGTACTCAAGATATTTGCAGATAAATGGGACGGCAAGCTTAATCACCCTAGTTGCTGCATGTAAATATTTTGTTACCTCATAAATTTGGATGAACGTGCTTGAAACAAAACATTTATTGAGTGTTTAATATTGTAGGATACTATTTGAATCCATATTTATATTGGAGAGATGATGACATAAATAGCATGAGCATGATAATGGATGGTCTTATGGAGTGCATTGAGACTTTCTATCCCGAGCTAGACATCCAAGATGGTATCGTCATGAAGAAAGAATTACCTACATACAGGGATGCCTCTGGATCCTTTGGAAAGCCAGCTGCTATTCGACAACGAAATGCCAATGATTGTAATCCAGGTAAAAGGCACAACCTTAACCAAATTGTGACATGTACATTGCTACTTGTTGTGAGTATGACAATTTTAAGGGATTTGAAATCCTAGATTTTGAACTAAATTTGTCTTGGAAACACAGTGCAATGGTGGATTAACTATGGGGCAGCTACGTCGTATTTGCAAAGAATGGCACTACGGATTCTAATTTTGACTTGCTCATCATCTGGATGTGAGAGAAACCGGAGTGCATTTGAGATGGTATGTCAAGGGAAAAATAGTGATTGAAAGTGCACAATAATGCTAAATATAGAATGACATTTTTGGGTGTTTTATTTTGCTGTCCAGATTCATACTAAAAGGAGAAACAGATTGGATGTTAAGAGGCTTGAAGCGTTGGTGTTCATCCAGTTTAATGCAAAATTAAAGGAGAAGAAGGAGAGACACGAGAAGGAAGGTGACGTGATTGAGTCTCAAGATAATGACAAAGCAAAAGATTGGATGGTAGAATTGGATCCAGATGAAGAAGAAATATATCCAAGTGTTGGATTAAATTGGGGAGCAGTTGCAGAAGCTAGTGGAGCGGCAGAAGCATCAGAAACAAGGAAAAGTACAAGGGTCGCCAATCTGAAAAATGATTTCAAGATAGTTGATTCCAATATTGGAGCGAAAAATGAGTGTGAGGATGCGGCTTCTGATGATGATAGCTTGGACTTGGATTTTGACGAAAATATTGAGGATGCAGACTACTGAAGGGGATAATAGTGATAACTTAGTGGGTGATTGGAATGATGATTTTTGATAGTTTGTTGGTTGATTTTTTATTTATTTTGCATTTCATTTTGTAAGGACTCCTTTTTATATGTGAAAGACATTTTATTGCATTTAGAATGATTGATTATTCAGTATTATGACATTATGTTCATAGCTAACAGTAACTAGAATTTGGTATTTTTTTTAAAACAACAATAGCCGCTTTTTCAAAAAGTGCCCGCTTTAATCCGCTTCAAAACCCGCTTCATGCTTAAGCATTTTTTGTGGCCAGTCCGCTCGCTTCGTGCTTCACGCTTTCTAAAACCTTGGATACATACTTACGTACATATATATCTCCAACTTATTCCTAATTTTTTTTCAAAGTTTCAAGTTTTCTCGAATTCGTTACTATGCTCTTCATAAGCTCCTCCCATGTTAATTTAGAATTGCCTCTTCTTTTAATTGTGCATGACTCAATAGCATTGCTTCGTATAGGCGTGTTAGCCGGTTTGTGTTGCACGTCCATACCATCTCAGTCGGCCATCTCACAACTTGTCCTCAATACTCGGCACCCCACTTTGTTCCTAATATAGTTATTTCTTAAGCGATCTTTTCTCATTTTCCCACACATCCATCTCAACGTATGCATTTCAGTCACATTCATCTTGTTGAGACCTTGTTTTTTCACACCTAACATTCACTCTAGCATGGTTGGCGATATAGTTGTTCTATATAACTTACTTTTTAATCTCAGATGGATCTTCCAGTCACATAATACTCCAGTCCCTCCATTTCAACCATCTGTAGTGATCATCTGACAAACATCATCTTAAACATTTCCATCTGTTTGGATAACAGAACCCAACTAATGAATGTGTCACATTTTGGGACATCCACTCCGTCAACTTGGCCCCACCATTCATAATTCTAGATTGACCAAAATCACAATGCATATACTCAGTTTGTTTAATCATCAATCCATTTAACACCAATATATTTCTCTAAAGTCCAACCTTATCATTCAATCCATCTTTAGCCTCGTCAATCAACTCACATCATCAACAAATAGCATGCACCCTTGTAATATCATCTTGAACATGCTTTGTCGACTCACCCATAACAAGAACAAATAGATATGGGTTGAGCGTTGATCCATGATGTACCCAAACTGTGATAGGAAATGTTGGCGCCTCTCCTCCAGGAGTCTTCACACTTGCAGTTCAGCTATCATCATAGTTTTTAAGGCGGCCAAGAGCTAGGCGCTCTTGAGGGGTGCCCAGGCGCTTTGCTTTTTTAAAAATATAATGATAATTTTTTTGATATTTATATTGTTGTTTTCATGTGTGAAAATATTAAATAACAACATTATTACATAGAATTTAGGCTAAATTACACCTAACAAGGCCTAAACTAGAACTGATTGGCCTTAATTTGAACTCATTTGATCCACAATTTTATCTAATTTGACCCAGTTTACCCTAATTTGGCCTAAACCAGACCTAGTTTTGTATAACACAATGAATTGAAAAACGTCCTGAGCGGCCGCTCCAGTCCAGCCCTTAGGGCGTTTTAAAACAGTGAAAATTGTTGGTTAGACGGTTTTTAATTAAACGCCCAATTTTTGCCCGATTTTTCCGAATAATTAGTCGCTTGGTAAAAAATCGGTCGTTTAAGTCCGTTTTTTGTAAAATCGCCATGTTGGGCCCCAATAAGGCCGAAAATTTTCTGGCCCACAAATAGACTAAACAAAAACCTCGTTCAAACCCCCGTTTCTAACAAACGCAAAGCCGCATGAGGCTTGTTACGCGCGTCAGTTCCGCACCTACACTCCCCGACGGTTCTTCTGCCTGACTCCTCTCTCGACTTTCCTCCTCTCCTCTGGAGATCCCTCCTACATCCTCCAGCGACCTGCTAGTGCAAGGATTGGAGGTTGGCAGAGTTCTTTCTTACCTCCGATTGCCTCTGAAAGATCTGGCCGTCACCCTGTTGCGTCGGCCCTCCTTGGACAAAGCTCTGGACGCCAGAGCAAGTGCTCCTGCTGCTTGCAAACGTCAAGGGACGGTTCTCCTGCTGCATATACACAAAGATAAGCTCTCACGTCACTTTTTCTTTACTCCTTTTGCTCCTAATCAACCTTTGTGACTGTCTTCATGTATGCAAAAGTCTGTAAAACGAGGTTCCCATATAGTTAAATCTCTGATTAGATATGGCTATGTATACCAATATATCTTGTCTACTGATATATGCCTACTCTATATCTTACACGAGTTTGTATTTTATTTTTCTTTGTGACTTTTTACTATGTAAAAATTGTATAAAAACTGAGTTATGCTCTTTATTGTATAAAAATTGTCCATGTCATTGTATAACATACTCTGTTTACTTCTACATTCTATTGTATTTAATAACTAAGTACTAAACTATTGCTGATTTTGATGATCCAAGTACTGTAAACTATAATTATAAATGTAATGTACGTTACAATGCATACTTCAAATGCATAAACTGCTGTGATGTATGACTATTAGCCCAAATGTGATCTAGTTTACTGTTCTTTACTGTTAATCTATGTAACATGTGAATATGTGATGTAAAATCCTTGTTGCATGATGTATTAATACTTATTTTTTGTGTTACTTTACTAGATGGCAGATGATATAAGTGCTGCTCTGCCTGCTCCAGTCCCTGAAAATCCACCAAATGTCCCCAATGCTAGGTCAAGTGACCCAGGCTGGAAGTATTGTGAATGTCCTGATCCATCTCAAAAAGATCGGCTGCGATGTAAATTCTGCAAACACATCAACACAGGAGGCATTTTCAGATTTAAAAATCATCTTGCTTGTAGGAGGGGAGATAGAAACATGTGGTAGTGTACCACCAGAAGTGAAGAGGGAGATAACTGAATATCTAGATAAAGTTGCAGCGAAGAAAGCAAAAAAAATAACAAGAGTTAGTTGAAGCCAGGGAGGAGGTACATATTAGGGAACGCTCTGACAATGAAGAAGTTGTGGTGGTCGGTTCCAATGCAAAGAAACCCAAGGTGGTGGGTCAGATTGATTCATTTTGTAAGAGGGATCCTGAGGTTATTGTTAATGGACAGAGATTGTCAAAGCAGGAGCATATCAACAACAAGTTGAAGAAGGAAGAAAGAAAGAAAACTGTCCAGTTCATTGCATGTTGGTTTTATCAGGCTGGTGAGTAACCAATGTATTAGAAAGCGGGAAGCGGGAGGCGTGCGGACGGCACCCTGTAACCGATTAAGCGGTAGGCGGGCGATTAAGCGGGCGATTTTTGAAAAAGCGGGTGTCTAAATTTTAAATATTTTTATACAAAATTACATGTATGTGTATATAAAAAATATATTTATAAGGAACTTCTATGCATATCTAATCAGCAAATCAGTAATTAACTAAGTATTGATCAATACTTACTATGAATCAGCATCTCTAATCACTAAAATCAGCTAGCAGATCAGTAATTGTATATAACAAACTATGAATTATTGAATTAAAGTAATCACTAAAGTAATACTAACCAGCAGTACCAATCATTAATCACTGAAAGCAGCAAGGAAATCAGTAAAACTAATCATGCATTACTAGTATAATAGAGCAATTGGATAATTACTTAGATGCATTACAGCAGTACCCAATTATTACAGCTTACACACAAAGTATGCATTCTAAATTAGGACTAGCTATATCATAGAACATTTAATGTATACAAGTTTCGTATATTATAGTCAACACTACTTGGCTATGTAATTAATTAATGTTAGATGCTTACATTAGGATTTTTAAACTTAAAGCGGGAAAAAAGCGGGCAAAAGCGGGAAAAAAGCGGGCAAAAGCGGGTGCGGCGGGCAAAAAGCGGGCGATTTTGTTCAAAATGATTAAGCGGGCGATTAATGGCAAAATTAAGCGGCTGGGGGTCATGGGCGCTTAAGCGGCCCGCCTGGCCGTTTTTTATTTCACTGTGAGTAACTAATCTTTATGTGAGACATGCTTAATGTCATTGAAAAGTTTCAATGTCTTTATGGTGAATTGGTGATATATTTACTTATATGAATTACTATAAACATTGCACCCATAAACACAGTGACATTGAGAAGTTTCAATGTCATGCTGGAGGCAGTTGGTCAGTTTGGTCCTGGGCTGCAGGGCCCATCAGTCCATGAGTTGCGTGAGCCTCTTCTGAAGAACGAAGTGGAACTTACAAGAACCTCATTGGAGACACATAGGGAAGAATGGAGGAAGTTTGGATGTTCAATCATGACTGATGCATGGACAGATAGAAGAGGAAGAAGCATAATGAACCTATGTGTGAATTGCAAAAGGGGCACAGCTTCTTGAGAGCGATTGATGCTTCCGCCGATATACACAATGCTGAATTCATATTTAACTTGGTGGATAGTTGCATTGTAGAAGTTGGAGAAGAAAATGTTGTTCAAGTTGTCACTGACAATGCCCCCTCTAATATTGCAGCTGGTAGACTTTAAAAGGATAAAAGACCTGCAATTTTTTGGACTCCTTGTGCAGCGCATTGTGCAGATTTAATGTTGGAGAGTATTGGGAAACTGCCTAGGGTGAAGAATGCAGTCCAAAAGAGCAGAAAGCTCACTATCTTTACCTATAGCCATCACAGTACCTAGAGTTTGATGAGGAAGTACACAAAGGGAGACATGGTTAGGCCTAGTGTTACACGCTTTGCAACTGCCTATTTGAGTTTGAAGAGTTTGGCTGATAAAAGAAATGAGCTGAGGTCGATGTTTTGTTCTTCTGAGTGGGAAGAATGCAGGTACTCTGGTACAGCAGAGGAGAGATTTGCCATTATGGTGACGACACCACAGTTCTGGGCTGGAGTGATGTTTGCTTTGAAGACTTTTAGGCCGTTAGTGAATGTATTACGGCTTGTTGATAGCGATAAAAAACCTGCCATGGGTTTTATGTTTGCTGCAATGCTTACAGCCAAGGAGTTATCTGAGAACTTGGCTAAGGAACCTGTATTCCTGAAGAAAGTCATAGACATTGTTGATGAGAAATGGGATACAAGGTTGCACAGACCTTTACATGTGGCAAGTAAATGAACACAAGTTAGAATTGACTGCTTGTGATTTTTAATCTTTTTATGTTTTAATGTCTAATATTATATCCTTGTTCCTTACAACTTACTACTTGAATCCCTACTACTACTGGTCTGATACTGAGATAGACACCAGAGAAGGTGTCATGGGGGGCCTAATGGAATGCATAGACACATTTTTCCCAGAGTCCGCGATTCAGGATAAAATTGTTCTACAACAGGAGTTGTCGGCGTATAGGGCTGCTATGGAGGCCTTTGGGAAACCAAGTGCCATAAGGCAAAGATCAGATCCTGATTTGGATCCTGGTATGTGCCACAAACTTTTAAAATTTATCAGTTTATGTGATTAATCTCCAATATATTTAGTTTCTTAATAGTTTCTTGCTTCATGAAACAGTGGAGTGGTAGACAAATCATGGGTATGATACTCCACATTTGCAAAGAATGTCCCTCGGGATCCTAAATTTGACATGCACGTCTTCAGGGTGTGAAAGAAATTGGAGCACATTTGAGATGGTAAATAAGTAAAAGTATTTAATAAATTAATCTTCTCTAAACTAATGCATTACTACATCTAATTTTTTAATTTTAAATTATTTTTTGACAGATACACACCAAGAAGAGGAACATACTTGATGACTTAGTGTATGTCCAATTCAATGCAAAGCTAAAAGAAAAGAAGGAGAAACATTTAGCTTTGAAGGATCCCTTGGAGTCCGACTATAGAGAGAAGGCAAAAGACTAGTTTGTCGATCTCAATGCAGAAAAAGATGAGATCTATCCAAGTGTTGGGAGTTACATGGGGTCAAGTAGCTGAAGCATCGGGGGTCGCAGAGAGAGTCTATACCAGAACTAGAAGAAACATCCCATCAACCACTCCTGCTCAGCCCACACCTCCTTCTCAGCCCATCCCTCCTTTTGACCCACAAAGAGATAGGGCAAAAAGACATGCTTACCAGGAAGATTCTGATCCAGAGATTGAGGGGGGAGATGACTTCACAAGGGATGCTACTGGTCAACCTCCTATCTATGAGGACTACTCAAGTGCAGAAGAGATGGAGGAAGGAGACCACTAGGGATGTTTGATGTTTTTTGGATAGTTGCACAGTGGACACATTTTGATTTTTTTGGATAGAAATTGGGGATACACTTTCGATGTTTTTGGGTTGGTTGGGCATGGTCATACACTTTTGATGTCTTCAAGATTTGATTGACCACTGATGTTATGCATCTATGGACACATCCTTCTATTATATTGCCAATGCCTACTTGTTTTATATTTAGTTATTACATCTAGCTATTTATATACATGAATTTTAACTATGTTGCATGCATTATGCTTATAAAATTTAATGAATAAATAAACAATGGCATTGTATTACTATTAACTATTTGTTGTTTCCTTATTTTCATGTTGTTGTGGCGTTTCTTCAACTGGATCAACTTTTTTTGATGCTGAAAATGCTGCATCTACAGGTACAATACTAACGTCATTTATTTCTTCATGTCCAAAATTTATGTAATTGATTTATATTTGTTCAATCATTGTTTTATAGTTGTGTTATAAATTGTTTGTGTTCTATATTTTTTTCTTGTGTGTTTACATATGTCTAAAAGTTCCTGAATATATTTATATATATACATATATGTGTAACTTTATATAAATTTATGTAGGAAAGTAAAACCCGTTTTTTCAAAAATCGCCCATTTAATCGCCCGCTTAGCACTTAACGAGTTACAAGATGATGTTCGCACGCTAACCGCATAACGTTTTTTAAAACATTGGTATAACATGACCTGATTAGACCCAATTTCCCTAAATTATTCATATATTGACCTAAATGATACTAAGTTTGGCCAAATCAGACCTAATCTTCCCAAGTTAGAACTACTTCCCCTAAATCATACTTGTTTTCCACAAATTATACCTATTGTGCCCAAAGTTGACATGATTTGGCCTAATCAAGCCTAATTTTGCATATTATGACCCAATCAGACCTAATTTTCCCAAATCTTCCCTATGACCTAAATAAGATCTAATTTGGCCAACTCCGGCCTAATCTCACCAAATCAGACAGTGCACCACCTTATCTTAACCCAAGTCAAGGCCCACCTTACGACCTATATCCATCGTGACCCACAATTTGACTTCCCAGTGTCGAGCCAATAAACTTGTTTTCCCCAAATCAGAACTAATATGCTTAATTGACACAATTTGGTCTATAATCAAACCTAATTTCCATCACATAACCTAATCAAACCTAACTAGCCCTAATTTTCATTACATTGATCTAAATCGGGCCATACATGGCCAAATCAAACATAATTTCCCCCAAATTAGACCTATTTCCCCCAAATCATGCATGTTTTCCCCAAACCAGGCCTATTTTACCCGAATTTGACCTCATTTGGGATAACATTTCAATCATGAAATGACTCAAATTGATCTGATACACGCCTAATTTATGCAAAATTAGCCTTAAGTGGCTCAATATGGGCCTAAAAGACCTTAGGGCACCACTTAGGTCACCTAGGGGGTTGGGCGCCCGGTTTGAGGGGACCTGCCTTAAACCTAGAGAAGTGCCTTGATAACTAAGGCTATCATATATGTCTTTAATCAAGTCAATGTATAGGATTGACATACCCTTTTTCTCCAAAACCATCCACAACACTTCTTTGGATACTTGCTCATAAGCATTTTCCAAACCAATACAAACCATATGAAGCTCTCTTTTGCCCTCTCTATACTTTTCCATACCATATTAAGATCTATGTTGCGCAATATCATCATTTATAATTTATACTCTTAATAATCATTTATTGTTTTGCTTGGTAGTTACTTAAATCTAACATCTACATTGAAGTCTTGTAACCCTATTAGGTATCCAATTGCAATGTAAACCATCATACTAATATACTAAATCCCTTTTATCTTATCATAGAAACTTTGAACACCCGTATCAGTGGCAAATATTAGCTGAAATACACAATAAAGAAAGAAAACTGGCTGCCTATGCTATGTAAAGACATAGTTTCCTTCATTTCTCAATAGTCAAAATGACATATACAAGGTAATAGAACTTATATTGAAGCTCATTTTGTAAATTGTTGAAAACTCAAATACTCATATTAATCATTAATTAGAATGAAATTGGAGTATGTTTGTAGTTTGTACATTGTGATCTAGATATACAGTCATAAAATTGCATATCTAGATATAACTATAAAGTGAGTATAAACTATATGTATACATCTATGCACACGAGGGTGCACACACACAAAAACACAGATGTACACAATGCCATATCAATGTTATCAGGACCGGACCACTCATCAAACCCATAAGGCTACCGGTTCCCTGGTAACCAGTTCGACTTGTGGTTGAACCGATTCAACAAGTGATATCGTCAATGTATAAAAAATATTATTAACATGCTAAAAATCTAAAAATATAGGCAAAATATATGACCCGAATGGGTTTTGTTAGTTTTATCAATCAAATGGTGATATATGTATGGACATACATATTATTGTAGCATACATGCATATACACACATGAATATAATAATATTATGTATATGGTGTCACGATGACGTCCATGGGTCAACCGGGTCGACCCGACGATTGAACCAAAGACCCATGACCCAGGAGCTTTGTCGGGTCGACCTTCGGGTCGGGTCTGAAAACCTTGATAGCAAATACTATATAGTAACCTATTCTTGATTTTTTTAAAATTGTTGAACAAACTTAGAGATTCTCCCTATTTTTCATAAAATTCAACTTTTCAAGCAAGCTGAAAAAATGACGAATGTGTCACTATGTTTGTAGTGAGTTGGGTGTCTTGATAGTACTTGTAGCCAACCATGTTGATGCGAACATACTCGTTAGGTTGAAAGGTGAGCATATTGATGGGAAACAACAAAGTGAGGATGAAGGAATATGAAAAGACAGGAAGGTAACTTTTTATTAATGGAATACTAACTAGTAATAATTTTCTAAGGAAAATAATAAAATAATATAAGGAAAAGTTAATCTACAATGTATCTAGTAATGACGAGTTTGCAACATAGATTTGTGTTTTATGATCCATAGTCGTGGGTTAAACAAAAACAAGGGCAGTTGGATAAGGATTTTGGCATCCAGCAAGGTCACCACAAGGTCCAAGCATAAAATACAATGTGATGATCCCACACAAGAGATGGGACGAGCACTCACTACTTCACTAGTTCATGGATTCAATGACTATTTCACTAAGTCTCATAATCAACAACCAATGTTTAGTTGATTCTGTGCAATTGTTAAGTCGGGGCCAGCTGGTCCCTAAACAACATTGGTTGCTATTTAATCGGTCATTAAATCTAGTCCTAACAACCTTGGTAACTTGATAACAATACGATCATATGACAGATTGATTACTCTTCACATGTGATGGACTTGACCCAAAGCAAAAGTTTACAGTCAAATAATGGGTGGACAAGCAAAAAACAAGACACGAACAACAATCTTTCTAGCAACATTTTCCTATGGCTCGATCAGATGCTTATAAATAGGTCAACGACGATAAATACATTGAACCCGGTGTTTCAAAAAGCAGCCTTGGCGCCCACCTGAGCGGCCAAGAGGCTCAACCGCCTAGTTAAGGCCTTGAGCGGCCACTCAGGCGTCAGCCATTAAGCGGCCGCCTAAGACCTGCTTAACCCGCCTATGCGTCCGCCTGATTCCATGCTTTGACCACCCGCTTTTGGCCGCCTAATTTTTGGGCTCTGAATTTTTGTACTATTGCTTTTTTTTGTAGTCAAATGTTTTTGTTGTTACTACATGTTGACTTTCCTAGTATCTATGTACGTGTATGACTGACTATAGTATATGAGCATGTAATATTATATATAATACTATAAGTCTATAAGACTATAATAGTATGACACATTGTTGTTGCACATTGTATAATATGAAAGGTTACTATATGATACATTAACACATACATTATATTTCTGGTTATCAACTGCATATTGTATTTCTGTACCTTTCTACCTTATATAATATATAATATGTTAATGCATTCTATTGTGCAATATATATTCTACTACTTACTGGATATTAATAGATTATATCAAACAGTCTATATATTCTATGGTTTACTGTGTAATGTACATTAATACATTATATATCTTAAACTGCTTACTGCATTTTAGTATATAAAGTTATAAATATATTTATTACAGTAAAAGTAAACTAACAGAGTATCACAGATGTGTCAAAAACTATGTGGATGCTTTATTTTGTTATGTAGGGCGTCTAGATAAGTATAAAAGTTCCTTATAATTACATTACTTCTATACAAATATGTATATTTTTATATTAAACAATATAAGAATTTTAGGTAGCCGCTTTTCCAAAAAGCGCCCACCTGGCACTCAAGCTGTCACAAAGTGCTGTCCGCACAAGCCTCCCGCTTCCCGTTTTCTAAAACATTGATTGAAATATTAATGATTGAATATATCAAGGGGGTTGTTATGTCATAGAAAATGAGTCCAGAAAAATGCCCAGTCTATTGGGCCTCTTAGCACAACACGATTCATGTTGCAAAATATACATACCTACTACCTCACGTAGGACCCACTTGGCTGCCACATTGGCAAGTATATATAATGTAGGAATTGCGTCACGCCTGACTCACTTTGGATCATGTCAATGTCTCAATAAGGGACTTAATGGTGAGAAATGACAAGACAAATCAATTCCCTTTAGAAGCACTAAAATATAACTTGAAAATGTTGCAAATTCATCTTTCTAGCACATAGAGTTTGGATATTTGTAAGCGTGAGTTTCACTAGTCTCCGCTTTATTGCAAATATTCTAAATTACTTAGAAATGAAAAAAAGAAGAAAAAAATATAGGGCAAGGCCCAAAACAAATAGAACAATCAAAAAACAAAGAAGTAATCCGCAATGCAATATTCAAAATATAGAGATGAAAATAATCAAATTGTTAGGATCCGCAGCAGGATGAATAGGTCTTCAGATAAACAATAGAAGAAAGTAATTACATGTAATCTCATCCATGTATATAATCGTACTTGAAAAACAAATGATAGAAGGAAAGGAGAAAGGAGTTCCTAAAATATACAGTTTATAAGTCAACACAAAGAAGTCTAGGAGCAGCAACAAAATATAAACCAATTTCAATCTTATTAAAGACTTCCAACAGTAGAAGGAAGTTTGCTACCACTAACAATGCATTTATCATGAAAAGAAATAAAGAGAGCAACAACACAGATTGACATTGGATATTCCAGTCCTTCAGCACTACATTCAAAATTTAAAAGACAAAGCCGAGCATGAAAACTTCAAAGCTCATACATGTAATTAAGCAATGAGATAACAGAGAAACATGAGATTACAAACATGAGAAGACTACAATGATGAATAAACCCCATAATAAGGGCAAATGAAACTACCAGTCCAATTTATACCACTGGAGATACAATCTGAAAGGCGCTATACTCATAAGAGCACCAGTCCAAGCTCTGACGGTCTAATAGGCTGACGCAGTCTATAGTTATAAAGATAATAATGGAGCTGGCCATCTCCAGGACCAAATTTCAGTTCTTTGAGGAAAGATTCATTCTGCATAACGTCGAGAGCATTGAACACATCATAGTCGTTCTGCCTTGCCACTATCAGTGCATCATTCATCAACTGCATCAGAGGGGTCTTCGTAGGCACATTATAGTAGGAATATGCAGCCTTGAGAGTTGAGTAGTTTGGATTAGACAGAATTGTTGAAGGCAAGGTATAGAAACTACAGAAGTCTGTGATCTCGTGAGTTTCTGGGCTCTCAACTACATAGCTATCCACAACATCCTCCCTTGGCAAAAGCCAGTGCTCCACGTCCAACTCATCCATATCTGGAGCAACAGCGAATTGGCCCAAATACTCCTTGATCAGGCGTGTGACAGCTGGGACATCTCGCAGCTCCATCTTCCTGAAACCGGGAGTCACTGGTTTGTCTGGCAATTTGTACAGCTTGATCGTCCGGCTCATGGTCATTCTAGGCGTCAATCGGGAGAAACCCACCTCAATCAGCTTCTTCGGGTTTAATGACCTGTGCCAATACTGGCAGGTCGTGATGGGAGTAGGAAGGACGACCCCAGCCGTATAAGCCGCCTGCCACATGTTCTCCAGGTGGACCCTCCTAGTGACTTCCTTAATCATCACAGGAGCCAGACGCTTGGAGCGCAGCTTCTTATGGACACACAGGAAGTTCACCTCAGCCATCCGGACAACATCGCCACGAACCCTGATCCGTGCAGGTACACCACTGATGAAAGCCACGAGCTTCTTGGATGACTTCGCTCGGACACCGATGTGCCAGGCAGGGAAGTATCCTGGAGGGTGGAGGGCCCAGCGGAGGAATTCCCTAGAGTAGTTAAACCGGAACATGTTATCGTCATCCTCGACATAATTGGCAGCAAGGAGAGCGTAGACTTCAGTGAGGGAAGCATCGTCGGCGATATGGCAGGTGACCCACTCGTAAGCGGCGGGGAGGTTGTAGGGCTCCTGCTTGACTTCCGAAAGCAGGGTGGGTGGTTCAATGGGACCCTCTTGGAGGGAGGCATTGCCAAGGTCCTTAAACTGGCCGACAGGCTGGGTCTCCCAGAAGCGGTGCTGGTGACTCAGGGAGAGGGATTCCTGGAGCTGCCAGGCTACGGATTCGACGCCGGCGGAGTTTGGGGACGGATTCGCGAGAGGGCGCGACGCATCAGGTCCGTCGGCGGAGTTATTAGGGTTAGGGTTTTTATCAGAGCCGTCGGCACTCGCCATTTCGACCGTCAAATGCCTGACTGTGAAGGATGTGAAGGGAAGACGCTGGTGAGTCCAATTGTAATTCAGAATGGCAAGGTGAAAGGGGCAAGGGCACTACGATAGACAGAGATGCACCTTTACCACCACGGGAGAGGGAATGAAGCGATGGCAGCAGAACCGGGGGAGAGAAGAAAAAGGAGTCACACCTCTTTTTCAACAATCGTAAAACTCCGATTCTAAGATTGCTCGATTATGGCTACGGGACATTTTTTCTGCGCGATATATGACCCTATGTAACAGGAATGGGATTCTTAGTTAGACTGGATTAGTCGTGATTAATCAGAATAGTTGAATTAATCTGATCTGAATTTAGTGTAATATTTAGTTTTTTTATCTAATACTTGAATTAGTCTGATATGGATTTAGAGTAATATTTAGTTTCTTTTTTTCTACTTTTAATCTGGTTATGTTTCGAAAGAAAAAATCTTAATTAGTGCAGTACATAATCTAATTATAATGTTTTGTAGTCATTTATAGAAGAAAATATACAACTATTAATTTTTGAATTTATGTTTCATGGGTAAATTTTAAATTGATGTTGGTGATGTTCGTCACAAATGCATATATTGATTAATATATTTAATTACAAACATGTTATTCTATTGGAATGTGTTGTCTTAGATGAGTTTGTCCTACTGTATGTGTTCGTAAGTGGTTTTTACCAATAATGTAATAGCACATGTTTGGCAATGTTACTTTTCAAAAATAAGACATTTCAGTTTGACAATCGTCACTTTAATGGTAATGTTAATCAGATCGTTACTATTTTCATAGCATTCAAACTAAATATTATTGATTTAAACACGATGAAAATTGTGTCGTTAATTACATGTGAAACAAACTTATGATAAAAATCTATATCCGAAAAATACATGAAACATGTGATGTTGTACTGATACTTCTAGAATATAGTAATCTCATACTCTAACTTAATGATAACAACCAAACAACACAGTTTAGAATCCTGACACACAAATATAATATCACACATTATAGTCTACTAATTGCAACATGAATCTTATATCATTCAACTCTTAATAAGAGTACATAATAGTTGAGATTGACGAGGATCAAAATAATATAAAGACCAAAAAAGAAGAGGATCAAAACATTATAGTTCAAAATTCAAAATATTCAACTTGAAGAGATTTGCGGAAACTTCAAGCCCAGGAAAAACGCCACACAAGATATAGCCCAAGCATGCACAACAAAAGTCACGACCGTCCACGTCGACAAAGCCAATAACCACCAAATAAATAACCAAGCAGAGAACATGATTGGCGAAGAAGACCGCAAAATTCTATTAAGTAACTCCAAGAAGATTACAAGGATTTTCGCTCCCTCACAATCTCGTGCCCACAATAGAATCTCGTAACCCACTCTCGTTCTCTCTCCCCTTTGGCTATCCTTTGTGACTTCCCATTTTGACACACGATGTTGTCCTACGTTGGCACACCCGAAGTTACCATGCGTTGGAACCCCCACACATCGGTGTTCTTTGGCACACAATATCCATCAATGCCTATCCCTATTTATAGATAGGGAGTCCCGGTTAGACAATACGAGAGGATACGACAATTCTATAGGGATTAGGAACGACAATATAAAAGGATAAGGAAATAATGTCTTGGACTCCAAGTCTAACATTAATTGTACTTTCCTAATATTGTTAGATATTATTTCTTATCCAATTAGGATAAGAGACAAAATCCTAACAATCTTCACCTTGAATCTTATCCATTGCAGTTGCTCCTCCAAGAAGTCTGCTCATGTTCTTCTTCTGTGCTTCCGCCCTCGGAAGCTGCTTCTGTTTCCAGGAGCGTATCACCACGCATACCTGCATGGAGTGTGTGTTCAGACATTACTGTCCAGACCCTTCATGTCACGCACTGTCCGAACAAAATGTCATTAACTAAACGGAAGCGATCATTAACAACGAATTATTGAAAATCACTAAAAAATTAAAATCATTTACAAAGAGATCCAAACACAGGAAAACTCTTTTATCAAGAACCAATGTACTTTATTTACATCCTGGTTCATAAGTACATATCATATATCATCCCTTCTCGAGGATTACAAGCATCAACCGCTATGTTAAAACTATACACATGCAGCATAAGAACCTCGAGGCATCAAGCTAAAATCTCAGATCGATTTATTAAAAGTACTAACTACTAACTCTGAGGACCTGAGAGTACAGAGACGACACATAGGACTCTCTATACAAAATATGACAGCCAGTGCCTCCACCTGGAATATCATTGTACGTTGTCCATGTTGTTGCTACTCTTCTCCTGCTATGGGGTTTCTGCCTCTTCTTCCACGTCTTCCTAAAAAGTTGGATCCCACAGGGGTGAGACAATTGAAATTGTCCCAATGAGAGATATAACTCTCCGCCAAAAACATTATTATTGCAGTTTAATAGATTAAAACTGAGCAGAGGAAGTATATATATTCAACAACAGATAAATCAATGTCTAAACAGATTAGAGCAGTATTCTTTTTTTTTGGTCCAAAAAGTGTGTTACTGAATTACCAAAACTTTGGGCACAATGTACCCCATTACAGCAAAAAACATAAAACCTTGATACCAACAGGCTGGTAAGCAAGGCCAAAACATATGATACAGAAGAGCATGCACCCCCATAACATATTGGATGTCGGAACACCCATAAAAACAAGAGAGACAAACTCTATCTGAAGAGGAGCGATGTGCCCACCCACGCAAGAACTAAGAGAAGACAGAAGGTAACCAACGAGATCATCCTAAACTACACAGGCCGCCACTGACAATAAAACCATCATCTGAAAGAATGACGACATGGGCAGCCGAATAAAATCTTCAACACCTCTGGATATCTCAAGAGCAACAACATAGCTGATCAGATCGCTACCAAAACACCAGGCCTTAGAGCATCCAGTACGCAAAAGAACACACCAAAGGGCCTTCCTCACTGAAATCATCAACCCAAGTAGCCTCAGCAGACCAACCATGCACACACTAGCAATACGCCCATTAACTGAAATTGTGCGGAATAGAGAGCCAGTAAGAAGCAACAAAGACCTTTGAGACCAACGACTAGAGCCCAATGGTCAATCCTTTAAACATATTAGAGGCTAAACAACAAGAAAGAGAAGCAGATCAACTAGGAACCCGCTTCTCATTACTTCCTTACTCCGCCAGATGTGACTGCCCTCGCAGGGGAGGAGTAGAGCACATCCTTTAACATGGGCAAAAAATGATCGACAATCACCAGATCACCAGGACCCTGCAATACTCAAGATCACACAACAACAGCAAGGGATATGAGGAGAAGAAGAGCAGAACGCCTCCCTCTGAACCCAACCCCACAAACGACCCCTATATCCACAGGGACCCCTCATCGAACACCTTGGGGGTGTTCGAGACTCATGGCTCCAAGGAGTCACACACAGCAGGGGCGCTTGGAAGAGCACCTTGTCGATACAGTTCCAGAGACGAGAGACCATGGAGGCGCCTACATCACTGGCAAAGGAGAAACCCTGCCGCAGGGCAGCAAGGGTGACCCAGGCTACCCTACGTGGGACCGGCCACCACCACCGACTGAGACCACATGTGGGCCGAGGACAGATCAAACCGAGTCCGACCACCACCTCTAGCGCGCAGCAACACGAAGAAGCTACCTGGACAGTGGCTCCCTCAAGATTGGACTTCGAGAGACCAAATCAGGAGGCGCCTCGATGGAGCAGGACAGACTCGACGGTGAAGCAGCACAAGCTGAGGACGCAAACTCGAGCCTCCCAACAGGGAGACCTGTCTTGAGCAACCATCGAACCCTTGTGGTCGGCCTTGAGGATGGCGCCGCCTTGACCCAGTCGCGCTAGAGCTCGGAGCAGGGAGGTATCATCGAAACCGGTCAGTCAAAGATGAGAGGGCAGCGTAGCCTAGGGAATCCAGGTCACCGCAACGGATGAGCAGGAGCAGAGGTGAAAGGCAGAACCCCTAAAACACTACGACGACAGAGCAGCTGCGTAGAGCATCAAGATCGGGAGGGCATCGCTCCTCTCCACCTTCCACTCCAGGGCAGGATGGGGTCGACATGATCGACTATCCGAACCGCAACCCGTCCGCAGCCCAACGGCGCATCACGTCTCTGCTCATCTGCTGCCATGGAGAGCCCAGCAATACACCATCCTTTCAACTTAGGACCGAACCAAGAAGACGCCGTCAAGACTTTTGAGGCCAGGGGGAGGAAGACGTCGAGAAGCGCCCCTCCCCCCAGCGGTGGCCGCCGGGGATGCTAGAGAGAAGCGAGAGCCTAACCCTAGAGAAATATTCTTATTCAAAGCATTTCAGTTATAACTTGATAAAGCAACATGTCACTTATCCAATAAGAAATTGAAGAACATGTATAATATTTATCCATCTAGGATATGCTAAGCAAGGTAACATCAACCAATGATTCTCGTATTTCAACATTAAGCAAATACGCTACACGGGTGATTACATTTTACAATCATACTTAAGCCTTAAGGATATGAGGTATACCGCTCATACTCCAACCGACCATTGCGAAATCGAAATCGGTACCATACATAGGTTAAGGAAGAGTTGGATTTCCATAACCTCATCCTCCTCAGTTAGTGTGAGGATAAAATGTAGGACATCTTGTATTTCTGCTAAATAGCTTTCCAAGGTATATTGGCGAATTCACTATAGAGTTACAGTGGCGGCTGTACTCTCTTCGCAATCGAGAGATTTCATGTTTATCTCACATCGATCCGGCATTAAAATTATCGGGAGATTCGTGATACATCCATCCCGACACATATAATGAAGGATTGAGAGATTTAATGTTTATCTCACATCAGTCCCACATTAGGGCGTAAGGATATTCGTGCCCATAACTCCCACATACTCAACAGTATGCCCTCCAGGAGATCCCGTAGGAAACCTGTTTCACCATCACCAACTACTGATGATGATGGATCTATGGTCAGGGCTCTACATGATAAGATTTCACTTGATTAATTAAGTACATTACCATATTTTTTTAGCATCAGTCAAGTTTTCAAACATAAATTATTATCACAAATGCTACCAAGAATGTGTAATACTTCTATCAAGTACTTTTCAAAGCTTTATAAAATATTGGGATCTCAATCCCTTATCACATCATGGGCATTCTCATCCCTTAACATCTCATCATCATGATTATGGAATATGGGTATTCAAACCCTCAGTTCATCAAAGAACACTTGTTACCAACTATCAGGTAACTAATATCTTCAGGTCATCTGACCAAGGTAAACATGATACTTGCTACACAAGCATCTCACATGGCTTTTAAGGCCCATTTAATCTCTTGTTACCTCTTACTAGGCAACAAAGCATATTATGGCTCACAAGGCCCACAAAACAATTTTAATAATAAAACATCATAGCTCATACTTGGCTATGCCCAACATCTCATGATACCTGCATGGTTGGTACACATGATAACAGTTATATCAATTACATATCAGCACCATGCAATGTAATGGTAGCATCACTATTCCCTCATTAGGGTTAGGGTTTCCCAAATCATGTCAATTAGGGATACTCATCCCATTACCCAAAATTAGAGTTGTGGTTTATCATCATATTGCCCAAGATTAGGGTTTCATGCACTATAACCCAAAATTAGGGTTTCATATACCTTCACCCTATATTAGGGTTATGGTTTCATATTAGGGTTTCATATAGCATTACATAGCATCACCCTGGATTAGAGTTTCACATCACATCACTGCATTAGGGTTTCACATGGCATCACCCTAGATTAGGGTTTCACACATCATTACTTTGAATTAAGGTTCCTTATAACTTTTCCCCAAATTAGGGTTTCATATAACCTTACTCGAAATTAGGGTTTTCCATTATATTACCCTGAATTGGGATTTCTCATATCATCACCCTAGATTAGGGTTTTCACACATCATTATCTTGAATTAAGGTTTCTTTATAACCTTTCCCCAAATCAGGGTTTCATATAACCTTACCCGAAATTAGGGTTTCATAAAGAATCCTCTTAAATTAGGGTTTTTGCATTATATTACCCTGAATTGGGATTTCTCATATCATCACCCTAGATTAGGGTTTTCACATCATTATCTTGAATTAAGGTTTCTTTATAACCTTTCCCCAAATTAGGGTTTCATATAACTTTACCCGAAATTAGGGTTTCATAAAGCATCCTCTTAAATTAGGGTTGTTCATTATATTACCCTAAATTGGGATTTCTAATATCATCACCCTAGATTAGGGTTACACCAATACCCTAGATTAGAGTATCACCTAGCGTTTCCCCAAATTAGGGTTAGGGCTCATCAACCTTTTCGATTAGGGTTTCACGATCTCTTTATCAAGGATCACACCCTAATTACATATTTTATTCATGTTGTAAGTGTTGAGGCTTAACCACTACATGATTACTATACATGTATGAATTCCTCTCTCTCTCATCCTCTCTAGGATGTTGATTACTTTAAGCTTGATTATATTAGGTCAACCCTTCATTCAAGTACATACATTTAGGGTTAGCATAGTGTATTGAGATATTGCTTCCATAAGCATCAAAGGTTAACCCTTCTAAGGGTACTAATCACCCCAATACCTTAAAGGTACAACCATTGTAATCATCTTTGATATTCATCATTAACAATTATGGGGGTAATTGATCTTTCATCGCATTAGGTCTTCAAATGGTTTTGGTTGCATTGAATCTCCAAACGGTTTTGTAAAGACATAGTCTCTACTATAAAACATGATAAACAAATACACCAAATGTGTGGCAACGGAAGAAATAAAACTTGCCTTTATTCAAAATGTATAAAGAGTACATTACAAAATTTCCATAAAGGAAGTACAACTTTATACAAAACATAGGATCTAGGTAGAGGAAGACTTAGACTAAGCCAATATTGTCTCCAAACAAAACAACTTAATATATAAAGGCAACTATGAACATGCAAGCTATATGTTCCTTGTCTTCTTGTCCTATCCATAGCCTTAGGTTGACCAAGCTTCCATGCACACTCTGATCCTAGCCTGGATGGTTGGGTTCATCCAGCAAGAGAAAGATAAATGTATGTGTTATTCAAGAGAAATAGGACAATTAAATAATCTAAAGCATTGCAATATAAAAGATTCTCTACAAAAAGAGATTTCAAAAGAAATGAGGCAAGTATATGAATAAGAGAGAGAAAACTGCCATAACCAATCACCACAATAACAATCACATAGCATGAATATATTAAGACACAAACTCATCTCAATGTAGGGTGAGGCACCTACCGGACCTCACCAATGGCAGGGGGACTAAAACCCCAGTGCCTAAAAAGTGGCAGGGGGACTAAAACCCCAGTGCCTAATTATAAAATGGCAGGGGGACTAAAACCCCAGTGCCCGGTAGGAGGACTAAAACCTCAGTGCCCTATGGGTGGTTTGTAATCATGTACACTACATTGTCATTTGGCCTAAAATACATCATGCTTAAATAGTCACTTGGCAGTATTGAGAAATATAACAAGATTGCAACATAGCATTGGGAATAAAACCCAAGAAATAAAGGGGCCAACATAAGCAACAACAATATACAATGTTTCCAAGTATTTCAAAAAGATGAGCCAACATAGGCAATAGCAAGGTTCACATAATCCAAATGAATGAGTCATAATGGCAACAAAAACATCAAATAAGTAAAGATCTAAATAAAGGCATTTAGGAGGATATCAAGGCTAGAACATAATGTTTGTAGGGTTGGATAAGATCCCAACTGAAGAGTAGATTGATTGCACAATATACATTCCACATAGATTTCACATTCATCATAGATGTTCACATAAATATGATTCACATACATAAATAGGCTTCACATACCTGTTTTAATTAATTACCATCACATTCACCAATCTGATTGTATCACCATTCCATATTTCCCTAGTTATAAACATTACACATGAATTAATATATATAAGGCTTAAAGCATAGGAAAAACCCTAATTTTACAAAATTGTGATTTAAGGTTCAAAACCTAGTCTAAACGATTAGTCATATTCTCCTGAATAAGAAAACATATTTCATTTTACAAATTGGAGTTAAAATGAATTAATTATGTATTTTAGAACATTTTATACACTTAAAAAGCATTCAAAGCAAACTTCGAAAAAGGAATCATAATTGGGACTCAAAAACCATAAAATCAGGTTCTACATGAAAAATCCTTTCCATTGACTATTTATTTGCATTTTTCTGACCATGGATTGATTTATTATGAATTAAGTAAAATCAGCCAATAAGAATGCAAGAAAACCATAGCGTGACAGTAATTAAATCAAAATGCAATTCGATGTAAATAACAGGTGAAATGACTAAAATACGCCTGCTTGTCAAATCAAATTAATTAAGTAGCGAGGGCAATACTGTCATTTGAACAATCCATCGTCATTGGCGAGAAACAAAGGAAGGAATGAATTTATGATTATGCCCATGGATGATTGATTGAAGAGGCATGTCTACTTTGGTAATTTGGTTACCTAGATTCTTTGCAATTCAGCCATGGCGAGAGCAGCACCTCAGGTCTCTCTCGACCTTGCCTTGTGCGAGGATTTCGGCTGCTGCCTGAGGAACATATGCGCTCGCCACCCTCCTCACGTCAAGACGAGACCAGTGACCCTGGTCTTAGGCGGGGATGCAAACAGGAGCTCACACGGCACTCCTTCTGTGGTCGGAACAGGGGAAAAGGTCGAAAGTCCGAAATCTCAAGAACGAGCCTTTGCAAGAGGAACCGCAGGTTGGAAAAGGTTCGTGGGTTGCTTGCGAGCATGCTGTAGGTGTTCCCGTGACCGGAGGGGCATCTGGAGATGGGAATCCACAAGCCACAGGCTTGGACGCCGCTGAGCTACCGATCCCAGCAAGGGGAAGGGCTACGCGGAAAGAGGAGATAGGGAATGACAAGGAGAAGGTCCAGTGATGCTTCCCACCAAAGCAATTGACTCGCCGAGATCGGGCTATAGAGACACAGACCTTGGCCACCGGATACGAAGGTGGAGAAGGACAGGGTGCTCTAGGCTGCTATGGGGCTAATTGGAGGAGGAGACGTATTGCGTTGGAACCGATGCTGCTCTAGGGGTCTTAAATAGGAGGGGTGAGGCCTCTAGGTCCTTATGTGAAAATCGTGGCAGAGAAGGAGGTTTAGGCCTGATTGGGCATTTCATCAAAACAGTAAGGTAGACGATGAGCTAGGGCTCATTTGAACCATCGCGAAGAGCTGAACTCAACGGGAGAAGAATCGCGCTAAAAGGCACAGAGGAGAGGGAGAACGGCTCTGAGGAGCCAAGGAGTCTGGTAGCCCGAACGGTTGGAGGTAGGAGAAGGTGCGGGTGCCGTTGGATCAAGTCCAGATCATGTCTTGACCGTCGAATGGTGAATAAGGGGCGTGTGACAGAAGAATAACCTGAACCTTAGCGTTGCAAATGAATTAAATGAAATCGATTCAATGCAATATAGTTACACTAAACTAAAGCTTATAAAATGGATTTGAAGGGTCAAACGAAGTCCAAAAGCCACCAAATTTGGACCATAGGTTCACATTAGCATTTAGAACGATGCTATACAATTAGATTTCGTATTTATATCCAATAAGGCCCTTAATAAATATATTGCTCATTAAAGTATATATTAATATATTAAAAGGTGTGCATTAATATGAAATGACTATATTAATGCAATTAGTGAGTCAAATTCGAGGTGATAGATATATATGAGTATTAAGAGCAAAATTTCAACAATATAATAAGTTTTCACACATTTATCTTCAAATTGAAGGAGAGAGAAAGTCAAAGGAGTAAAACTTTCATTAAACACTCAAATACACATTATTACTAATATATTTATCCAAAAAGCTCCAAATTAACATTATATAATTATTATCTCTCATTAAACTCCATTTTGCATTATTAGTCCTCAATTATTACATTAAGTGAGTTATTTGTGCAAACACCCCTCCATTTATATAAATGAGGGGAAAATGGGATTTCAACCTTGAATTGTGCTCAAATTGCACAAGTAGTCCAAAAAGAATATAAAAGAAGGGAAATTTATGAAAAAGGTCCAAATGGACTAGGAGGCAAAGAAACGATCAAAAGTGGGTAAATTACAGGAAAGACCCTGAGATTTAGTATGTTACAACACACCACCCCTTAAAGAGGATTTCGTCCCCGAAATCACAACAAGAGGGAAGAGAGGGTGGGTGTGCAACTTCCCAACCTTAAACACTGGGTTATAACCCTTAATCTAGGGTACAACACAAAATCTACATAAGACAGGTGCTACTAAGGTTTCCAAAAAACCTATAGCCTTTTATCAAACTCAAATTAATATTTTTGCCTTATTAGCATAATCTCCATCATGAAGAGGTATCATATTTATTATACAATCACTTGTGCCACATTTTATTCAAAACAATTACATCTCAATATTATATCATGTGTGATACGATGATTTTGAGTCACATTTATAGACTTGTTTTGCTTGTGTTTTATGCATTTATTGGTCATTTTTGTGGTTAATATTGCATAATTCATTTACTTCAGTCTATGATCCTCCTCAGTATCAATTCTCCCTTATTTTGTTGTTTTGAGCATAAATGATTACAATAATATGTTTTATTTCGGCTTATGTGGTTTCGTGTTGCAATTTCAGGAAAAACGAGTATCTGCTACTGTCGATACCATCGACACGACCACAGGTTGCCAGCCGCAAGGAGCAGCACAGAGTCGATACTATTGACACAAAAGTCGATGGTATCGATTTACCCTCAGGTTGCTGGCGAAAAGAGAGTCGATACTATCGACCCAGAAGTCGATACTATCGACAAGTAGAGCTACAACGACAAAAAAGGACAAAATCGACGCCTTAGGGTGTCGATACCATCGACCCTCGTCGATGGTATCGAGTAAACATCAGTTGCGACGAAGAAAAAGAAAAGAAGACCAGCCGCTATCGCGCAAGGTCGATACCATCGACTCGCGTCGATGGTATCGACATCGTCAGATACAAGTTTGTTTCAGATTGATCTAAATCTGACGGCTGTGGTAATTTTACGACCTAACTCAGGGATTATACCTAATAACGGCGGCCAAGAGCAAGGGATCACGTCATTAGCTGATGTACACATCCTGAGAAGGTGTAGAGAGAAGAACGGAGCCCAGAAGCACGCCCCAACCATTTCGAACGTCGAAGAAGACATTTTCCACCACCGAAAGGCCAGAGATCGCGCATTCTACGCCAAGAAACGCTTGGATCTTCTCCGTTCAGGGATTTTATAGCTTATTCACGTTTTTCTCCATGTTTCCCCTTTTCTCTACCATGTTTTGCTCTGAGATGAATATGCGGGGCTAATCCCCTTTATCTTTAGGACTGGGAGTAGCCCGGGGAAGCTTTGTATGACAGTTTTATCATAGCAATTCATCATTAATCTCTTAAATCCGTGGTATGAATTCGTTTTCTCAATTATATTGTTATGCTTGATCACCATAATAATAATCTAATACCCTTAATCACTTTGAAAGAAGAATTAATGGTTTAAAAGAGATGAATATCACGTTAATTAACAAATCCCTTGAACAAGGTGATGTAAGATTAATGGTGGAAACCCAGAGGTCATTTTTAATGCACCTAGTTTAGGGTATAGGTTACTACGACGGTGGAACCGACCTAGACATAGGTAGTGAATTGTACCACGACAGTGAGCAATTCTGACTACAGGCCACTACCCGGAATTGAGAGATGAATCTGAATTGCTATATAGAAATTCATACAATGAAAACCTGTAGTGAAACCACAATCCTAAAGATCTTCACCTGAATTGATTAAATTTAACCTTTAATCGATTGTTTTATTTTTCTTTTCTTTTAATTTTAAAACAACTCTCTAAACCATTTTAACTGGCTTAGCTAATCGCGAACAGTTAGTAGTAGTCTACCAACAGTTCAGTGTCCCTGAGTTCGACTCGGGCCTCACAAAGGCCTTTACTACATTGACGCATACACTTGCGTTTTACGCACGGTAAAATTCGTGTCAAGTTTTTGGCATCGTTACCGGGGACACGACAATTGTCAGCACTACGAGTGTTGCAAGCGGCCATTCTAGGCCACCTTCTTATTTTTATTATTTTGAAATCATTTCTAAAATTCATAGTCTATCTTTCCAATTTTTGTAATCGTCTAGCACGGTACTGAACTGAAATTTTCATTTTGCAGGTACTGTGCATGGTGCAGACGTGTAGCACCGACTACACGCAACAGGAACCAGCAGTTCCACAACCGGAACCTTACGACGAGGAGGATTACAATCAAGACCACTTGGAAGAAACAGATTCCGAATCTGAACAAGAAGAAATGGTAGAGGAACAGACGATATGGGAGAAGATCAAGGCGTCTTCTTCATCTGCGTCAAAGGGGCCAATTAAGAAGCAGGCGATCAGCATTCTGACTTACAAGATTGATCATGCATTAATCAACTTGGTCAATTCAAATGCATTCCATGGGCTAAAGAACGAAGACCCAGTCACTCATATAAGCCAATTTGTGGAGAATTGTGACATGATTAAAATTGACAGATTTCCACAGGAGATGCTCTACCTGAAGTTGTTCCCGAGTTCTCTGGAAGGAAACACAAGAGAATGGTTGCACAATCTCGACGATGAATATGTGGAATCATGGAACCACATGGTGGAGGTATTCTTTGAACGGTTCTTCCCGCCTGAGAAGACTAATGACATGATCAGGAAAATCCACAATTTCACCCAGAAGGCAGGAGAGACATACTCTGAGACCTGGGAAAGGTTTCAGATCATGCTTAGGAGGTACCCGCATCACGGGCTTGACAATGAGACACAGGTTAAAATCTTCTATTTTGATCTCTCTGAGCATGATAGAAGTAATCTAGATTCCGCAGGCTCAAGATTCTTTTTGAACAACACGGACACGAGGTGTTGGGAAATTCTGAAAAACATGGCCAAGAAGCAATCCTGGGGCGACAGGGATGCCGTTGAGCACATTCGAGTTGCGAGGGAGTCAAAGGCCATCAAAGAGTTGAATGATAAGATGGACCTTCTAGCAAAGAAACTGCTTGCAAAAGAGGATACCGAATCCGAGGACGAAGCTCAAGTCAAATTCATGCGCCAGCAGTAGGGTTACAGAAATAATGATTACTCATGGAGGAAGGACAAGCAGTTTTCTTAGAAGGATCTGAATAACTTTTTGTAGGACCCCGATGCAAAACCCCAGCCAGTGGCGGAGGATAAGAGCACAGAGTTTCTCAACCAAATGATAAAGCAGAACCAAGAACTAATGAACACTTTTGGCCAGCAGATCAAGCAACATGGGGAATTTATGAATTAGTTTGGACAGACATTGCAGATCCATGGGGCTCATATGAGGATGATAGAGACGTCTATGGCGCAAATGGCAGCTGAGATAGCCAATATGAAGAAGCCAGCACATCAAGGTTTTCCGGGTAACACGAACATTCCAGGAGGAAACCAACAGGCGAAGGCAATCTTGCTAAGGGGTGGCAAGAAGCTTTTAAACCCCAGGGTCGATGAACCAAGCAAACCCCAATCAGAAACCGAAGGTGAGGCCACTGAGGAAGTGCCAATTTCAATCACAGAGCCAGTTGAGGAAATAGCAGAAGATGCCACTGCATACCCCGTTGTTGTTGAGGAGGAGACACATAAAAAGACACCATATGTGCCGCCGCATCAAAGGGCACAGGCTGTCCCGGTCCCATACCCCAATAGTGTGAAAGCAAAGAAGGTGGATGCCCAGTTCAAGAAGTTTCTGGACAGTTTCAGAAAGCTCTTTGTAAACATCCCATTATTAGAGGCAATAGAGCAAATTCCCTCTTACGGCAAGTTTTTGAAAGACATCATTACCAAGAAGAGGAAGATCCCTGATGTTACACCCCGATCTCACAATTTCTACTAATCATGAGATTAGAGCATAAATTAGTATTTATATGTAATACAAAGAACACCCTTAACTTTTTCTATTTTCTTCTTTCTTTAAAACTCTTGTTTCCTCGCATTGAACCACATAAATCATCTTAACAAGGGAATCTGAACATTTCTTTTACTAATCAGACTTTAATAGTAAAGATACATGTATAAACATTCATGATGTCTCTCACACCTTATGCACATAAGACCTACTAATTAGCATACAATTTCAAAAGAGGAATAATATTACACATCGTAATTACAACTTTCTCTCTTATCTCTTACTGAGGACCTAGAGTGACAAGGACCGACTGACCCAACTAATCTCGTACTTGACTCCTGTGGCAGATTTACTCTGACGCTCTGACCATCTTCAAGTCCACGCGGTTAATCCTAAAATGTTTGAGTAGAGGGGTGAGCCTACTCGCTCAGTGAATGAGTACTTCAAAGAAACAGTCTAAGGCACTAATGTGATTACATATATAACTTTGAATAAACGATATGAAATTTAACAACAATAAATACTACACTGAGCAGTTCTAAAACAATATAATTGAAATAACAAAGAATGTAAATATTGCATCTAAAGAATAACTACTAGAAGACTATGCTCTAGTCTTCCTTAAATCTTTCATTTATAAGGAACTCTGTGAACCTATATGATCATATTTTAGCTTATGCCCTGATCTATGCAGTGTACTCTGCATAAAGACTCGCAGTGCACTACGGCCACACCGTACAAGACTTAGCGACACACCCGGGAAATGCTAAGTCTGACTGCCAGTCCTGTTCTGCTACAGGACCCACGGGCTCTCCGGCCCACAGGCTCTCCGGCCTTCTCTGCACTCATCCTGAGTGCTCTGGACTCCTCCTCTAACCTGAGCACACAGGCGCAGGGAGTCAACACTGGGTTACCACCAGAATTACTCAACTGGTTGGTGTTGGATAACCCTATCAACCCTCGTGCCACCAGAATTACTCAACCGGTTGATGTTGGACACGAGTTTCACCCCTAAGGTGCAGACCTCCCAAAGGGGTTCTACGGTGTTCAGGGCACCTAAGTCTAGCATTAACATTATAGATACATTAAAATAGAAATCATAACTCATTTTACATTTCTCACAAGGCTCACACGGCCTGCCATATCATATCATATAAAACATCATAGCTCATGTATTCAAACATATATCATGTCTGCCTAACAAGTATTATCATTCTAACATTTCATACATATATGCATGATCTCAGTAACATCCCTTTCTAGGGCATGTCATATCTCATCACCTACAATTCACGAGATATGCATTGTGAAAATAAGAAACCCTGTAGTATATATATACCAACTCAAAGAGAACAAGCATGTAAAGTTAAATGCACAAGAAACATACAATTCAACAGTTAAGCATAACCACATCTCATATGGAAACCTTTCATATCACCATAACTTGATTCATTGAACACCCTATCCTTAGGGTTTCCTTTCCTTATTCACTTATCACATGGCAACACCCTGCTCTTAGGGTTTCATTTGCCTCATTCACTTATCACATGGCTCTCATAAAGATTTCACACGATATAAACATTCACAAATTAAAGACTGCTTTCAACAACCATATACAATCAATATATGTATGAAACCATGGAAATTGAACTAAATTTAGGTTTCCATGCTATTCTCTGAGATATCATGCACCAAGAATAAAATTCAAATAAGGTAACCCATGAGGTACATCCTAACCACTTATAAGATTACTAGTCCTCTTCATTTAACTTTGACCTTTAAGTATTCATTTAGGGTTTGCTTCAACACGGTCGTGGTGTCACCCCACGGCCGTGGCACAGTTACCTCACCACGGTCGTGGATCTTCCCCACGGTCGTGGTGTATAGAGATCAGAGTTTCAAAAGCATTCAGTACGGCCGTGCTACCTAGCACGCCCGTGGCACAGACCCTTCACCACGGTCGTGGTCACCCACCACAGCCGTGCCACAGCTCGATTGAGCTTCAACTTAGTGAAATCAAAATTCATAAACTTAATGGTGAATCCAAATGGGCTTGGATATTGAAATATGTTAGACATGCACTTTATTAGGAGTATTAAGATCTAGACTTAGTTGAAGACTAAATGTCTCTTCACTAAGGTTGAAACTCTAGTGATATCTCAATTAGGTTAAACCCTAATTACATCACATGGTATAAATCTGAAAAGCATTCTTACTAGGATGTGTTGTATACGTTTATGATGTGAATCTACCATCAAAGAGTCATTCAAACAGAGAAGGAATCCATATCATATCAATTTGCAACAACTTAAATCAAACGGACATTTCAGGGTTTAGAATCACATACTAAGCATTTAGGGATTTGGATGCTATAATCAAATTTCGTACATTATACTGTTTAAAGGAAGTACCCACTCACCCCAAGGTGTGAAAACACCTCAAAACCTGCAGCTCATCCCTGAGAATTTTGAACTCATATCAAATCCCTAGCAAATTTCCCAATTCTTCTTCCATTCAACTCGGAAACCTTGAAAATGAGGGATTATGAAGAAAGAGTGAGAAAAGGGGAAATTTTGATACCATTTCAGATCAAATCAGGGGAGGGACGGAATCTTGACATGTGAGAGAAGATTCACCATGAAAGGCTATACAAAGAAGCTAAACTTACTTGATTTCACCATTCCTCGGACCGCAAAACCCTAATTCAGCAATTCCACAACTTTCTCCTCTCAAACCCTAACTCTCCCTCTCTCTCTAGGAGCTCGTTTCTCTGGAATGAATTGAGAATTATGAGAGATGCTAGTGTGTGTGTTCGAACATATAGAGCAATTGAGCTGCTTGGGTCAATTGCATATTGACCCTACACTCAACTTTTATTATATTGGCTGAATATTCAGTTATACAAAAGTTACTGTAAGTCGTTTATTTCAGAGATCAAACCTTCTCCAACAATTATGGGAATTTAGCACGTTGTTTATAATTGATCTATAAAGCTTCAGTTAAAATTTAAGATCATTTGGAGTTACCAATAAATAATTAAAAATAGAACAGTGAACTGCTATCCAGAAATCTGCAGAAATGTCATTTGAAGCAAAAATGCCTCAGAACGGCCGTGCTAGCTGCCACGGCCGTGCAAGATGGACCCAGCACGGCCGTTCTACCTACCACAGCCGTGGTGCATTGTTTTCAGCAGATTTGAGTATAAAAGTTGGTTAATAGTTCAATTCTTTCAAAACGACCGTGTGGCCTTGCATGCCCGTGCCACCAATGACCTAGCACGACCGTGCTACCCACCATGGTCGTGCTACCCAAGCATCCAACTATCATTTCTATTTTTCTATGCCTAACTCTATCATTACTTCCCAAATGAGCTTATTTGTTGAAAACCCTAATTCAACCGACTAGATTTTATATATCTCAAACCCTAATTATACAAAGAGATAGCATGCTTGGGGTTCTCATTAGGTTTAACATATTATAATTGAGATATCATCATTAATTAGATTTAAGCAATGATCAATCCAATTAAATATGTAATCATCCAGGTAAACCCTAGTTTACCAATTAAGCTCAGATGCGGTCATAACAACTCTTCCCCCCTTAAAATGTTTCGTCCCCGAAACATAAACATACCAGAAAGGTACATTCAAGGTTATTTTAAGCTTCTAAAATCTTCCATGTCATTATATTCTTGTATTTCATACCTGAATGTAGTTTTCAACATCAAATCCTTTAATTCTTTACTAGCTCACAACATATTTGAAATAGTTCTCACTGATATCAAGCAACTCTTTATGCCACAGTCAAACATAGGATAAACAGATAAACAACTATTTGAATATTGCATACTCTTGAGATATTATCTCAACACTGATAATTTGATACAACCGTCTCAATTTATATGGCTCAATATGTTCTATTGTTCTGTATCACCTTTAAGTGACAAAAGAGAGTTCACCATGCTGTTTTAAACTTTAATAAAGTGCTATTCAAATAGCAAAACAGTCTTGAATTAAAAGACTAGATTCAACAATCAATTGCACAATACTACTATTGGCATCCCCATTGGGTCATGGATGCATGAGGTGAAGCATTACCACCTCATTCCATACTATCCTGTTTCGATCCTGGGACATGTGGGTTATGGGCCCACACACAATTCAAAGTGTAACCATCGTATTATATCATTTTAGGGTTTCAACAACAGTAATAAGGTAATCCACAATTGTACCAGTCATTCAAGCATTAATCATACTCAATTACCATCACTCAGTTATATTAGAGCTAGGTATAACAAGCTACACCTCATTAGGGTTACTTGTCCAGACAATCTGATTATCATCCCTTTCTATTAATATGAGTAAATAAGTATGACTACCTTGTTTAGGGTATCTCTCCATGTGTTCTGACATCATCCAAACCGTATCACCATATCAAAAATACACAATAGTAGGATGCATATCTGGTATGAATTACTACAACTATCATACACCTTTAATTAACATATAGCTTGCACAAATACACTAAAATCATACATAGAACCAACTTACATACCTTAGTATGCCTTCAACAAAGCATACTTCTAAAAACGAGTTCACATATTACACAAAGCTAGTGTTTTCCTTTATCTCTCTCCTCATTCTTTACTACTTATGTTTTGCTACCTCTCCTTCTCATTTTGATCATATACAATAAACATCCCTAACATTAAAACATTCAAGGTAAGGATAGATTATTCATCATTCTTGCTATCACACAAGAATTTATTTCTTATCACACTTCATCGTAATGTATGTCACTATTACATTCACTAGATGACCCTACCAAGGTAGTTATGCATCATATATGATTCATTTTCTTATCATTTCATTCCCACCTTGCTATTGTTAAGGGATATATGAGAGAGAAGATGATTTTGAGACTTAGAATTCTTGTATTCAAACATTCCCTTAATACCTTAAATATTCTTCATTTTTAAATCAAGGCGATCATGCATGGGTCAAACGCAGTTTCTCTTTCAATCAAGTTTTCCCTCCTGAATATAGTCTACCCTTGTATGACTTATTCATTCGTTAAACTACACCTATGTTCTTCCTTTGGGAACTAGTTTGTTGTTCTAGTCTTATGAATTATATGATCATATGATTCTCATCACTTTTACTCTTTTGAAGACTCTTCACTTATATGGACCTATTGAATGCTCAACTCTACTCTTCTACTTAGCCTTTGCTTTAGAGTTCATAAAAGCATTATAATAAATTATATGATCCATTCTTCATGATCGATTCTTGCTATCTAGAACCATACATACATTTCACATATCTTTTTTATATTTCATATGTATAGCTCATATAATATTAATCAATAAACTGATTATGAACCTTATATCATGTTCCTTTATTCCCAATTAAGAGTTTCTCATATGAGGCCCCAAAATTGAACCTCAGATACCAGTTTCAACTGCTTCTTAGTTGTTCTGATCTTGCCCATTTGTTTCAACATCTTACTGTATGTACATTCTCACTCTAATGTGGGTCTAATTATCCAGAGTCTATTCTTATTATACTATTAATAGGAGTCATTAGATTCCAGTAACGCATCCTGCCAGCCGGACCAGGCCAAACCTGAAGTCCTGAAGCCAAGAACTACAAAGGATTACTCAACTCCTATTCATCTCAGAAGTGTGGAAGAAAACTTATCCACTAACAAAAGCTCATTCAAAGGTCAATTCTAGTCTACTTGTTACAAAGAATGAAATCAATAAATGCTACAACTGCATAGTGTACAACAGATATTAAAGACCCATATTTCAAAGTATTGGATATTTCAATTCAAACATATAAGAGCATTTCTATACATTTCCAACAAAAACAACATTATGAAATGTAAGTTCTATCTCCTTTTACATTTATGCTCTTAATTCTTGTTTCTTTTCTCGTTTTCTAACCCTAACATTTCTAGGGTTCCTTTCTAGCCCATTCTTCCACTGTATACCTGGCCAGGGTATACGTGAGAGAATAGACAGAGTAGCTTGTACTGGTTGATCCAAGTACTCAGATATCGGGCCAGGATATCCAAATACTCAAATACCCAAAGCTAACATCAAAACATCTCCTATCTGCCACACTTATGATGCTAACTTACTAAATTAATGGTCCTTGACAACTCACCCTAAGCTCTGATACCAAGCTGTTACACCCCGATCTCACAATTTCCACTAATCATGAGATTAGAGCATAAATTAGGATTTATATGTAATACAAAGAACACCCTTAACTTTTTCTATTTTCTTCTTTCTTTAAAACTCTTGTTTCCTCGCATTGAACCACATAAATCATCTTAACAAGGGAATCTGAACATTTCTTTTACTAATCAGACTTTAATAGTAAATATACATGTATAAACATTCATGATGTCTCTCACACCTTATGCACATAAGACCTACTAATTAGCATACAATTTCAAAAGAGGAATAATATTACACATCGTAATTACAACTTTCTCTCTTATCTCTTACTGAGGACCTAGAGTGACAAGGACCGACTGACCCAACTAATCTCGTACTTGACTCCTGTGGCAGATTTACTCTGACGCTCTGACCATCTTCAAGTCCACGCGGTTAATCCTAAAATGTTTGAGTAGAGGGGTGAGCCTACTCGCTCAGTGAATGAGTACTTCAATGAAACAGTCTAAGGCACTAATGTGATTACATATATAACTTTGAATAAACGATATGAAATTTAACAACAATAAATACTACACTGAGTAGTTCTAAAACAATATAATTGAAATAACAAAGAATGTAAATATTGCATCCAAAGAATAACTACTAAAAGACTATGCTCTAGTCTTCCTTAACTCTTTCATTTATAAGGAACTCTATGAACCTATATGATCATATTTTAGCTTATGCCCTGATCTATGCAGTGTACTCTGCATAAAGACTCGCAGTGCACTACGGCCACACTGTACAAGACTTAGTGACACACCCGGGAAATGCTAAGTCTGACTGCCAGTCCTGTTATGCTACATGACCCACGGGCTCTCCGGCCCACAGGCTCTCCGGCCTTCTCTGCACTCATCCTGAGTGCTCTGGACTCCTCCTCTAACCTGAGCACACAGGCGCAGGGAGTCAACACTGGGTTACCACCAGAATTACTCAACTGGTTGGTGTTGGATAACCCTATCAACCCTCGTGCCACCAGAATTACTCAACCGGTTGATGTTGGACACGAGTTTCACCCCTAAGGTGCAGACCTCCCAAAGGGGTTCTACGGTGTTCAGGGCACCTAAGTCTAGCATTAACATTATAGATACATTAAAATAGAAATCATAACTCATTTTACATTTCTCACAAGGCTCACACGGCCTGCCATATCATATCATATAAAACATCATAGCTCATGTATTCAAACATATATCATGTCTGCCCAACAAGTATTCTCATTCTAACATTTCATACATATATGCATGATCTCAGTAACATCCCTTTCTAGGGCATGTCATATCTCATCACCTGCAATTCACGAGATATGCATTGTGAAAATAAGAAACCCTGTAGTATATATATACCAACTCAAAGAGAACAAGCATGTAAAGTTAAATGCACAAGAAACATACAATTCAACAGTTAAGCATAACCACATCTCATATGGAAACCTTTCATATCACCATAACTTGATTCATTGAACACCCTATCCTTAGGGTTTCCTTTCCTTATTCACTAATCACATGGCAACACCATGCTCTTAGGGTTTCATTTGCCTCATTCACTTATCACATGGCTCTCATAAAGATTTCACATGATATAAACATTCACAAATTAAAGACTGCTTTCAACAACCATATACAATCAATATATGTATGAAACCATGGAAATTGAACTAAATTTAGGTTTCCATGCTATTCACTGAGATATCATGCACCAAGAATAAAATTCAAATAAGGTAACCCATGAGGTACATCCTAACCACTTATAAGATTACTAGTCCTCTTCATTTAACTTTGACCTTTAAGTATTCATTTAGGGTTTGCTTCAACACGGTCGTGGTGTCACCCCACGGCCGTGGCACAGTTACCTCACCACGGTCGTGGCTCTTCCCCACGGTCGTGGTGTATAGAGATCAGAGTTTCAAAAGCATTCAGTACGGCCGTGCTACCTAGCACGCCCGTGGCACAAACCCTTCACCACGGTCGTGGTCACCCACCACGGCCGTGCCACAGCTCGATTGAGCTTCAACTTAGTGAAATCAAAAGTCATAAACTTAATGGTGAATCCAAATGGGCTTGGATATTGAAATATGTTAGACATGCGCTTTATTAGGAGTATTAAGATCTAGACTTAGTTCAAGACAAAATGTCTCTTCACTAAGGTTGAAACTCTAGTGATATCTCAATTAGGTTAAACCCTAATTACATCATATGGTATAAATCTGAAAAGCATTCTTACTAGGATGTGTTGTATACGTTTATGATGTGAATCTACCATTAAAGAGTCATTCAAATAGAGAAGGAATCCATATCATATCAATTTGCAACAACTTAAATCAAACGGACATTTCAGGGTTTAGAATCACATACTAAGCATTTAGGGATTTGGATGCTATAATCAAATTTCGTACATTATACTGTTTAAAGGAAGTACCCACTCACCCCAAGGTGTGAAAACACCTCAAAACTGCAGCTCATCCCTGAGAATTTTGAACTCATATCAAATCCCTAGCAAATTTCCCAATTCTTCTTCCATTCAACTCGGAAACCTTGAAAATGAGGGATTATGAAGAAAGAGTGAGAAAAGGGGAAATTTTGATACCATTTCGGATCAAATCAGGGGAGGGACGGAATCTTGACATGTGAGAGAAGATTCACCATGAAAGGCTATACAAAGAAGCTAAACTTACTTGATTTCACCATTCCTCGGACCGCAAAACCCTAATTCAACAATTCTACCACTTTCTCCTCTCAAACCCTAACTCTCCCTCTCTCTCTAGGAGCTCGTTTCTCTGGAATGAATTGTGAATTATGAGAGCTTCTAGTGTGTGTGTTCGAACATATAGATCAATTGAGCTGCTTGGGTCAATTGCATATTGACCCTACACTCAACTTTTATTATATTGGCTGAATATTCAGTTATACAAAAGTTACTATAATTCGTTTATTTCAGAGATCAAACCTTCTCCAACAATTATGGGAATTTAGCACGTTGTTTATAATTGATCTATAAAGCTTCAGTTAAAATTTGAGATCATTTGGAGTTACCAATAAATAATTAAAAATAGAACAGTGCACTGCTATCCAGAAATCTGCAGAAATGTCATTTGAAGCAAAAATGCCTCAGAACGGTCGTGCTAGCTGCTACGGCCGTGCAAGATGGACCCAGCATGGCCGTGCTACCTACCACAGCCGTGGTGCATTGTTTTCAGCAGATTTGAGTATAAAAGTTGGTTAATAGTTCAATTCTTTCAAAACGACCGTGTGGCCTTGCATGCCCGTGCCACCAATGACCTAGCACGACCGTGCTACCCACCATGGCCGTGCTACCCAAGCATCCAACTATCATTTCTATTTTTCTATGCCTAACTCTATAATTCCTTCCCAAATGAGTTTATTTGTTGAAAACCCTAATTCAACCGACTAGAGTTTATATATCTCAAACCCTAATTATACAAAGAGATAGCATGCTTGGGGTTCTCATTAGGTTTAACATATTATAATTGAGATATCATCATTAATTAGATTTAAGCAATGATCAATCCAATTAAATATGTAATCATCCAGGTAAACCCTAGTTTACCAATTAAGCTCAGATGCGGTCATAACACCTGTCACGGAGGTTGTAGTTCTCAAGGAGCAGGTGAGTGCCTTCATAATGGGCACATTGCCACCTAAGAGGCAGGATCCAGGCTGCTTCAATATTTCATGTTACATTGGTAAGGTGAAATTTGGTGAAGCACTGTGTGATTCCGGGGCAAGCATTAACTTGATGCCTCTTTTTACGTTCAAGAAATTGGGATTAAAAGAATCAAGGCCGAGCAATATGACAATACAGCTGGCGGATAATTCCGTGGTGAAGCCTTATGGTATTTGTGAAGATATGTTGGTGAAAGTAGATCAGTTTGTATTTCTAACAGACTTTGTTGTAATGGAGATGCAAGATGAACAAGGCAATGAGTTATTACTTGGACGACCCTTCCAAGCTACATCTGACATGATACTTGAGATGGGGAGAGGTCGTTTGACCTTGGGTATCACTGATGATCGATTTGAGATGGTCATGCCTTCCAGCACCACGTCATCTAAAGCTAAGGAGCAATGCCACATGGCAAAGCATTTTGATCACAATATCTCACTTTGTCTAGGGGAGTCATTTTTAGATATGGCTCATGTAATGACTAAGGTGGAGAAAGGGACATTGGCTGTTGACATCATGGAGCAGACCAAGGTTGTGTCCCTTAGCAAAGTTGTGGGTTTTCCTAATGATGAAGAGGAGGACATTCCTCCCTCTACTAAAGATGAGACCATAGCGAGTTCGGTCTTCAATGCATATCTAGAATTACCACTTGAAGCTTGCTTGGTTAATATAACACATGATTGGATGAGAAGCAAGTCACTAAAGGAGTGTGCCAAGATGCTTTAGGTGATCCCATATTTTTATGCTAAGTACTATGAAGACCTTGGCAACTCCCACCACCGCTTCAGTCATCCTTGATCAGCCCGCCAGATTTAGAATTGAAGCCACTGCCATCGCACTTGAAATATGCTTTTCTAGCTGAGGATGAGAAGCTGCCTGTGATTATTTTGGCATACTTGAGTGCCGAGGAGGAAGATCAGCTACTTATTGTGTTGAAGAACCATCGAGGTGCTTTCGGGTGGTCGGTTGCAGACATCAAGGGGATCTCCCCTACATTGTGCCAACACAAGATTCAGCTCGAAGAAGGAGCCAAGCCAGTGATTCAGCCACAACGTCGACTAAATCCTAGCATGATGGAGGTCGTCAAGAAGGAGGTGATCAAGCTCCTTTCTGCAGGTATCATCTATGCTATATCCGACTCGACATGGGTGAGTCCTACATAGGTAGTCCCTAAAAAGGGGGGAATTACTATTACACATAATCTGTTAAATGAACCTGTCACGACCCGCTTGGTAACCGGGTGGCATGTATGTATAGACTACCGTCGATTGAATGTTGCTACGCTTAAGGATCATTTCCCTCTTCCATTCATTGATCATATTTTAGAGAGTTTAGCCGGCCGATCACATTTTTGTTTTCTTGATGGTTATTCGATTTCAATTGATCCTAAGGACCAAGAGAAGTCCACCTTCACTTGTCCTTACAGAACATTTACGTACCGCCGTATGCCATTTGGGTTGTGTAACGCACCGACAACCTTTCAGCGTTGCATGCTTGCCATCTATTCTGATATGGTTGAACGCTGTTTGGAGGTTTTTATGGACGATTTCTCCGTCTATGGTGCGTCTTTTGACGAGTGTTTATACAATTTGGACAAGGTTTTGCAATGTTGTGAGGACACACATTTAGTCCTCAATTGGGAGAAATGCCACATGATGGTAAGCGAAGGGATTGTGCTTGGACATAAAGTGTCTAGCAAAGGGCTGGAAGTAGACCCGGTTAAGATCGAAGTTATTTCCAAATTTCCCCCACCGAATTCAGTTAAAGGGGTTCGGAGTTTTCTAGGTCACACCGGTTTTTATCGCCGATTTATAAAAGATTTCTCTAAAATCGCCAAATCATTATCTGAGTTGTTGGAAAAGGATGTTGTGTTTGATTTTAATGACAAGTGTTTACGTGCGTTCAACGTGCTTAAAGAAAAACTGATTTCCGCACCGGTTGTGCAAACACCGGACTGGACTAAGCCGTTGGAATTAATGTGTGATGTGTTCGATTTCGTAGTTGGGGCTATTTTGGGACAACGTGTGGACAATAAACCCCCTGTGATTTTCTATGCATCCAAAACCTTAAATGACGCACAACTGAATTACACGACAACCGAAAAAGAACTTCTCGTCGTTGTTTTTGCTTTTGAAAAATTTCGGCAATATCTTGTTGGATCAAAAGTCGTGGTATGGACGGACCACGCTGCCATTAAGTACTTGATGGAGAAAAAGGATGCCAAACCTAGATTGATTAGGTGGATATTACTCTTACAAGAATTTGATATTGAAATCAAAGGTAAGGCGGGCATTAAAAATGTGGTCGCGGACCATTTGTCTAGGTTGGAAAGGGTGGATGAGAAGGATTTACATATACCCATTACCGAGACATTTCCTGATGAACAACTTTTATCTATGAAATCGAAAGATCCTTGGTTTTCTTACATTGTTAATTATCTTGCCTGCAAAATTATCCCGGATGACTGGACATACCAAGAGAAGAAGAAAATTTTCCATTCTTTGCGTTATTATTTCTGGGATGACCCTATTCTATTGAAGCAGTGCAGGGATGGTGTCTTACACAGGTGTGTACTGGAGGTGGAATACGAAAGTGTTCTTCATTATTGCCATACACTACCGACGGATGGCCACCATGCAAGTTCTCGGACTGCCGCCAAAGTACTTGAAAGTGGCCTGTACTGGCCTACTTTGTTCAGGGATGCTTATGATTTTGTGCGGCAATGTGATTCTTGCCAAAGGGCAGGTAACATTTCAAAAAGACAAGAGATGCCTCTCAATGTATTTCAAGAGGTTGAGGTGTTCGACTTGTGGGGGTATTGATTTTATGGGACCCTTTGTGTCCTCAAATTCTAATTTGTACATTCTTTTAGCTGTTGATTATGTGTCGAAGTGGGTAGAGGCAATACCCACAAGGACTAATGATGCCAATGTAGTGTGCAGGTTTGTCAAAGAATATATTTTCTGCAGGTTTGGTGTACCAAGAATGATCATTAGTGATTGTGGTATGCATTTCCGGAATCAAAAGTTCACAACACTGTTGAAAAAGTACGGGGTAAAGCACAACATTGGTACCTCGTACCACCCGCAGACACATGGGCAAGTGGAGGTCTCCAACCGGGAGATTAAGAAGATCTTGGAGCGCACTGTGGCTTCCACAAGAAAGAATTGGAGCACCTTGCTACCGGATGCTTTGTGGGCGTACATGATGGCGTTTAAGACACCTATAGGCACTACTCCTTTTAGGTTGGCTTATGGTCGGGCCTGCCATTTACAGGTGGAATTGGAGCATAAAGCGCATGGGGCGCTGAGGAAGTTAAATTTGAGCTATGATGAAGCGGGAAAGAAAAGGTTGCTTGAGCTCAATGAACTTGACGAGCTACAGATGAATGCATATGAAAGCTCGCGTATCTACAAGGAGAGAACAAAGCTGATTCATGATCGCCATATTCAAATGTGCATCTTCAAGAAAGGAGATCGCGTACTTTTGTTCAACTCCAAGTTGAAGATGCATCCCGAGAAATTGAAATCCTGATGGAGTGGACCGTTCACTGTAGAGGAGGTCAGGCCACATGGTGCAATCATGGTGCGTGATGGCGAGACAACATTCTTGGTTAATGGACAACAATTGAAATTGTACTTCGGTGAAGATTACACGAGGAAAGTGAATGAGGTCAAACTCATTGCACTTCCGGATGCATGAGGAGCTTAATGTCGTCTAGCCTAAGACGTTAAATAAGGGCGCTTGTTGGGAGGCAACCCAGCCATCAATAGCTTAGTTAGTTTCTTTCACATTTGTACTTTGATTTGATTTGATTTCATTTTTAGTGTAAAAAAGATAATGTGATCGTTTGCTTTATGTGCAGGACTGAGGCAGAGTCGATGCCATCGACCCTTGTGTCGATGGTATCGAGATGGGTACAAGTTGGTGGCTGCAAAAATCGCTTTGCGTCGATACTATCGACGGCCTCATCGATGGTATCGACACACCAACAGGTTGATCGCAAAGTCGAGGTCGATAGTATCGACATGCATGTCGATACTATCGAGATCTCTGGAGATATTCAGACGCAAATTGTCTCAGTGAAGTCGATACCATCGACAGGCCTGTCGATGGTATTGACTCAGTTACAGGCAGAAAGCGGCGGTCGGGCCTCGCGAGGGTGTTGTCCTAACCATAAGTCGATACTATCGACTCACGTCGATAGTATCAACGCGACACGTCACCAATCCACGAGAAGAAATCAACGACGATCGCTGCATCGAGAGAGTCGATCCGTGGGACGGGTCGATACCATCGACACCTATCGATAGTATCGACACATCATCGATATGGGCCCCCACATCAAGCCATCAACGACCGTCGATACCAGCAACAGATGGATTGTGCTACAGGTGTCGATACCATTGACTTGCATCGATGGTATCGACGGGCATACAACAACGCCAGCTATAGTTATATAAGGGATGGATTGTCGTCATATGACGTCACAACTTTAGAGCAATTCTTCTCCACTTGTGTCGTGCATCTTTGTGAGCAATCGGAGCCCGGCTACGAGCATCCACGACACACGTTCTTCACTGAGCCTTCATCGAGTGGAGATTATCTTCTCCGACCTTCTCCGACCTTCTCCGAGCTCCATCTTCTAATCCTTCTTCTTGCTCGACAATGGTGTATGTTGCCGATGCATCCTCTTCCCAGGCAAATCCAATGGAGATCCCGAAGTTTGTTCCTCCACCAACTGCTTCTATTCTGTGTCCGCAGATCGTTCATCCTTCTGCGGAGGTTCGGAAGGTCTATGAGGAGATAATGAAAAGGAAGATTGAGCCAACCCGCTATGTCGACCGGGAGATGATCCACAATCTGGGGTTCGAGGCTAATCTGGCCTACGTGCTAAAGGGGCAAGCAAGGCATACGGGCAGGAGGTCTAATGAGATGGAATTCCATGCTGATGGTCAGCCATTCTTCGGTGAATGGCCGACATACAAGGAGCTAGTCGTAGAATTCATGGTGTCACTGGACATATGTGTCGTGCCAAACGACATCATCGCCACGGATCGCGAATGGATCAAGGGCCGTGTTTCTTTCCGGCTGTACAACAATGATTACACTCTCACCCTCAGGCAGTTCAATGAAATCTACAACTGGAATCATGGGAGAGACCAATATCAGTGGCCAGATAACAGGATGGATTACGACGCTATCTTCGCCGAGCTCGTGACTGCACCGCCCGGCAAATCAGTTAGCTACCACAATGCGGCGGTGGCAGATTTCGAGCATCCGTTCGTGCGGGTTCTTCACCGCATGCTTTGCACCACTTTGTTCACCCGTGGTGATCTGTCTCTCAGCAAGTTTCAAGAGACAGATTTGTTTTTCCTGCATAAGCTATTGAAGCACCAAGAGTGTAATTGGGGTGCGTTTTTCTTAACGCGCGTGTTGGCGGTAAAGAGGAGTACACAGAAGGCTCCAATTCACTTTGGAGGGCTCATCACACCGCTGGCCCACTATCTTGGGTTGAATTTCTCCCAGCTGACTCCTCTCTTCAACAGGAGCAAGGTCAACTTGCAGCATCTTCATCGCTCCAACCTCATTCTGCTGCGTGATGGATTGACATATGCACACTGCCATGTCAACCAAGCATATCAGGAGTGTTCGCTCCCCGAACCCGTCTTCCACATCGAGGGTGCTCAGCATTTTCGATGGCCTGTCATCGCCATCGAGAGCTCGGATGAAGACGGAGGCAACGACGACAACGACAATGATGGCGACGAGGCTGAAGAGGAAGAGGAGGCTTTCACTCCTCTTCGCGCACGAGTGGCACCTAGGAAGCGTCCCCGCATGCATCCGAGTGCATCTTCTTCTTACCAGCCTCTGCCACCACAGCCACCACAGCCCTCACAGCAAAGCAAGGATGTCTACTCCATGCAAGGGATGTATGCAATGATACAAGATATTCATCAGATGTAGCAGCACCACACAACAGCATATACCTGTATTCAGGAGACAACGAACCGGTTGCTAGATAATCAGAGGGCCATTTTTGAAAATGAGCGCCTCCTCCTCGACAACCAACAACACATTCACGACAGGTTGCATAGGATGGAGATGCAGCAACAACCCTTCTATGATCATTACTGGAGCCAAAATTACTTTGGGGGGTATCCACAACCTCCGCCCATGCCCCAGTATGATCTGAGCTTTCAGGGGCAGTACCCATGGGACCCCACGACCCCGCAGTACCCGCCTCCTCCGGAAGAATGATCGGTATCACTGTTTCACCCTTTAAGGTTGTTTTTGACTATGAGGCCATAGTCGAATTCAAGCTTAGGGGGGAGTTGGAACAACTCTATCCTTTAGTTTTCTCAGTTTTTAGTTTTTACTAATTTGTCTTTTGTCATTTGTTGTTTTTCTTAATTCTTAGTTTGTTTGTAGGATCCACACTCTATCTAGTGTAATTGTGGATGTCTTAAGTCATGTGTCATCTCGTTTGCTTGTACATGGGAATTAAGGGAAAATTTAAAAAAAATAGTGTTTGCAAGCTTGTGTTGTTCAACCTTGAGCACATAACTTAAGAAAATGATTGGGTTTGTCAACTCTAGAACAGGAAATCACAAATGTACATGCCTAGGATTCATGAAAAGTGGATGGAATTGGTTGTTTGAGCCTAAACTAACCAAATGATAATGAGACTTTAATTTGAAATATGAGAGAGAAACCTCTTAATTACCACACAGGTCAATAGGGAGGGACACATAATAGTTTTCAAAGGTTCAGTCAATTAGTCTTGTGATCCATCCACCCCATTGTTTTTTCATAATCCACCACAAGAATTGGAAGTACATTACGATTTTAATATCTTTGATTGCATTCCATGTAGATAGGTTTTGCATTGCAAAGTATTTTCACATGTTTTGCATGAAAAGAAAAATATAGAGTACTTATACATGCACATTATCCTTAGGTGTGTGTCATTTAGCTGCATTCATATTTTTTTATGCATATAGTACATCATGTATCTTATTTCTTTTGAAGCATAAAGGGTGATTAACTTGTTCCATACCTTCTGGATGCTTCAAGTATATAGTTATGCAACAAGAACTGAGCCCGACAAATAATTCATTGTCATTATTGGATATAAGGGCCCTAAACATTAATCTCTTAAAAAATATATATGAAAATGAAAAAAAAGAATTGAGAAGTAAATAGGAATGAGAGGGAGAAAGGAACATGCTTTTCACTACATATTAAGAAGAATAAGAACATGATGTTGTTCTCTTAGATATTCCATCTCACCTTGAGACGGGATGATAGTGCATGCATCATTCCACCCAAATGTAGGCATTAGGGCATTGTCATTTGTGTATTCATCATTTAGGGCATGTTTGCTTTATGCATGTTGAAACCGTATAATGCTTCCATTTCTTCCATGAGCCACCCATTCCATCCACCCATTGCTCGAATTGGTAGGCCACCGTGATTTTCTCCTCACTTGTGAATATCAGGAGAGCTGCTTCCATGTAGATGGTAGTTAGGGCGAGCAACGTAGAATAGGAGATCACAAGATGCACTGAGTCTGAACCGGCAAATTTTATTATGTTAACTGCCTTATATGATAGTGTTCATTAATTTTGAGGTAGATATCTTTTATGGATGATTACTGTCGCCTTTTGGGTAATTATCATTCTGTGGTTAGTGAGGGCCGGTTTGTGAATGTTTGGTGGGGATCGTTTGGTGATGTTTGTTGTGATGATTTGTTCTTTAGTTGACCCTCATAATTCTATTCTAAAGTTTAGTTGCTCAAGGGCGAGCAATGTTCAAGCTTAGGGGAGTTTGATGCGATGATTTTGAGTCGCATTTATAGACTTGTTTTACTTGTGTTTTATGCATTTATTGGTCATTTTCGTGGTTAATATTGCATAATTCATTTACTTCAATCTATGATCCTCCTCAGTATCAATTCTCCCTTATTTTGTTGTTTTGAGCATAAATGATTACAATAATATGTTTTATTTTGGCTTATGTGGTTTCGTGTTGCAATTTCAGGAAAAATGAGTATCTGCTACTGTCGATACTATCGACAGCTGTCGATACCATCGACACGACCACCGGTTGCCAGCCGCAAGGAGCAGCACAGAGTCGATACTATTGCCAGCCAAAAACTTGACACGAATTTTACCGTGCGTAAAACGCAAGTGTACGCGTCAATGTGTATTCCCCTCATTAAGGGTTTTAAGCACAATTAGGGTTTACTAAGCCATTTCAACATTAATTAATGTATTAGGTCAAAAACCTTAATAACATGAATTCATTTTCCACTATCCACTTAAAACTATCATGTAGAATTATCTCAATTATTTTGTAGAAAAAGTTAATATTATCCAACAAGTTATTAAGCCTATAATAATTCCAAATAATGTTCATATTGCACATTGTCATATCATCTTTTATACTCATATTAATGACATCATTAATCATTTTCATCCATTACACTTCATCTCATAAATTATACATATTTTACATCAAATTAGGCATTTATGAATATTTATGTGAATCCAATTATTCGTTATCATGTTTGAGTGATTATATGCATTTTAGTGAATAGGATGTAACCCATTAAATATTAATGAATTAATTCTTATATCAAGTTATGATGAGGTGTTCATTAGAGAACAAGGTGATATACCTTACATATATTGAAAACTTTGTGACTATAATCCATTTATATGCATTTAGGTATATTATGTGATGATGACACCTAATGTCACTAATGTGTCATGAAAGGCATTAAGGGTATATATATGTATATGTTGTCAAAGCTAGATGATTACATATTAGGGTTTAGGTCAACATGATCATTACATGTTAAAGCATCCTTAGGGTGCATTATCCATACACATTTTACCATTAGGGTGGCATAGTCAACGTTATGTATATTCACCATTAGTAATGAGTAACTCATTATTATGTGAATCAAGCATGTATTAAGGTTCAACCATATGAACAATCTCTATATGACTTACTACATATCCACGTGTGTATAAACAAACAAGTTGAATTACAAGTATAATGTGTTTGGTAAATTCTTGTTCACATAAGTTATTACGTACATATGTCCACATAGATAGGGTTTCTAACTCTAAAGGTATTTGATTTTGCTTTTAATTGGGATTCCATCCCCCTAAAAAGGGATTTCGTCCTCGAAATCAGATTTGCAAAACCAAATAGGGTACTAACACCATTACCCTCACTCCACCCCTTAAAAGGGTTAACTAAGTCAAACTAAGCTAAGGGTAAAAGGTACATAAAACTCAACACTAAAAGGATTTACTAACCAAGATTCAAGGTGTAACATAGGGTACACTACACCCTAAACATAGGAGTATAAGGTATTTAAGGATGATTTTTGTGTAAGAGATCAAATCATCACTTATGGTTTTCCTAAGGTATTCAACAATTAGGCAACATGCCCAAAGATAGACTATTTCGAGCTGTCTGTATCAGATCAGGCCAGGCCAGGTCATATGAGCTCAGGAGTCCTCGTTACCAAGCTAGTGGGGTGGAGGAAAATATTGCTAGCCCCCAAGCTCTGGCCCTTTCTAGACACCATCACTTTCAACTTCTTGCTCTAGTAGCTTCTCAATAGACAATTCACCAAAAAGTTGACAAATTTTATTTCTAATTATGAAGTTATTATAATCCTAAATTAAACTTTCATTATAGGTCAACTCTAAGGTGAAAAACTAACTAAAGGGAAACTATATACTCTAGGGAGACAATTTTGAATTAGTCAAGAATCTGACTACCTTGATGCTCTGATACCATGCTGTAAAGACATAGTCTCTACTATAAAACATGATAAACAAATACACCAAATGTGTGGCAGCGGAAGAAATAAAACTTGCCTTTATTCAAAATGTATAAAGAGTACATTACAAAATTTTCATAAAGGAAGTACAACTTTATACAAAACATAGGATCTAGGTAGAGTAAGACTTAGACTAAGCCAATATTGTCTCCAAACAAAACAACTTAATATATAAAGGCAACTATGAACATGCAAGCTATATGTTCCTTGTCTTCTTGTCCTATCCATAGCCTTAGGTTCACCAAGCTTCCATGCGCACTCTGATCCTATCCTGGATGGTTGGGGTCATCCAGCAAGAGAAAGATAAAGGTATGTGTTATTCTAGAGAAATAGGACAATTAAATAATCTAAAGCATTGCAATATAAAAGATTCTCTACAAAAAGAGATTTCAAAAGAAATGAGGCAAGTATATGAATAAGAGAGAGAAAACAACCATAACCAATCACCACAATAACAATCACATAGCATGAATATATTAAGACACAAACTCATCTCAATGTAGGGTAAGGCACCTACCAGACCTCGCCAATGGCAGGGGGACTAAAACCCCAGTGCCTAAAAAGTGATAGGGGGACTAAAACCCCAGTGCCTAATATATAAAATGGCAGGGGGACTAAAACCCCAGTGCCCGGCAGGAGGACTAAAACCTCAGTGCCCTATGAGTGGTTTGTACTCATGTACACTACATTGTCATTTGGCCTAAAATACATCATGCTTAAATAGTCACTTGGCAGTATTGAGATATATAATAAGATTGCAACATAACATTGGGAATAAAACCCAAGAAATAAAGGGGCCAACATAAGAAACAACAATATACAATGTTTCCAAGTATTTCAAAAAGATGAGCCAACATAGGCAATAGCAAGGTTCACATAATCCAAATGAATGAGTCATAATGGCAACAAAAACATCAAATAAGTAAAGATCCAAATAAAGGCATTTAGGTGGATATCAAGGCTAGAACATAATGTTTGTAGGGTTGGATAAGATCCCAACTGAAGAGTAGGTTGATTGCACAATATACATTCCACATAGATTTCACATTCATCATAGGTGTTCACATAAATATGATTCACATACATAAATAGGCTTCACATACCTATTTTAATTAATTACCATCACATTCACCAATCTGATTGTATCACCATTCCATATTTCCCTAGTTATAAACATTACACATGAATTAATATATATAAGGCTAAAAGCATAGGAAAAACCCTAATTTTACAAAACCGTGATTTAAGGTTCAAAACCTAGTCTAAAGGATTAGTCATATTCTCCTGAATAAGAAAACATATTTCATTTTACAAATTGGAGTTAAAATGAATTAATTGTGTATTTTAGAACATTTTATACACTTAAAAAGCATTCAAAGCAAACTTTGAAAAAGGAATCATAATTGGGACTCAAAAACCATAAAATCAGGTTCTACATGAAAAATCCTTTCCATTGACTATTTATTTGCATTTTTCTGACCATGGATTGATTTACTATGAATTAAATAAAATCGGCCAATCAGAATGCAAGAAAACCATAGCGTGATAGTAATTAAATCAAAATGCAATTCGATGTAAATAACAGGTGAAATGACTAAAATACCCCTACTCATCAAATCAAATTAATTAAGTAGCGAGGGAAGTACTGTCATTTGAACAATCCATCGTCGTTGGCGAGAAACAAAGGAAGGAATGAATTTACGATTATGCCCATGGATGATTGATTGAAGAGGCGTGTCCACTTTGGTAATTTGGTTACCTGGATTCTTTGCAATCCAGCCATGGCGAGAGCAGCACCTCAGATCTCTCTCGACCTTGCCTTGTGTGAGGATTTCGGCTGCTGCCTGAGGAACAGATGCGCTCACCACCCTCCTCCTGTCGAGACGAGACCAGTGACCCTGGTCTTAGGCGGGGATGAAAATAGGAGCTCGCACGACACTCCTTCTGTGACAGGAACAGGGGAAAAGGTTGAAAGTCCAAAATCTCATGAACGAGCCTTTGCAAGAGGAACCGTAGGTTGGAAAAGGTTCGTGGGTTGCTCGCGAGCATGCTGCAGGTGTTCCCGCGGCTGGAGGGGCATCTGGAGACGGGAATCCACAAGCCACAGGCTTGGACGCCGTCGAGCTACCAGTCCCAGCAAGGGGGAGGGCTGCGCAGAAAGAGGAGATAGGGAACAATAAGGAGAAGGTCCAGTGATGCTTCCCACCAAAGCAATTGACTCGCCGAGGTCGGGCTATAGTGACACAGACCTTGGCCACCGGAGATGAAGGTGGAGAAGGATGGGGTGCTCTAGGCTGCTATGGGGCTAATTGGAGGAGGAGACGTACTGCGCGGGAACCGATGCTGCTCTAGGGGTCTTAAATAGGCGGGGTGAGGCCTCTAGGCCCTTCTGTGAAAATCATGGCGGAGAAGGAGGTTTAGGCTCGATTGGGTGTTTCGCCAAAATAGAAAGGTAGACGATGAGCTAGGGCTCATTCGAACCGTCACGAAGAGCCAAACTCAACGGGAGAAGAATCGCGCTAAATGGCGCAGTGGAGAGGGAGAACGGCTCCGAGGAGCCAAGGATCCTGGCAACCTGAACGGTTGGAGGTAGGAGAAGGTGCGGGCGCCGTTGGATCAAGTCCAGATCATGTCTTGACCGTCGGATGGCGAATAAGGGGCGCGTGACAGAAGAATAACCTGAACCTTAGCGTTGCAAATGAATTAAATGAAATCGATTCAATGCAATATAGTTACACTAAACTAAAGCTTATAAAATGGATTTGAAGGGTCAAACGAAGTCCAAAAGCCACCAAATTTGGACCATAGGTTCATATTAGCATTTAGAACGATGCTATGCAATTAGATTTTGTATTTATATCCAATAAGGCCCTTAATAAATATATTGCTCATTAAAGTGTATATTAATATATTAAAAGGTGTGCATTAATATGAAATGACTATATTAATGCAATTAGTGAGTCAAATTCGAGGTGATAGATATATATGAGTATTAAGAGAAAAATATCAACAATATAATACGTTTTCACACATTTATCTTTAAATTGAAGGAGAGAGAAAGTAAAAGGAGTAAAACTTTCATTAAACACTCAAATACACATTATTACTAATATATTTATCCAAAGAGCTCCCAATTAACATTATCTAATTATTATCTCTCATTAAACTCCATTTTGCATTATTAGCCCTCAATTATTACATTAAGTGAGTTATTTGTGCAAACACCCCTCCATTTATATAATTGAGGAAAAAATGGGATTTCAACCTTGAATTGTGCTCAAATTGCACAAGGAGTCCAAAAAGAATATAAAAGAAGGAAAATTTATGAAAAAGGTCCAAATGGACTAGGAGGCAAAGAAACGATCAAAAGTGGGTAAATTATAGGAAAGACCCTGAGATCTAGTATGTTACAGGTTTTAAGAACATTTGCCCTCCAAACGGTTTTGAAACCGTTTGGGAATCTAGGGTTGAGATCGTTTGCCCTTCAAACGGTTTTGAAACTGTTTGGGCACTCAACTCTTGAAACTATTTGATCATATGTACATTGAAACCGATTGGACCCATCAACATTTGAAACTGATTGGATAAATCAGCCTTGAAACTGATTGGACCTCCAAACGGTTTTGAGACCGTTTGATCTCCAACGGTTTGAAGACCGTTTGATCTCCAACGGTTTGAAGACTGTTTGATCCTAAACGGTCTCAAGACCGTTTGGTCCAAACTACCTTGAAACTGAAAGGATTATCCAGGGTTTCCTTCAACTAGTCAATTAGGGTTTGCTTCATTGAATTACTCACCAATTGGACCATTGAGAGTACATCAAATTATAACCCTTGGATCTCCATCCATCCATGACTCCACTTGACCTCAAATGGTCTTGAGACCGTTTGGTCCATTCCACCTTGAAAACGTTTGAATCAATTTAGGGTTTCTTCAATCAATCGATTAGGGTTTGTAATCAATAGATCATCCATCAATGTAACCATTGTGATTGGATCAATTGGAACCATTGGATCTTCATCCATCCATACCAGTACTTGACCCTAAACGGTTTTGAGACAGTATGCCCTTAAACAGTCTTGAGACCGTTTGATCACCAATCGGTCTTGAGACCGTTTGGTCATAAAAAAATTGAAAATTGTTTTCTCATGATATTTATTGAGGTGTGTGCTAAGATGACAACATCATCTTCAAGCTACAAACCTTCGAAAATTACTATGATTCTTATGGTGATTTCATCAACTAATCAAAAGGAATTTTGGGAAAGAAGAAAGATTCAACATATGATGAAAAAATGAAATCAATAATAACATTTAAGGGTTCAAGTTATATAAAACACCTTCAAAGTTGAATCCAAGCTTCAAGCTTCACGTCTTTAATGGTGAATGAAGCTTTCTCAACTTCCCAAGGTCCGTGCTCAAGTCTTTGAGTGAAAAGAATGGCCAAAGTTGAAGATTGAATGGAGAAAAGAAGAAAATAAGCATTGAATTTCGATTTCCACCATGAAATCAAGGTTGAAGATGATTAAGGATCCCACCTAAAGGTTGGAGTACGTCCTCATGTTGCTCCTAAGCTCCCTTGTGTTCGTTCAAAGCAAGGAAAGAAAGAAGAGTCGAAAAAGTCTTTCATGTGGGTGAAAGAATGAAGTGTATATAAGGAAAATTCAAGAGAGAGAAAGTGTCATAAAAATCTTTCAATTCCCAAAATTGGTGCCACTTATCCCCCTCACTACTTGCATACGAAGCCATCATCCTCCCCTTCGAAATACTCTTCTTTATCCATGAATTAAAAGAAAATAATTAAGCACCTTAATCAATATAATAATATCCAAAAATTAGTGGATATTACTTTTTCTTTAACTAATGTGAGTGGGCTCTCCACTCACTTTAGATATTTCGGTGCCATTGCATGGCACAAGGACGTCCATACTTAAATAAATTCAACCATCACACTTTTGGTTGAAGGGCACTTCCATTAATACATTTATTGTTTCATTAAATTGAATTAGGGTTTCAATTATGCTTAAATCTTGATTATTTTAATATCAAGATTCTCTCTCCTCCAAAGAGATTCAAATGAGACACTCCTCCAATTTTCTTGTCTCTAATTGATTACAATAAAAATTAGGGACTCTCTAAAAGTGGTATTTTGCATATTGAACCCTAGGTTTTGGGTAATTTGCACATTACACCAAAACTAGGTTTTAATGCACAAACATTGCTTAATAAGCTCTTTCTTGTTGCTCAGGTTTTCACAAGCCATACCTCTGCATCATTCTCATTCTTATGATTCTATAACACTTAAGGAACATTTTATCATATAACATTTGCAAGTTAATCCCTCAAATTGGGTAATTTGCACTTTAGTCCAAAACAGGCAAAACATTGTTTTCAACATCATTCAAAAAGGACTAAAATTGAAACATAAGCTCCTCTTGAGCCTTAATTAATTTTCAAAAGATAAAAGCAAGCATATAATTATCTTTCTTAAACAAAACATCTAGGGTTCAAGCATAACCCAGGTCAGGGATGTTACAAATTATCCACCCCTAACAGGGATTTCATCCCCGAAATCATCAAGAGAAAAGAGAAGGATACTTCCTCCTCATCTCTTCCTCTAGCTCCCATGTAGCTTCTTCAATGCCACGGTGATGCAAGAGAACTTTTGCAAGACATATGTCTTTCTTTTTCATCTTTTTAATTCTTTTATCAAGGATCATCACAGGTCCTTCAACATATGATATATCATCATTTAATTCTACCTCCACAAGTTGCAAAACTAACTCTGTGTCAGGATGACACTTTATCAGCATGGAGATATGGAACACTGGATGCAACTTATGCAGCTCAGGTGACAACTCCACTTTATATGCTACCTTTCCAATCCATTCAATGGTTGGATAAGGCCCCATAAATCTAGGAGCTAACTTTCCCTTCTTTCCAAATCTAAGGACACCTTTCCAAGGTGAGACCTTGAGATATACTCTGTCTCCAACTTGGAATTCTAAAGGTCTTTGTCGTTTGTCAGCGTACGATTTCTGTCTATCATGTGCAGTCTTTAATTGTTATTGTATTACTTTAATCTTTTTAATTGTCTGCTGCACTAGCTCAGGACCCAAAAGTTGATATTCTCCTATTTCATACCAACATAAAGGATATATACAACGTCTACCATATAATGCTTCATATGGTGCCATATAAATACTGTGCTGATAGCTATTATTGTAAGCAAATTCTATCAAGCTCAGGTGTAGATCCCAACTTCCTATAAACTGAAGGACACATGCCCTAAGAAAATCCTCCAAGGTTTGCATGGTCCTCTCAGATTGTCCATCTGTCTGTGGGTGAAAGACAGTACTAAACCTTAACTGCGTACTCAAAGCTTTATGGATTCACTCCCAAAAATGACTTGTGAACTGGGGACCTCTATCAGAAACAATAGTAGCTGGAACCCCATGCAACTGCACTATCTCATCTATATATATATTTGTGCAAGCTTCTCAGCAGTGTAGGTTGTTTTGATAGGAAGGAAATGTGATGTTTTAGTCAACCTATCAACTATCACCCATATGGAATCATGACCTTTGGTTGTTCTAGGCAAACCAACCACAAAGTCCATGGTCACATGATCCCATTTCCACTGCGATATAGGCAAAGGTTGCATTATTCCTATGGGCTTCTGATGTTCAAATTTAACCTACTGACACACCGAACACCGCATAATAAACTCAACTACATCCTTCTTCAAACCAGGCCACCAGTACATATTATTCAAGTTATGATACATTTTGGTGCTCCCTGGATGCATTGCATACATCGAAGAATGAGCTTCCTCCAAGACTAACTTCCTTAAGTCATTGGCATCAGGTACTACCATCCTACCATGGTAACAGACTACATGATCCTCTGACTCATGAAAGCCATCCCGTTTCTCATTACCATACTCTGACCTAATCAACTGAATCATAGGATCAGCCTACTGTGCTTCTTTAATCTGCTGTCTCAGAGTAGGTTTCACTTGCATCTCAGCTAATAACCCGACTAACAATGATACCTTAAGATGTATATTATTTTGCCTCAAGGAGATAAGCATGTCTCTTTTAAAGAACACTAAGGAGTTCAATTGTGCCTTATTTAAGGTTGGTGATGATGATTTCCTACTTAGTGCATCAGCCACTACATTAGCCTTCCCTGGATGATAATCAATTGTACAATCGTAGTCCTTGATTAACTTCATCCAGCGGCGTTGTCTCATGTTCAACTCATGTTGTGAAAAGATGTATTTTAGATTCTTATGGTCTGTGAAAATCTATAATGTTTCTCCATAGAGATAATGTCTCCAGATCTTCAAATCATGGACCACAAAATCTAGCTCTAGATCATGTGTCAGATAATTCTCCTTGTATTTCTTAAGCTGCCGAGAGGCAAAAGAAATCACTTGATTATCCTGCATCAACACACATCATAGACCATTCTTAGATGCATAACAAAAAACTATGTACCCCTTCCCTTGCTCAGGTAACACCATCACATGTACACTTGTTAACCTTTCTTTCAACAGCTGGAAAGAATGTTGACATTTGTCATTCCAGACAAAAGGAACCTCCTTCCCCGTTAACTTGGTTAGGGGTAAAGCTATAGAGCTGAAGTTCTTAATGAACCTCCTGTAATAGCCTGCCAGTCCTAGGAAACTGTGTATCTCCGTCAGTGTCTTTGGCCGTTCCCATTGCAGGACAGATTCTACCTTCTTAGGATCAACACAGATACCTGAGGTAGATATTATGTGTCCTAGAAAAGAAACTTCTGGTAATCAGAACTCACATTTGCTAAACTTAGCATACAACTTATGCTATCTTAGCAATGTTAAAGCCTGACAGATGTGCTACTCATGTTGTTGATCATCTCTACTGTATATCAAGATGACATCTATGAAGACTACTATGAATTGATCAAGAAAAGGCTGGAAGATTCTATTCATGAGTTCCATGAATGCAGCTGGTGCATTAGTTAGTCCAAACGACATAATTATGAACTCATAGTGACCATATCTTGTCCTAAAGGCAGACTTAGGTATGTCACTCTCCTTAATACGCAATTGATGATATCCCAACCTCAGATCTATCTTAGAGAAGATAGTTGCACCACACAACTGATCAAACAGGTCATCGATCCTTGGCAGAGGATATTTGTTCTTTATGGTTACTTTATTCAACTGCCTGTAATCAATGGATAACTGCATAGATCCATCCATTTTCTTAACAAAGAGAACTGGATCACCCCATGGTGAAGTACTCGGTCAGATAAAACCTTTCTCAAGAAACTCCTATAGCTATTTCTTGAGCTCTACCATCTCAATAGGTGCCATTCTATACGGTGTTTGTTCTATTGGCTGCGTGCACAAAATTAGATTAACCTCAAAATCAATCTCTCGGGGCAGAGGAACACCTGGAAGTTCCTCAGGGAACACATCTTCAAACTCCCTAACTATCAGAACTTCAGAAAGATTAGGGTTCTCCATGGTGGTGTCTACCACATGTGCCAAGAATGTAAAGCATCATTGTCTCATTAGCTTCTCAGCTACCATATCCGACACTAGACTGGTTGGAAGAATCTTTCTATCTCCCTGAAAGATCCATGTGTCACCGTCATCTACGAACACAACTTGCTTGGAATCACAATCCAAGACAACCTTATACTTTTCTAGGGTGTCCATCCCAAGAATTATATCAAACCCGTACATCTCAAGTGGTATAAGATCCACATGAATGCAATGTTCAGAAAAGGAAAGAATGTAGGGAGAACACACCTCATGCAACACTGTAGATCCCAAAAAAGGGGTTTCTAACAACAAACTATCCGCTCTATGACTAACAGTCATATTGCAGTCATGAATCACTTCTCGAGTGATAAAGGAATGTGTAGCACCTGGATCAATCAAAATAGATACGAAGCAGGATGAAGACATATCATAATGAAATAGTTCCATCTGACATGTCACAACTTGAGGGTTGACTACTACTTCGGGTTGATTCATCGCATAGAATCTCGTCATTGCTTGCTGTTGACCCTGTGCTCGGTTGTTGGATGTCGATGAACCAACTTGGGATGCTTATCCACATCCTCTAGCACCACTCGAAAACTGTTTCCTCTGAGAGCCTTGTTGACTCTGTCTCAGAGGTTGAGTCACACTTACTTCTCTAGCTCGACAATCTTTCATCAAATGCTCCATCTTCCCACATATAAAACAACCTCTGCTCTCCCTCTGTAGCCTGGGTGGTCCTGTTATTGTTACTGATGCTGGGCTGTGGGCTCCCTCTGGTGGTAAACTATGGCCTCTACCCCTACTCGACGTCCATTGCATCTGGGTATTGAATCTTGGTGGTGCTATTGGTGTAGAAAATCTCAGTTTCTTGAAACTTTTGGACCTCTATCCTTGAAACTGAGTATACACCTTCTTACTCTTAGTCTGACGCTTCTCAATCACCGACCTTTCTATTCGTCTTACAGACTCCACAAAGGTGATGAACATCTCCCTATTCTCTAAGGCAGACACAGGAGTGGTCAAATCGATGTTTAGCCCCTTCTCAAAATGTCGAATTCTCTCTTCATCAGTAGCTGCCATATGCGGATAGAACTGCAAAAGCTCCATGAACTTAGCTTCATACTCACTAATGTTCATTGGTCCTTGCCTTAACCTCTCAAACTGAGAGATCTTCTCATCTAGATACATCTTGGGAAAGTATCTATTGACGAATTCTCGTCGGAATTCTCCCCATCCGATTTCAACACCTGGCCTCTTGCCCTCTTCTATTGTCCAACAGTAGCTAGCACTCCCTTTTAAAAGGTACACTGCATGCCTCACCTTCTCTGCTTTAGGGATATTGAGGATTCTAAAGGCCTTCTCCAACTCAGTCAACCACAAGCCAGCATCTGCTGGGTCAACTGTACCAACATAATCTGTGGCTCCAACCCGACGAAGTCGTTCAAAAGTTTTGTCGGCTCCCTATCCTTCATGGTGAGCTGGTGTCCTAGGTGCAGGTGGTGGCATCCTATCCGCCATATGCGTCATGGTTTCCATGAACTGCCCAAACAAATCATGGAAAGTTGGGTTTTCTAGTGCAGCTTGGTTAAGCTGGGGATGTTCAGGTACTGGTTCCTCCCTAGTCTAGTCCCTTACACCTCTTCCTAGTGCAGCAATGCTGCTCTCAATAGTATGTTCTTCATGTGATCCAGACATCTTTAAGTTCTTCTTCTCCTATATGAGCAGAAGACACTATCAGATAATCTGGAAGACACTAGAACAGACACAACAACCTTAATCCTATGTCTCTATATACTCAACGAACCTAGAGCTCTGATACCAACTAAACTATCACGCACCGTCTGAACAAAACGTCATTAACTAAACAAAAGCGATCATTAACATTGGATTACTGAAAATCACTAAAAATTAAAACCATTTACAAAGAGATACAAACACAAAAAAACTCTTTTATCAAGAACCAATGTACTTTATTTACATCCTGGTTCATAAGTACATATCCTGTATCATCCCTTCTCGAGGATTACAAGCATCAACTGCTCTGTTAAAACTAGACACAGGTAGCATAAGAACCTCGAGGCATCAAGCCAAAATCTCAAATCGATTTATTAAAAGTACTAACTACTAACTCCGAGGACCTGAGAGTACAGAGATGACACATATGACTCTCTATACAAAATATGACAGTCAGTTCCTCCACCTGGAATATCACTGTTGTCCCTATTGTTGCTGCTGTTGCTGCTCTTCTCCTACTATAGGGTTTCTGCCTCTTCTTCCGCGTCTTCCTAAAAAGTTGGATCCCATGGGGGTGAGACAATTGAAATTGTCCTAGCAAGAGATATAACTCTCCGTCAGAAACATTATTATTACAGTTTAATAGATTAAAACTGAGCAGAGGAATCATATATATTCAACAACAGATAAATCAATGTCTAAATAGATTAGATCAATATTCTTATTCAAAGCATTTCAATTATAACTTGATAAAGCAGCATGTCACTTATCCAATAAGGAATTGAAGAACATGTATAATATTTATCCATCTAGGATATGCTAAGCAAGGTAACATCAACCAATGATTCTCGTATTTCAACATTAAGAAAATACTCTACACAACTGATTACATTTTACAATCATACTTAAGACCTGAGGAGATGAGGTATACCGCTCATACTCCAACCGACCATTGTGAAATCGAAATCGGTACCATACATAGGTTAAGGAAGAGTCGGATTTCCATAACCTCATCCTCCTCAGTTAGTGTGAGGAAAAAATGCAGGACATCTTGTGTTTCTGCTAAATACTTTCCAGGGTATACTGGCAACTTCACTATAAAGTTACAATGGCAGTTGTACTCTCTTCACAATCGAGAGATTTCATGTTTATCTCACATTGATCCGACATTAGCATTATCGGGAGATTCATGATACATCCATACCGGCACATATAATGAAGGATTGAGAGATTTAACGTTTATCTCACATCAGTCCCACATTAGGGCGTAAGGATATTCGTGCCCATAACCCCACATACTCAACAGTATGCCCTCCAGGAGATCCCGTAGGAAAACCTATTTCACCATCACCAACTACTGACGATGATGGATCTATGGTTAGGGCTCTACATGATAAGATTTCACTTGATTAATTAAGTGCATTACCATATTCTTTTAGCATCAGTCAGGTTTTCAAACATATATTATTATCACAAATGCTACCAATAATGTGTAATACTTCTATCAAGTACTTTTCGAAGCTTTATAAAATATTGGGACCTCAATCCCTTATCACATCATGGGCATTCTCATCCCTTAACATCTCATCATCATGATTATGGAATATGGGTATTCATATCCTTAGTTCATCAAAGAACACTTGTTACCACTTATCAGGTAACTAATATCTTCAGGTCATCTGACCAAGGTAAACATGATACTTGCTACACAAGCATCTCACATGGCTTTCAAGGCCCATTTAATCTCTTGTTACCTCTTACTAGGCAACAAAGCATATTATGGCTTACAAGGCCCATAAAACAATTTCGATAATAAAACATCATAGCTCATACCTGGCTATGCCCAACATCTCATGATACCTGCATGGTTGGTACACATGATAACAGTTATATCAATTACATATCAGCACCATGCAATGTAATGGTAGCATTACTATTCCCTCATTAGGGTTAGGGTTTCCCAAATCATGTCAATTAGGGATACTCATCCCATTACCCAAAATTAGAGTTATGGTTTATCATCATATTTCCCAAGATTAGGGTTTCATGCACTATAACCCAAAATTGGGGTTTCATATACCTTCACCCTATATTAGGGTTATGGTTTCATATTAGGGTTTCTTATAGCATTACATAGCATCACCATGGATTAGAGTTTCACAGCACATCACTGCATTAGGGTTTCACATGGCATCACCCTAGATTAGGGTTTCACATGGCATCACCCTAGATTAGGGTTTCACATGGCATCACCCTAGATTAGGGTTTCACACATCATTACTTTGAATTAAGGTTCCTTATAACTTTTCCCCAAATTAGGGTTTCATATAACCTTACCCAAAATTAGGGTTTTCCATTATATTACCCTGAATTGGGATTTCTCATATCATCACCCTAGATTAGGGTTTTCACACATCATTATCTTGAATTAAGGTTTCTTTATAACCTTTCCCCAAATTCAGATTTCATATAACTTTACCTGAAATTAGGGTTTCATAAAGCATCCTCTTAAATTAGGGTTTTTCATTATATTACCCTAAATTTGGATTTCTCATATCATCACTCTAGATTAGGGTTACACCAATACCCTAGATTAGAGTATCACCTAGCATTTCCCTAAATTAGGGTTAGGGCTCATCAACCTTTTCGATTAGGGTTTCACAATCTCTTTATCAAGGATCATACCCTAATTACATATTTTATTCATGTTGTAAGTGTTGAGGCTTAACCACTACATGATTACTATACATGTATGAATTCCTCTCTCTCTCATCCTCTCTAGGATGGTGATTACTTCAAGCTTGATTATATTAGGTCAACCCTTCATTCAAGTACATACATTTAGGGTTAGCATAGTGTATTGAGATATTGCTTCCATAAGCATCAAAGGTTAACCCTTCTAAGGGTACTAATTACCCTAGTACCTTAAAGGTACAACCATTGTAATCATCTTTGATATTCATCATTAACAATCATGGGGTTAATTGATCTTTCATCACATTAGGTCTTCAAACGGTCTTGGTTGCATTGAACCTCCAAATGGTTTTGAGAACGTTTGCCCTCCAAACGGTTTTGAAACCGTTTGGGCATCTAGGGTTGAGATTGTTTGCCCTTCAAACGGTTTGGAAACCATTTGGGCACTCAACTCTTGAAACCGTTTGATCATATGTACATTGAAACCGATTGGACCCATCAACATTTGAAACTGATTGGATAAATCAGCCTTGAAACCAATTGGACCTCGAAATGGTTTTGAGACCGTTTGATCTCCAATGGTTTGAATAACGTTTGATCCTAAACAGTCTCAAGACCATTTGGACTCAAATGGTCTCAAGACCGTTTGGTCCAAACTACCTTGAAACCGAAAGGATTATCTAGGGTTTCCTTCAACCAATCAATTAGGGTTTGCTTCATTGAATTACTCACCAATTGGACCATTGAGAGTACATCAAATTATAACCCTCGGATATCCATCCATCCATGACTCCACTTGACCTCAAACAGTCTTGAGACCGTTTGCCCTCAAATGGTCTTGAGACCGTTTGGTCCATTCCACCTTGAAAACGTTTGAATCAATTTAGGGTTTCTTCAATCAATCGATTAGGGTTTGTAATCAATAGATCATCCATCACTGTAACCATTGTGATTGGATCAATTGGAACCATTATATCTTCATCCATCCATACCATTGCTTGACCCTAAAAGGTCTTGAGACCGTTTGATCACCAATCGGTCTTCAGACCGTTTGGTCATAAAAAAAATGAAAACCGTTTGCTCATGATATTTATTGAGGTGTGTGTGAAGATGACGTCATAATCTTCAAGCTACAAACCTTTGAAAATTACTGTGATTCTTATGGTGATTTCATCAACTAATCAAAAGGAATTTCGGGAAAGAAGAAAGATTCAACATATGATGAAAAAATGAAATCAATAATAACATTTAAGGGTTCAAGTTATATAGCCCACCTTCAAAGTTGAATCCAAGCTTCAAGCTTCACGTTTTTAATGGTAAATGAAGCTTATCAACTTCCCAAGGTCCTTGCTCAAGTCTTTGAGTGAAAAGAATGGCTAAAGTTGAAGATTGAGTGGAGAAAAGAAGAAAATAAGCATTGAATTTCGATTTCCACCATGAAATAAAGGTCGAAGATGATTAAGAAGATCCCCTACAGGTTGGGGTACGTCCTCCTATTGATCCTAAGCTCCCTTGTGTTTGGCCAAAGCAAGGAAAGAAAGAAGAGTCGAAAAAGTCTTTCATGTGGGTGAAAGAATGAAGTGTATATTAGGAAAATTCAAGAGAGAAAAAGTGTTATAAAAATCTTTCAATTCCCAGAATTGGTGCCACTTATCCCCCTCACTTACTTGCATACGAATCCATCATCCTCCCCTTCGAAATCCTCTTCTTTATCCATGAATTAAAAGAAAACAATTAAGCACCTTAATCAATATAATAATAATATCCAAAAATTAGTGGATATTACTTTTTCTTTAACTAATGTGAGTGGGCTCTCCACTCACTAGAGATATTTCGGTGCCATTACAAGGCACAAGGACGTCCATACTTATATAAATTCAACCATCACACTTTTGGTTGAAGGGCACTTCCATTAATATATTTATGTTTGCATTAAATTGAATTAGGGTTTCAATTATGCTTAAATCTTGATTATTTTAATATCAAGATTCTCTCTCCTCCAAAGAGATTCAAATGAGATGACCCTCTAATTTTATTGTCTCTAATTGATACAAAGAAACATTAGGGACTCTCTAAAAGTGGTGTTTTGCATAGTGAACCCTAGGTTTTGGGTAATTTGCACATTACACCAAAACTAGGTTTTAATGCACAAACATTGCTTAATAAGCTCTTTCTTGTTGCTCTGGTTTTCACAAGCCATACCTCTGCATAATTCTCATTATTATGATGCTATAACACTTACTGAACATTTTATCATGTAACATTTGCAAGTTAACCCCTCAACTTGGGTAATTTGCACTTTAATCCAAAACGGGCAAAACATTATTTTCAACGTCATTCAAAAAGGACTAAAATTGAAACATAAGCTCCTATTGAGCCTTAATTACTTTTCAAAAGATAAAAGCAAGCATATAAGTATCTTTATTAAACAAAACATCTAGGGTTAAAGCATAACCCAGGTCAGGGATGTTACACTTCATGTGAGAGCTCGTCGTATTATACAGTTTGAGAAACTGTACCGCCTCCACCTACAGTTGGAAGAACCACATCCTTTGCACCTTTAGCCCCCATGCCATAGGGTTTTGTATTCTTTTAGTCACACCCACTTGAAGACACTGCGTGGTCGGTCCAACCACGACTTCCTCTTTCTAACAGTTGACAGCTTTGCCTCTGCATCTGTTGAAATTTGCAGCCGAGTTTGCAATCTCGCACTAGACTACCTGTGAGAGTTGAATACATGTAGCAATCTTCGGGTTCATGACACCCACCACACATGCTACTACTTCATCTACACCTTCTGAGTCGGTAGACCCCTCATCATCCGCTCCTCTTTTGGTTAGAAAAAATCCAACCAGACGATAGAACCAGGTAGAGAATCAAGTGTAATGAAGAACAATCATAAAGTATGGTGTATTGTTGTTGTGCAAACACACATGTTTAGTACAACATTAGTTATTATTATCGCTTTCATTTATTGTCATTACCATCAATGTCTCCACTAATATTGGTGTGTGCATTCAACGTTGTTTGGTGCAATAACTCCATTGTGTGTTTGGTTGAGAGCTTCCACTCGATGAGGTTGTTGTTGTATGCTTACCATGTAAGTGTGAGGATTGGTTTAGGTGTGTGGAATTGTGCTTACATGATTCAATACTTCCCACCTTATTTCAAATGAATTTGTGGACACACATTCACCCTAAATAGTATTTACATCCAAATACAATGTCTAGTGTCACATATGCCTCCCGATCCCATTGAAAGCAGTTTATTTTAATGGTAAACAACTCCAAAATAGTTTACAAAACATTGATGTAAGTACATAATATGTGTTTTCTCAAAAATAAAGATGTGTATTTAAAATTGCCATTACGTAAAAATCAAATATAAATTCAAATTATGCTAACAAATCCCATTCTTTGTGACTATATTGACATCTAAAACTTAAAAAAGGCATAAAATGTGGCGATAATATGCGACCAACTCATAATGGAATTTTGAAAAAAAGAAATGCATAGTCCATTTGCATGATATTTTATAATCTTAAATAAAATACTATAGTCTAGTGGCATAATCACTTTAGAAAGAGTATCAAAATTGTGTTTGGTCTCCTCCAACTTATTCACTGTGATGTACAGTTCATAATACTCTTAATGATAGATTTCAACAAAGTCCTTCAAGTTCATTGTCTGACCCCTTGTCGACTTACATTCGTCGATTAGTAATTTAATCTCAGCCTACAAAGACTAAAGTGTTGGGGGATATTGAAAGCCCAGTGAAAGTATTGACACCATTCTTTATCCTATAAAACCGTTGGTTTGTATTTATGGTTACATACACATAACTTAGATATTAGTTTATTTTTGTCATTGTAGTTGTCTTAGAAAACTTGTCTCGCCAAACAAATATAATACTATTCACTCGGTCTTTCACTAAGGATTCCAAAGTCATACAACCCTACATTTTCAACATTCATTCATAGTGCGCCAACATTACCACACATGCATGTCCAAACTTGTGAAGTATCCATTGAGCTCTTACAAAGTAAACTTCATAAAAAATATCATGAATTACTCATATTAATTTTACAAGTTTATTTATTTATCAAAAAAGTGAGTTCATAGCATCGATTGAATATATTATTTCACTCAAAATAAAGTACAATACAACCACAAGATATTCCATCCTTCTTCCTTTTTCGAGCAACCACTATTTCTCCAGAGGTGTAATAGTTCACAAAGATAGGCGATGTCTCCTCCTAAGATTATTAATTTCTACTATTAGCATGGTAGTGTCTGATCTTTTGGAACATACAAAGTCATAGGAAGTAGATCATTATCTGTGTTAGATGCTTGCAAATGCAATCTATTATATCATTACATCCCTAATTACAGGTAGAGTGGTCATGTTCTACTAACCATGGTGGGTAGGCAACATCATACGACTAGTATTCCAAACAACAGCCCTCCCAAATGTATATACAGCCTATGGGGGTTGTTATCTTTGAATCAACCATTAGATACATATGGGGTATCCATGTAAACTCATACAATATAGGGAAGGCCACAATGACATGAAGGCATCCCATTGTCCACTATCTGGAAACCTAAGTATAACACAAATCATATGTTACAATCACTTCAAAAATATATATCACTAACAAAACAACTTTCCTTGGAATGTGAAAATTACAGATAATTAAGCACATGATGTAATATTATAATTTTTGATAATGCATAGTACTTAATGATTTACCAACCAATGGCTATCAATCACAGTTATGTATATATCGAAAGTACATATGCTATCATCGTGTTTCCCAAAGTAGATTAGTGATGCCTTTACATGGTATATCACCCCCAGGAACATTGGCTTGGGTTGTTTGGTGGAGTGAGTGAAACTCTATTGCATGGTTTGGGACTGTGGCAATAGAATTGTCTTCCTCATGGTCCTCTATCATAAGGTCATCATATAGTTGGTGTTGTATGAAGTTTTGGATGGTACATCATACAAAAACTATACATCATTGTGTTTGCATAGGTATGTCACGTCTTTCTTCATATAAGCAAACCTCCTCTTCAAAACACCAAATGCTCTCTCAACAACATTCCTTAGTTGTACATGGCAGTGGTTGAACAACTCCTTCTTGTTCTTGTATTTCTATAGTTTCCTATGCATTCAACTAAGTGATACGAAGAGTTACGGAATGGGGCAAGAAAATGCTTCATGTTAGCATATCATGTATCAACTACGCAATACTTCCCTTGAGATATTCGGGAACATTAAACCGTCATCACTAACTGGAGGATCCTCATATCTGCTACAAAAACCTCCCACCTAGACAAAATTTATGCAAACTCTATGTCAAAATTTACAACACCCATGACGTTCAATTAGACAAACACTTCCCTATTGTGGTAGTGATTCTTCATATCATTTCAAACCGACGCATGGACATTGTCCCCTCAAGTGCATCAATGGCATCCTAAGACAAGGTAGTAGTGAATCTCATTACCAAATATTGGTATGGTAGGGAAGATAACATGACATGCTTATTATTACCTTGAATTAAGAGTTTAACCTTAGATTGACCATTATCTGATGATTTGTCATTGTGGAGGTGGTAGGCATCACGCCATGCTCTTGACACAATGCACAAATCACATCTTAAACATTGCTGAATTTCCTGCTTATTATCTCACCCAAATTGATGTAGTGCTCTGCTAAGAAATTTTGATATGCCCATGACCAACCATCTAGAGGAAGTAGCAAACAGTCTTGATTGACGATACACCCGACTACTTTATAACAACTCACGACTTTCAAGCTTATCAACCAGGGTTACTAGAGTTTGAAGATTCCATAAGCTCTCTTTATATGTCCAATAATTATTTCCAAAACCTTTTGGTGACCACTCCTAATATTAATAGACCTAGTTATTGGAGTACTTGATTCTTAATCAAATACATGTGCAATTATACATAATGAAATCTCCAATTGATTCAGCTATTATGTTTGATGGTCGTGAACTAATATGCAACATGTTTCCCAATAAGTATGTTATTTCTCTATCAATGTTACCATCAATGGTGCCTACAATTAAAGTGACGATGATCCATTTATACTAGAGTGTAAAGAAAAATAGTGTTGACTGTTATTGAATATACTTACAAAGGTCTACTTGCAATTCAATATGGAAAACAAATATTACCAGCTATTACCAAAGCAATACAGAAATGTTCATAAACTAGTCAATATTACAACTTGTCACCAAAAAGGAAGATAGGAATAAAAAACTAGCAGTGAGTGGAATATATGTCCTTTAATGGAAGATAGAGCAATCAAATCATTGGAACTATTTATGACGGTGAAGGACCTATTTGGTTGATTGCATCGCCACCTTGACCAAAGTTCCATTTGCAAGTAGTGCTTGCTCTGGACCTAGAAAAAGGAGGTACCCATCTCCTACATCATCACTATACGTCTACCACATGGATGTCATACTAGTGGGGGATTTGAAAGGTGAGGATGGGGTTAGTGAACATCCTCCCAACCTTTTAGGAACATAAGATGGTGGCATATTTGGTGTTGCTTCTGTTGTAGGTCTTTGCTAGAAATGAAGTGTTGTAGTGGAAAACAAGCCACTATCTATCAGGAGGAACCTTCATAGTACCTACAACACATGTCTAACTATCCCAAAAGTTTATCGAGGTTTGATTTTTGAGATATGTTGTGCAATTTTTATGCTCCTTCATGCCATTCACAATAGTAGTAAACACAGAAAAAGGTATATCTAAACGATGTATCTAGAAAAACTTGATCTCAGGATTGGTATAGTCTGATGCTTGGATGAACTCTATGATCTTAGGATTGGTATAGTCCAATGCTTGGTTGTGACCTCAGGATTGGTATAGCCCAATGCCTGGCTGAACTCGATCTCAGGATTGGTATAGTCCAATGCATGGCTGTGACCTCAGGATTGGTATAGTCCAATGCCTGGCTGAACTTGATCTCAGGATTGGTATAGTCCAATGCCTGGCTGCACTCGATCTCAAGATTGGTATAGTCCAATGCCTGGCTGAACTCTATGATCTCAGGATTGGTATGGTCCAATACCTGGCTGAACATAATGATGTATATTCACATGATTGGTACAATTTAATACCTGGTTAGCAGATTGGCTGAGGCCTACAAATAGAAATGAGAATGATTCGTGGGTGTCATACCATGATAATATTATCACAGGATAAGCTTGAGATGTTGATATAATACGATGGGTAAATCATACACGTGTTTTTCTTATTCCTTATAAAGTGAACAAATGATTTACTGCTCTATCCTAGACAGTTACAATGCTTTAAAAGATGAGAAATGCTCTAATCTTCTTATCCATAGTGATTAGCCTTGCTTATTAATATAAAAGAATCTCTGCTCAATTTTATATTGCTTAACTATGATGATAACATTATTGGCTGAGAGTTATATCTCTCGCTGGGACAATTGTCTCACCCTGTGGGATCCACATTTTTTTAGGTGGACGTGCATGAGGGGGTTGAGACCATACAACAGAGGGAGAGCATCAGCAACAGGGACAATAGTGACAACTCAGGTTGAGTGTACTATCTGTTGTGTCTTGTAGATAGAAGTCATATGTGTCGTCTCTGTACTCTCAGGTCCTTGGATTTAGTACGTGTTTGTTTTATGAACAATATGAGATTTTGGCTTGTATGTGATAACCTCCAATTTTGTGATGTTATCTTAGTAATTTTCTTCAGTTTTCCACACTCTTTTTCAGATAAACTAGATAGAATCCCTAACTATCCTCTCTTATTGCAATTATATTGTTAGAGTAACTTTTCTCCTTTTACCTACAGAAAAAGACACAAAAAAATCACAAAAGACTCAACCAGTCTCAAGACCGCATGAAGCCAACCAGTCTTAAGACCACATGGACTCACACGGTCCCGAGACTGCATGAAGCCAACCGGTCTCAAGACCGCATGGACTCACACGGTCCCAAGACCGCATGAAGCCAACTGGTCTCAAGACCGCATGGATTCACACGATCCCAAGACCGCATGGATTCACACGATCCCAAGACCGCATGGACTCACACGGTCCCAAGACCGCATGGAGTCACACGGTCCCAAGACCGCATGAAGCCAACCGGTCCCAAGACCGCATGGAGTCCAAACGGTTTTAGAGCCCAAATGGTCTCGAGGTCCAAACAATTTCAGAGTCCAAACGGTCTCAAAGTCCAAACGGTTTCAGAGCCCAAACGGTCTCGAGGTCCAAACGGTTTCAGCGTCGACCCAAAACTGTCCAAACCGTTTGGACTTCACTTAAGGCCTATAAATAAGACCCAAGGGGTCCTCCCAAAGACATGAAGTTTCAGACGCCCAGAGGCTGCCTCTACTACTCCAGAGCTAATCCGACTTCCATCCTCCGCCTAAAGGCTGCCGGTCTGAGATCCACGCTCCATCATGAAGCTACTTTCTCTCTCTTCACCAAAGAAGGTGGGAAGAGAAGACCTCGGTTATTTAAAAAACTGACAACTAAACCAACAGTGTCGGTTCGTTTGCAAAAACTGACACCTATACTATATTATAGTCGTCGGTTTTTGATTAAACGATAACCGACAACTATTCCTATCTCACGAATACCATTTAGTCGTCAGTTATTTAGTTACAAACCGACGCAATATGTAAAATATTAGAGCCAATTTTTTCGCTTGAATTTTGGGTTTGGCGGTTGAGTTTAGGTGTCGGTTCTTTATTAATTAACCGACACTTAATAAAAGCGGTACCCGTGTCTGGTTGACCTTCATGGGTTGGATGTCGGTTTCTGTTAAAAACCGACACAGTAGGGTTTATGTGTCGGTTTTTGTATACAACCGACACCTTGAAAACCGACTTTATAAGCCATTTCTGTAGTAGTGCCATCTCTCCTGGTAACCCAATATCAAGGCCTAATCTAGTTGTGGAAGAAAAGAGAAATTCAGGACGAGTGCATTAGAGAAAGAAACATATAAATGAATTTTATTGGTGGGAGGGCTTTTAGGGCTGGAGATGGTTGGGTCCTTTCTGTCATAGCCTTGAAAGTCCTAATCACCTTAGGACCTCCCACGACGGAGATCCCTCATAGACGATTAGGACCAATGAATAGGATTTTAGAGGGTGGAGGCAATATCTAAGTTTTTAGATATAGTAACATCAAGAGTTATAGAAACAACAATCCTGTTATAATCGATTAAACAAATCAAATATATGAATAGAACATACCGTATGCAATAGTTGTAGGTAATTTGTAGCAGTAATAGATATAGTAGTTAGGAGAAAAAATTAAAGCAGTTTACCATTCTATTAGAGTTAATAGAGTATGAGGTGTTTGAGGAAGGATTTTATTATAAAAAGCTATAAAAAAAAGTAGAAAGGGAAGTAGTCGACCCTCCAGCTTCATGAGGTTTGAATGGGACTGTAACACCCCCTTTAAGCATACATGTATCAGCACAAGAAATTTCCACATTTTCCATAACATGAGGGACTTTAGCTCAAAGGGATGTCATAACAATGATAAACATAGCAAATAAAGTAAACAATAACCATGCATTAATATAGAAATTGATTCATACATTGTTCAATGGAAAATTAGTACAATTGAGTTCTTGAATTGAAACTAACTAAGACAAACATGGTCAAAATTCATTTTATATGTACATGAAATAATTTATAAACATTAGGATCTTATATTGTATATGGAACCCCACTAGGCATGTCTTTGGGAAACATTAATCTATTCTTTAAGCTGATATTCATATGAGTCTATCCTTGACGTTGATTTATACCTATGAGCACCGTGCCCCCAACCATGCATCAAACAAATTGGTAAGTGAAATTGAACACATTATAGCTTTAAGATGATAAGTAAATTGGAAATAAACTTTTAAGCATTAAACATTGAAAAGGGACATAATTGGTTTTAAATTATTTCTTTTGTCTTGACCTATATAAGAATCCTCATGTTTTGAACAAACATTCCTCTTCTATTATGAACCAAAGTGCCTCTTGGGTTGCATCAAAGTGCCTCTTCTCTTATGCATCAGAGTGCCTCATAGTTTTGTTCTGAGGAGCCTCTTGGTGAGGATATTATATAAGTTATCTTTTATCATTATCTTTCTCTTGAAAACTCTTAACTTTGCTCTTAGATTTTGACTTTAATCTTAATTCCCATTAAAATGATAAAATATATTTACTTTAAATAAGAAATTCAATTCAATATATATTCATGGACTTTTAACAATTGAAACAATAAATAATACATTCATAACATTCGTTATACTTACATTCTTAAAATCAGCCAATACTTATGTTCAAAGTGCATGGACCACTTACCTCTCTCTAATTTCTCTTCTTAGATTGATGAAACCCTAAGCACTTGCTAAGGTTGATGAAACCCTAATTACCCTATTAAAGTAATTTATCATTCATTAATAGTAATATTCTCCTTATTATGTAGGATTTTGGGGTTCTTTTGGAACTGATTGAAAATCAGAGTTAAAATAGGATTCAAAACCATCACACTATTGTTCCTTACTCAAAACCCTTTCCAACATATATTTTACAAAATTTTATGATGTATGGTTGAATTGTTATGGAATTTTGAGATACCAACCAATCACAGAGCATGATAATTCCAACCTAGCATTACCCAAACTAGCAATAGAACCGAGAGCTGAGCCTGCTTTGACATGGCCCAACCACCAACTGACACATCAAAAAGCTCATCCTAAGACTACGTGTGAGGCAAAGACCAAAACTAAGGCAATAGGGAAACAATTCCCATTGATTTGTGACAATCATATCAAAGGTTCAAGGGAAAACTCGTCAAACCATCGTGGATCATCTTCATTACAATGATGAATAATTGTGCAACCTGTGTGAGTAGATCAGAAATGAAAAATCATTATAAAACTATGGTTGGAAGCTGAGGTGCTAGACACCTTCATCACTGTTGGCTGAACACGACAAGCCCAAGAATGGGTTGTGGGCTAGCCAGAAACAACCACAACATCCTCTACCATGATTGACACGGAGGTGCAACATGATAATTCAGCCACAACTAGTGTGGTAGAAAGCAAAGATGAAAAATACACTTATCAAACTCACACAAGGCTTTAGGGAAGAAGCTAGCAATATATTGGTGACTGAAACTCATTAAAGATTTGAGCGGCCATGAACAATACACATCAAAACCAAAAAGCGAAGAAGCAAAGTTACCAAGAAAAAGATGAAATTGGTGTGTGCAGAAAAGCCTTGTGAAGATCCCATGATCAAATCTAGGGCTCTGACGCACCTCTAGGATGCTTGCCCTCTCATTGCCAAGTGTTGAAGAGGACAAGAGCAAGGTGGAGATCGGGTGTGAGGGGTGGAGTGATAAAGAACAAGGTGGGGGTGTATTTTGTTCTTTGGATCTCCGATGGTTGATTTTTGGTGGTATATTTATAGGTTGGAGGTCAGAGGGGGCTAGAGTCATGACCGGAGTAGGGAACATGGGAATGAGGGAGCAGTCCCCTTTGACTGGGGATTCTAGGGCTTGAATCCTTGTCAAATATAGGAAGCAAAAACTCGAAAAAATGAGTCACAATTGTTGAGGAGTCTAGTTTGTACATTCATTGGGGAGAGATGCTAGCGTGGAGGAAAACTTGGGGCCGAGTCCTCAAAAAACCAGACTTTGGGCAAGGGAGAAGGACTCCTACTTCACGAATACCCAAGAGTCTGACTAGGACTCAAAAAGGTCTCGTGACAATATAATTGACTAGTTACTTTATGAAATCAACCAATTGATATTAATTATTGCCAAACTAAGAATAAAACCATATTAATTCCTTTCCTAAATCAATTGGGGTAGTTAGGGTTCTTCAAATCCAATGAAAATTTGTATGTTACCCAATTTTACCGTAAGGAACCCGAATATATAGTTAGTTTCCTTATTTGTCCAACCTAGCTTACTATATTTATCTTCATGACTAAATCATATAGAACTATTAAATAAAATATTTGGGGCTTATCTTTTGGTAAATACCATACATTACCAATTTTTATTTCATAAAAAGATTTTAGGTCAGTTATGCTCATTTAATAGGATAATTTCACTTTAACCCCATAGATATAACAAATTGACTAATTAGGGTTGTATTGAATTGCAATTGGATTGATGTTGTGAAATCATATATGGATTTAGTGGGAACAAGATTTAAACCATCACTTTAGATTTTAGTTTAACATTAAGTTGGGATCTATCTTTGACCATAAAGATAACTTTCTAACATTAGGTCTATATGGTTACCTATTTTAGGTCCTTTTGTATTTCCCATCTTTTTGACATCCCAAGGTAGGTTTTGATCAAACACATACCCAGCAACACAAGATCCGATTATGCTATCCTTCACCAACCTAATTGTACACATGTCCCATACCACACATACTATTATGAAGGGAAAAGATGCACAATAAGTCATATGCTTATGCCACCCCTCTACATTTCTCACATGGTGTGCACCAACCACTGAGATAATAGAGGATATGACACTAGATAAGATTAGGTCAATACTCAAGATCTAAACTAGATATACACCTATCCCTAACATGTATTTCTACTCTAGGGTGAACAATTTAGTTTTCTAGGGTTTGATACTCTTCCTTGGAGTACTATCCTATACTCTAATTTCATATGTTCATACTCATGTTAACTATATATGAATCATATTTGCCTAGTGTCCATCTACTTATTTGCTCTGATACCATTAATGTTACACCCCCTTTAAGCATACATGTATCAATAGAAGAAACTCCCACATTTTCCATAACATGAGGGACTTTAGCTCAAAGGGATGCCATAATAATAATAAACATTGCAAATAAAGTAAACAATCACCATGCATTAATATAGAAATTGATTCATTCGTTGTTCAAAGGCAAACTAGTACAATTGAGTTCTTGAATTAATATTAACTAGGCCAAACGTGATCAAACTTTATCTGAGATGTACATGAAATAATTTATAAACATTAGGATCATCTATTGTAGATGGTACCAGGAAGGTCTTTGGGAAACATTAATATATTATTTAAGTTGATTTTCATATGGATCTATCATCGATGTTTCTCTATACCTGCGGGAATCGCACCCCCAACCATTCATCAAACAAATTGGCAAGTGTAATTTGACATATTATAACTTTAAGAAGACAAGTAAATTGAAAATAAACTTTAAGCATTAAACATTGAAAAGGAACATGAATGCTTTTACATTATTTCTTTTATACTTGACCTATATAAGAATTATCAGGATTTGAACCGGCGTGCCTCTTCTCTTATGAACCAAAGTGCCTCGTGGGTTGCACCAAAGTGCCTCTTTTCTTATGCACTAGAGTGCCTCATAGTTTTGCTTAGAGGATCCTCTTGGTGAGGATCTTATATAACTTATATTTTATCACTATCTTTCACTTGAAAACTCTTAACTTTTCTCTTAGATTTTGAATTTACTCTTAATGTTCATGAAGTTGATAAAATAAATTGACTATAAACACGAAATTCATTTCAATATATATTCATTGACTTTTAACAATTAAAAGAATAAATAGTACATTCATAACATTCGTTGTACATACATACTTAAAATCAACCAATACTTATGTTCAAAGTGCATGGACCACTTACCTCTCTCTAATTGCTCTTCTTAGATTGATGAAACCCTAAACGCTTCATGAGGTTGATTGAAACCCTAATTACACTCTTAAAGCAATTTATGATTCATTAATAACAATATTCTCTTTATTATCTAGGGTTTTTGGGTTCTTTTGGAATTGGTTGGAAAATGGAGTCCAAACATGCTTCAAAACCATCTTATTATTGTTGCTTATTCAAAGCCCTTTCCAACAGATACTTTAACAAATTTTCTGATGTATAGTTTTTTTTTTGAAATTTTGAAATGTTAGGTAATCACAGAGCATGCCAATTCCAAGATGGCATTATCCAAACTAGCAGCTGACCCAGGAGTTGGGCCCACTCTGACATGGCCCAACCACCACCTGACACGTCAAATAGCTCAACTGGAGACTATGCACGAGGTACTGAACAAAACTAGGGTGAGAGGCTGACATTGCCCATTGACGTGTGACAATCATTCAAAGGTTTAGGGGCAAACCCGTCAAACCAATGGGGATCATCTCATCACAATGATGAAAAACCGTGCAACTTGTGCGACCAACTCAGAAAAGAAACCTTAAAATTAGACTCTATGGTTCGAAGCCGAGGTGCTAGACACCTTCATTATTGTTGTCCAAACTTGGTGAACCCAAGAATGGGCTATGGGGTGGTTGGAAGCACCCCAATATCCTCTACCATGATCAGCATGGAGGTGTAGCATGATACCCAGCCACAACCAGTGTGGTAGAAAGCAAAGACCAAAAATATCCTTATCAAACTCACAAAAAGCTCAGGGGAAGAACCACTCAAGATATCAATGACTGAAACTCGTGAAAAGGTCTGAGGGGCCATGAACAATCAACATCAAAACCAAAAAGGGGAGAAGCAGAGTCACCAAGTAAAAGATGAAATTGGTGTGCAAAATAGCCTTATGAGGATCCCACAATCAAAACTAGGGCTCTGACACACATGTGGGATGCCCACCCTCTCATAAACAACCTCCAAAGAGGACATGGGCAAGGTGGAGATCAGGCGTGAGGGGTAGAATGATAGAGGCCACGTTAGCGGTGGATTTCATTCCCTAGATCTTTGATGGTTGATTTTTGGTTTTCTATTTATAGGTTGGGAGTTGGAGGGGCTAGAGTCATGAACAGAGCGTGGAATAGGGGAAAGAGGGAGCAATCCCCTTTGACTGAGGTTTCTAGGGCTTGAATCCTTGTCAAATATGGGATGTAAAATCTCAAAACAATGAGACACAACTGTGAGGAGTCCAGTTTGTACACTCATTGGAGGGAGAGGCTAGCGTGGAGGAAAACTCAGGGTTGAGTCCTCAAGAAACTAGACTTCAAGAGAGGGAGAAGAACTCCCACTCTGCGGATACTAGGGAGTTCAACTAGGACTCAAAGAGGCTGCATGACAATATAATTCACTGGTTACTTTATGAAATCGACCAATTAATATCAAATATTTCCATACTAGGATTAAAACCATATCAATTTTTTCCTAAATCAATTGGGGTAGTTAGGGTTCTTCAAATCCAATGAAAATTTGTGTGTTACCCAATTTACCACAAGGAATCCGAAAATATAGTTAGTTTCCTAATTTCTCCAACCTAGTTTACTATATTTCTCTTTTTGTGGTAATCATGACGTAATTATATAGAACTATTAAATAAAATATTTGGGGATTTCTTTTGGTAAAGGTCGCACATTACTAATTTTTTTTCATAATTAGATTTGAAGATCAAGTTATGCTAATTAAATAGGCTAATTTCATTTTACCCCCATAGATATCACAAATTGACTAATTAGGCTATATGAAATTGCAATTGAATTGGTAATGTGAAATCATATATGAATTTAGTAGAAATAAGATTTAAATCTTCACTTTAGAGTTTAGTTGAACATTAAGTTTGAAATTTGAAATTTTGGGTTTGTTTGCATTGAAGTCCAATATTTGAGTTTAATTACTAGAGAAATTTTATTTAAAACCATAAAATTATTTTATTTTGAATTTGGGATGTTACAAGGGTCGTGAATAAGGTGGGTGTAGGTGTATTTATAGAAGTGTTTATGGTTTTGGGGTTCTGGACAAAACTTTCTAGAGAGGTGGTAGATCACCATGATGCGCCATGCAAGAGGTGAACACGGATTGAGGTGAACCACCTCGTGGCACATGGAAGATGGATTAGTTCCCCTGGGTGTCTTATAAGATGAAAATGTGATTTCTCAATTTCCAACTAATGTTTGGAATTTCTGGAGACAATTGGACAAAACTTGCATGGAAAGATAATGCATAAATATCTCAATTTTTTTCTATAAAATAGTTGAAAAAAGGAAATGTTTTATTTCAAATAATTGAATTGGGTAGTTTATTAGAAAATAGCATATATAAAGCAGAATGGAGCACAAACTGCATCTTTAGCATAATAAGAAAGTTCCTTATAGACTCTGAAGCGGGTGGAAATAGTTGCAAACATGTGGATTAAATATGTAGAGAAATTGTGGGAATAAGGTAAAAATGATGTATGTGGAAATCAAGTGGACTGTGGAATGGTTTTCATCATTATCCATAAATAGTGTATTGCTCGTGAACTTGTTCCAAGTGAGCAAAAAGGGGGTGTCAAAATTTTGTCCCTCTCAAGGCAAGGTTCAAGATAAGAGCAACAACCACATGCCTTAGTAAAGTCTGGCCCCCATTTTGGGTCAAAACAAGCCAAAAAGGTTGGACTCATTGTGGATGTTCCAACAAACCTTGTGGAGGGTGAATAGAATATGTGATGTCTTTTCCTTCTAAGGACGAATTAATGAGGAAAAGATTGGGAATAAATGATTACTCAAGACAAGGCTATCCTCTGACTAGGTAGTTTCCTATATCTAATTAATCATTCATTCCCCTAGAGTTTTTATGAGCCTTAAGAGGTTTTTTTTGGCCTCAAAATAGACTTATCATGGCTTCAATTCCTAAACCAACACATTTTTCATTCTCTGATTAACTCATGTCCCTGAGAGAAAAATATGTATGTGAAAATGTGAACGTAGGTTATGGTTTGTCAAAGGATGCTAATATCATGAGTCTATGACCATTGAAAAATAGTGGTTGTTGCTCTGTGTGGAAGCAAATCTTTGATAAAAATAGTAATCACCCCTCTTCCTACGCATCTTTAGTTATTATTTTATTAATTGAGTGGGCCAATTTAAAGGTGATCTGATTGTAGGTTATGAGTAGGGGTCCGTAAAATATAGAAATGTAGAGTGTGATGGTGTAGTCATATTACATGGCCTTATGTATGTATTAAAATGTAGCTCTAGACTGGTTCAATTTTAGGTCATGATCTAGGACCTTGAATGAGTAAGAGATTGAGCTTGGTATTTGTCCAGTTTTATATCATGATCCAAGACCCAAAAGATACAAAATTGAGGAACAAGGTTGGTCCAATTTTAGGTCATGGTCGGGGACCTTAAAATATATGAAAAATAAGTAGAAAGATGGTCCAATTTTAGGTCATAGTCCATGACCCTAAAGATATAGAAAGGCTTGATAAATATTTGTGAATGCAGTGTTTCAACCTTATGAGGAAAGATTTTACTTCTTTAGATTTTTGCAAATTTTATTTTTACTTCTTCTAATTTTTTTTATTTGTTGCTATATTTTGTGATTTTCATAAGGTTCTCTAATTTTTTTTGAAAATATAGGGACTTGTTTCTAATTCTGGCAGAAGTTTTTGTCTTTAAAAGAAGGGAAATGGGAGGAGGGTAGATCACCCTTACCATTTCTTCTCCACTCACAAAATAATAGTTGCAGCAGCCGACTTAGGGCAATTAAGGCGACATAGGCGGTGAGGGGGAAAGGAGGAAAAGCCATAGATTGCCATGATCTTCCAACTCTAGAAAGGCGGATCACAATGTTCTGCTAGCCATCCTTGTCGACATTATAAGTGACAACTCAACTATAGAGAAGATCTAGATCGCCTTCTCTGGTGACATTTTCGTGCAAATCTCAGCTACATCTATCTCAGGGAAGGTATAGCTTTCATTTTTGCACTTTAGTTTGGCCATTGATGGCAAAAGCCAATTTCTGGTTTCCTGACATTCTTTGTGGCTGAGAGGTTGAAGATGACCTAGATGTGTGTTCTTATTTGTGATCCTACTGATTTATGTTTCATTGTTTTTTGGCCATATGTTTCCCAGTGGAGTTGATTTTAGGTGTTTTAGAAAGCTTGTGACATTTCCATCCTTCTTTGTAGATGGCAACTCATAACTAGCATGAGGAGGATCCCATTGTAGATGGTCATGATGTAGTTGATGACACTAGAACCAAGGGATATCCACGATATGTATGATGACCTCCTTACTTGAGTTCCTATTTTATGTATGTGTATTCTTATGGAAGTTTTTCCATGATCAGTATTCACAATGGTGCTAATAAGATTGTTGAAGAATTGCTCCCAACTAATAAATTTATCTATCATACATGCTTGATATGGATGAACTTCCATCACTGAGGCTGTCAAGAAGGCTATGAGGTATAACATGAATTTTTTTCTCCATGATATTTCCTTTGTATTTTACTGAGATTAAATTAGGATCTTTCACCATGTAGTGACAATTTTGACCCTGTCTTTTGCATGTTTCAATTTTTAGGTCTCAATTTGTCTAGTATATATTGGAAGACTCATTGGAATGAGTTGCGACTAAAGTATGGTAGTTTGATCACTAAGGAGGTGAATTTTCTTGAGGAAACTGATTTTGGTAGCATTAGTTAGTGTGAGATCATGAATAGACCTTATTTCCTTCATCTGATAGAGAACTTTTTCCTAGAGATCAGTACATTCCACTTTTATTTTGGTAAGCTTGCCATTACCCTGATTGATTTTTTTGGGGTTCGTGGGTTATGGTTTGGTAGAATCCCCATTAGTTCTCTGCCTAACTGACATGAGTGAGATCCTTACTGCCCATTTGTGATTCTAGGAGTGAGCCCCAGAGAGATAGCGATGTCTCTCGGTATGAGGTCAAGTTTACTTGGTTTAAGAGACCTTCTTTGGTGAGGGTGGGTGGTAGGGTGCTAGTGATCCTTTATATGTAGCTCTGTCGGTCTAGGTGTTCTTGTTTGTCTTGATCACTACTTTCTTGTTTAGCAGCAACACTGGGAATAGAAGGGATATCTGTTGGTTCTCCTTTCTTCTAGACCCGGACATGGTTTCCTCCTTTATCTAGGGTGGCATTGTGTATGCTCATTTGCTGAAACATTTGTGGTGGTGACTTGTAGGCGACTTCAAAGGGGAGATGGTCCGAGCTACAAAAGGTTGTGGACACTTCATAGGTATGATTGCGCTAAGATTTTACCTATCATTATTTGTATTTTCTACCTTGAGATATCTGGACTAGATGATTCTATCTGACATTTCCTTTACAACTATGGGGATGTGAACACTTCTGACTTCATAGACCTACCACTCTAAGTAGTCTAGAGGCTATCTACATGCTTCTTTACCTAGATTTTGCCATTGGGATGGCTATAATAGCAAGGCAATGTACGAGAAGTGGAGGGGAAAACTGGAGATAACAATTGTAGCTAAGGTATCCATAGTATCTTTATCACTATATTATTTCATGTATTCATAAAACTTCATTTCTTTGTTTTTTACAGGTATGATTCATGATCTTCTCTAGGTTCCAGTGTGGTGAGGTGACCACGTCTTGTGCAACCTTCTTTGAGTCATTATCACTGGATACTTGTCGGATCTAGTTCAAGTTTGCATAAGGGAGTGTGTTGTAGATGGGAGAGTGTGTTGCTCATCATTAGACTGGTGGTTGACACATCCCTTTTGGTCCTTTTCCAAGGTTGATCCCTCATGATCTAGGGAACTGTTAGGTTGTTGAGAGCTGATGTACGGTCATGTAACACATGATGGGTTATTGTAGTGGTACTATGTTCAAGGCCAATAAGTTTTCATTTCAAGAGGGGAGTATGATTGTCTTTGTCATCCTCTGGTGGTGAGTAGTTGAATTTGATGATTTCAAGATATGCTTGCATTATCTTTGACATGTGCTTTTTTGCAGGTGATTGACTATGACTCAGTTGAGAAATGGGATGATCAGGGGTCTAAGTTTTGTTGTCCACCCCCTCTTAAAGAGGTTCCTTCTAATGAGGCCTCACGTTCTCTACCTATTGACATTCCCAGTTGTGATGACTTCCCCAGATTTTGGCCTCATCAAGATTTTGGCATAGGAGGCTCGTGTCACTTCTTGGGTGACTTTGGTTAAACCTCATCCTTCTAGGTTGCGGACGAAGCTTCATATGAAGGGAGCAAAATATTTGGTTCAGGTACCACTAGGACACAAACATAGTGAATACATTGGGGGATCTTTTGGTGTGGGAGGCTTCTCTTTGAATGTTCCAACCCAGACTACAGAGGCATTATTTGCTGGAGTAGGAGTATGTCCCTCTTAGTGTAGGAATGGTGCTTTACTCGTGGAGGTTCCTTCTAGCATCTCCTCTTATAGTCACCGGTGGTCCACTAGTGGTATTCACTCTAATGTGAGGGGAGGTCATCATTGTTCAATGTTTAAAACCACTGATCATCCGCCTTTGGCCAATCACTTGATGGAGTGGCTGAAGAAGAAGTTGAAGAAATATCATTTATCTTTAACATTTTCATTTCAAGATGTGATTTCCTCTACTACAAGAAAAGTCATGTATTAACTCATGCTTGTATTTGTAGGACACTTTCTAATCTTCCATTAAAAGTATGAATTTGAGTTTAGATAAAATCATGAGGTTTTGTGATCTTCAATTCGGAATTCAGATTTTTGGAGTTTAATTTTCAAAAGATGCCTGGTATATTAGCAAACTACCTCGATCTTTGTGCCGATCTAAGGTGTCAAATTGGATCAATTTATAGGTATAGTGGGACATAAAGTCCTACTTGACTCAGAATGTGCGTCCAGATTGATAGTTGATTTAGATGTATGTGGCAGATTATTTGATTCTACTGAGGAAAAGGACGTGGAGTCCCTTTTTTCCTAGGAGATGAGTTTGCTTTGCATGAACATATAAATAGGGTCATTTCCCTCTCCTTTTCTGTGTATCTTAGTTCTGACGACCCATGGTCATGCAAGAGAATGAAATAAGGGAAATTGTGCTTCTGTGGTGTCCACCCATCAACCTATCCTTCGTGTGCCTTGTATCATAGATATCTTTGAAACTGAAGAAATTGAGCTAGAAAGCTCTGGTATGACTCATCATCTTCATTATATGACATATGTCCCTGTAATTTCAAGAATGCTTTGGAGAAAATCAGAGAAAACTTGCATGGAAAGATAACACAAGATCATCTCTCAGATTTTTCTAGAAAATAGTTCAAAAAGGAGACATTTTATTCTAGATATATCAACTAGGGAATTTATTGGAAATATCTTATATAAGAAGACTTGGAGCGAAAATTGCACTTTTTTCATGATAAGAAAGTTTCTTTATAGAAAGCCCCAAACTAGGTGAAAATAGGTGCAAAAAAGTGGAATAAATATGTGAGAAAATACGACAAAAAGGTAAAAATTGATGTATGTGGAAATGTGGTGGAATTTGGAATGGATTTCATCATGGGATAGAAAAATTGTATTGGTTATGAACGTCTACCAAGTAAGAAAGAATGGGGTGTCAACACCTTGAACCCTAGACTCCACATTAGGAACCTAGATGAAATGAACATATATCCAATGTTTCCCTATCTCCCTTGGGTTTGAACCTGACTTTCCATCCTCTATACTATTCCTGAGCCCGTGCACTTGTGTATTTGTTTAAGAGTGTGTCCAAACTGGGTTATAAATATTAAAAAAACCCTTTGGTGTGCCTAGGGTACATCAAATGAAAATTCAATTTGTTGGGTGAACCCATGGTGAACACATCAATAACAAGTATTCTTTCCCCTTCTAGGAAATTTAAGATGAAATTTTTATTAGAGGGGAAGATTGTCACAATCTATACTTTTCTTTATTAGTAATTTGAGAATTTTAGATAATTTTGATGTTAATTACACTTTTATTAACACTTTGCATTTATTAATGAGTTTATCTAAGTTTTATCATAGCTTAAGCTTGTTCTTGGATAAGTTATATAAAACATGTGTTGAGAATACACCAAGGTTTGAACCTTGGTTCATATATTAATAACCCACACATGTTGGTAGAAAGAGATCTAAGAACATCTAAAATTAATGAATAAAGAATTATTGTAACATCCCCAGATTTTCACCTTCTCAAAACCCCATGGGATGAGAAGACAAAATCCAAAAATGTTAACCAATTGTATCAGAGTGCATTGCGGAAGCATATGTGCATACATGAACATACAACCATAACATTTCTCAGCATTCAACATGTACATTATTACAACACAATTTACAATTGGATATTGAAAGGGAATTTTTACACAAGTCTAAACATGTATGCTAACTAGGATCTTAGACAATAGGTACAACCTGTACAACTTGCTCACATCCTATTCTTTTATCCCATGCTAGCTGTGAACCTAGAAAATATGAGAAACAAAAACATCAACAAAAGTTGGTACGTGGAATTAAAAGTTATACTATGCTGGCATATAAAATACTTGAAATTGAAGAAATAGAAAGGAAACGTTATTTAAGGCGGAGAATTAGGTAACCCCAAGTTATTAGTCACATTTAGAATGAATATGCATTACTATGGTGGACTTAGCACAAACATAAATGGTGGGCCCTTCCCCGTGTAACTTGTACTCTAGGGATCTCCCCGTATACCGTGTACTCTAGGGAGGTGCTAGTCAACATTAAAGTTTTCCCTCTCTAATAGGGAGTTTAATGAGCACCACTAGTAACTACATTTCATTTATCCCCATTTATGTTCTTTTGTGTTCAAGGTGGAAAATTGTCAATATACATACATCTACATCCAACAATGTATTTCAAATACAAGCAAGCAAGTACATATATTTAACATCCAACAAATCTAGTCATATAATTATATCCACGTACCTGAGTTCAGATATTCCTCACATATCCATGATCATTTAGATAAATTGGTCATCACCTGATTTAAAGAAAATAATCATCATTAATATATGTACACCATATTCTTGGTATTTTAGGTCCAAATAAGGGTTTAGGTCAAATTTAGGTTCAAACTACCTGGAACTTATGTCTGATATTTTTATGTTGGTCGGGAGGTCATTCTCAGGTTCTAGTCCAGATTTCATATTTTTCTGATATTTGTTCTAATTTCTAGAATTAAAAAGGGACTAGAAATACATAATAATACTTTAATACCAAAAGACCTAATATTGAGAAATATATTTCAAATAAGGGTCAACCTATTGTCTCCAAATAATATTAGAGTTCAACAATAATTTTATCAGATTTAATATCAATCATTTGCCAAATATATCAATTAAACTAACCCTAAAATAGAGCATAAGAATCTATATTTGAAACATCCATATGATGTTGTTCAAAAGTCTGATTTAGGGATCTAATAACAAAGGGGACATTTTTCTGAGCGTGGAGATATTTTTGGGGCATTTATTGGCTATGGGATCTATTTTTAAGGCCTTTTTTAAGTTCTAAGCATTTCTAAGATTTAAATAAAAATAAAAAAATAACTTTTTTCGTGGGTTCCACATCCCCAGGCGGCAGACTAAAATTGTTCTGTGTTGGCCATTAGGTGGGGTATAGCTCAACATCTTGGTCCATCCTGGGTCGACCGATTCCTTGCTGGTTCAGTCCTTACTTGGGCGGCTATTGGAGTGAACCGATCTTCTATATCTGACCTAGATCGCTACCCCCTTTCTCACATTCATCGCCTCCGACTGTGATCTTCCTCGTGTGCGAGACACATGACCTGGCTGTGGGTGGACCTTCAACAAGCTCTAGCTCTCTCCTCACTATGTGTGCTGACTATCAATCCCATAGAAGGGCGCGGCTCACCCCTACTTGCCGAGGTGGTCGATCCATGTACCTCTTTTGTGATCACAGTCTTGATGTAGGCATTGGGTTTCTCTGTACTTGTAATAGCCGTCACAGATCCCAGATCTAGTGAGAATGTTGCGAGGATGATTTCCTCATATCTGCTCCTCCTTCCACCATCAGGTTTGAGGGGCTTCTAGAAGTTGAGGCACCCAACAACACAATGTAGATTTATACAGTCTGTTCTACCGACGTGGTAGGGCGAACATTAGATGGAAGTTTGGGGGTCTTCATCATTCAAAACAAGGCTTAGATCCATGGCTAAGTCAAGAAGATGACCACCTCTCTTACAGGAACTTGAAGAAGGAGTGTTGATCACGGGAGGAAGCCTAGATCAGTACCCAAAAGCTCTCATTATGTTGGCCATGGACCCGAGGACTCTAGTCATGGTGGAGTTTGATGGCCATAAGTAGCTCTCCTGTGAAGAACTAGAATTCCTAATGACCATGAAAGGCCACAATGGAGTAACAGAGAGAAAACATAGGGAGAGAAGTGGTGACACCAAGGTTTCAAGGCAGGTGTCGTTGAATATGCTCACCCCATCGTAGGGGATGATGGTCCTATGAGAGACAATGGAGAAGAAGGGATACAGTTTCTCAGTAACAATGTCAAGTGAACGACCTATGGGTTTAGATTAATTGTGAGCAAATATCTGGTGATCGTCTCACCTTCATCGGGTCCAGATTACACATCCACCCTGTTTTCTTCCCCCATTCTCGGATGTGAGCAACAACCTGTAAGCTATTCAGCCTCCACGTAAGGTCCCACACAACCCCCCTAACCCAAATGGTAACATGAGATTATTGTGTTGCAATGGTGACTGGACCTTATTCCAATGTGATTGAAACCTTACTCCCTTAATGAAATGTCTAATATTTTGCACTTGCATAGCCTTGATGAGAAACCTCATTTGTTCATAAACTTTAGACATATATTTATAATATCCTAAAGTATATTCATTCAAATTTTGAGGCCCAAAACCAAATATGTGTCCATTAATTGATTCCTCCAATAACATCATATTATATGAATAACATGGTCAAATATAATGATTCATAAGTCATCAAATATTCATCTAACATGTTCAATCTAATTATTATTGTCATTATATCCAAAGACCACTATACAACCATTCAAATTTATGTATATTACTAAATGGATGTTTAATCTCATAAATACTTAAAATAGTTAAAATGAGATATCCATCCTAATTGAATTGAACTAGATGTCACAATCATCACGGGTATCAATAATCGACCCTTATCGGTGGAATGAGCCATAACTAGGTAGCCAACTCATCAATTTGGTATCAGTCACGTGTACATCGTTCATGGTCCCCAGATACTATATTGGATATCGAACAAGTGAAATCGACGTTGTCAGATTCACCCCATCTTATATTGAATTTCGTCCTTGAAATTCAACTAGCCACATTGTTAAGGTGATCTCAAGGAGTCTCTACTATCACTAGGTCACCACTTCTAGGTGTCAATGCATAATAGTTATGCAAGCACCCTAAGTTGTTATCTTAGGATTTAGAGCATATAGGGTGTACCCATCCCACCTTATGTTGGTGAAAGCATTTTTTTAAGGGATCACTTAGTGTCTTAGTCATTGTATGACATTATTATATTTTATGATTTACATCCTCATAGTCCCTTAAGGATAAGGGTTTTGTTTGCTCGTAAGAAGTTAAGGAGGTATTACTAAAGTTTTCATCTTTCATTATACTTGCATATGTAAGATGATGTCAAGATCTCACATCTTCAGTCACTAGAATTATCATGTTTACATCATTAATGTGGTTTATGATCAACATCATACTATGATTTCATCACTATAGAAAGGCTTGCTTATCATACTTAAATATTAGGGTTTCACCCCATTCATCGAGTTATCCTCAAGAAGAAGCTTAGATTTAGAAGGATTGATCCTAGGCACTATATTTTGTGATTATTAATCTATGAGCCAAAAATATCTTTTTTTTTAGCTCATGATTTCAAACTTGAATATTACATGCATGATATAATAAGGGAATTATGCCAATCTTATATGAGTGACTCCTCAGGTATAAATCATCTATATAGATCAAGTGAGGTTTCTTGCATCATATATTAAGAAAGAGAAGTGGAGGGAACAACATTTACAAGTATCTTATGCACAAGGCATTTTACTCTCAAAATTAGAGTTCACATATTACCTCACTTGCAGCTAATGATGAGATTCACAAACATATGTCACTCAAGCTAGGACCTAACTCAAACAAAAGGATTGACTTTATCATATGGGTCATATACCAATCCTTTTCTTTTACCCAATTCTCACATATAGATTTGAATCATGAATAAGGACTCAACTCAACACTCAAGAGTAATCTAGTGTAGGACACATTTTTTTAACACATATCTCATATATTGGAGGCTAGGTCCTATGACCTTATCCTTGTGGGTCTTACTCTCTCTAGAGGCCACCACATATCTCATCCTACCACTAGACATCCTCCTTGTATAAGAGCTTGTGGCTCATGCACACTCATCTCTATCTTAACTAAGCTTATCTTGAGTATGAAAAGGGAATATACTTTTATCATCACGACTTACCATAGATCTTTCAAGAGTGGATTCGGTTCATATATAACTCAAATATTAATAAGGAAACTTGTACCATCATGGATTAAAGTTAGAGAAGATTCTATATGATTATTTCCTTCATCTTTCTTTTGTCTATTTATGTATCACATAACCTTATGAGGCTCTAGACATCTAATCTAGATCTATTCTCTCTTCTAGACCGATGTCACTCCCTTTCACTTAGATTGCATGAACACCCACTACTCTCCTGTATGAGGGATACATTTTTATATTTACATATATCTAATAAAATATTATATAATTTTTCTCCGAGAAAGAAAGCGTCAGAGAAAACTGTCGAGGTGCGAGCCGATTGGGAAACAAAACCAAACCAGCAAACTCAAGTGTCCAACACACAGTAGATAGACTGGTGCCATGTAACCCAGTGAAATGGTGAGAACATGGTGTAGACTAGTGTAGCTACCCAATACATATGAGCTCTATATGCAAAGGGTTTCAGACACTTGTCTAAACCTAGTTCTCAAACATCTAGGTTCTAACCTAGAGGATAAGTCAAACCTAGTCCTTATACAACAACTTACTAAATTTCTAGGGTTTTATGTGAAAGGTTAAATTTTGTTTTATGTTTCATAGTGAGCAATTGTCAGGTATAACTATTGTTCATGCTCTGATACCAACTGTAATGTCCCCGTATTTTCACCTTCTCAAAACCCTATGGGATGAGAAGACAAAATCTGAAAATGCTAACCAATTGTATCAGAGTGCGTTGTGGAAGCATATGCGCATACATGAACATACAACCATAACATTTCTCAGCATTCAACATGTACATTATTACAACACGATTTACAATTATATATTGAAAGGGAATTTTTACACAAGTCTAAACATGTATGCTAACTAGGAACTTAGACAATAGGTACAACCTGTACAACTTGCTCACATCCTATTATTTTATCCCATGCTAGTTGTGAACCTAGAAAATACGAGAAATAAAAACATCAACAAAAGTTGGTACGTGGAATTAAAAGCTATACTATGCTGGCATATAAAATACTCGAAATTGATGAAACAGAAAGGAAACATTATTTGAGGCGGAGAATCAAGTAATCCCAAGTTATTAGTCACATTTAGAATGAATATGCATTACTATGGTGGACTTAGCACAAACATAAATGGTGGGCCCTTCCTTGTGTACCTTGTACTCTAGGGGTCTCCCCGTATACTGTGTACTCTAGGGAGGTGCTAGTCAACATTAAAGCTTTCCCTCTCTAATAGGGAGTTTAATGAGCACCACTAGTAACTACATTTCATTTATCCTCATTTATGTTCTTTTATGTTCAAGGCGGAAAATTGTCAATATACATACATCTACATCCAAAAATGTATTTCAAATACAAGCAAGCAAGTACATATATTTAACATCCAGCAAATCTAGTCATATAATTATATCCATGTACCTGAGTTGAGATATTCCTCACATATCCATGATCATCTAGATAAACTGGTCAACACCTGATTTAAAGAAATTAATCATCAATAATATATGTACACCATATTCTTGGTATTTTAGGTCCAAATTAGGGTTTAGGTCAAATTTAGGTTCAAACTACCTAGAACTTATGTCTGATATTTTTATATTGGTTGGGAGGTCATTCTCAGGTGTTGGTCCAGATTTCATATTTTTCTGATATTTGTTCTAATTTCTAGAATTAAAAAGGGACTAGAAACACATAATTATACTTTAATACCAAAAGACCTAATATTGAGCAATATATTTCAAATAAGGGTCAACCTATTGTCTCCAAATAATATTAGAGTTCAACAATAATTTTCTCAGATTTAATCTCAATCATTTGCCAAATATATCAATTTAACAAACCCTAAAATAGAGCATAAGAATCTATATTTGAAACATCCATATGATGTTGTTCAAAAGTCTAATTTAGGGATCTAATAACAAAGGGGACATTTTTCTGAGCGTGGAGATATTTTTGGGGCATTTATTGGCCATGGGAGCTATTTTTAAGGCCTTTTTTTAAGTTCTAAGCATTTCTAAGATTTAAATAAAAATTAAAAATTACCTTTTGTCGTGGGGCCCACAGCCCCAGGCGACAGACTAAAATTGGTCTGTGTTGGCCATTAGGTGCGGTATAGCTCAACATCTTGGTCCATCCTGGGTCGACCGATTCCTTGCTGGTTCAGTCCTTACTTGGGCGGCTATTGGAGTGAACCGATCTTCTATATCTGACCCAGATCGCTACCCCCTTTCTCGCGTTCATCGCCGCCGACTGCGATCTTCCTCGTGTGTGAGACACATGACCTAGCCGCGGGTGGACCTTCAGCAAGCTCTAGCTCTCTCCTCATTGTGTGCTGACTGTCAATCCCATAGCAGGGCGCGACTCACCCCTACTTGCCGAGGTGGTCGATCCATGTCCATCTTTTGTGATCACAGTCTTGACACAGACATTGGGTTTCTCTGTATGTGACGCAGATCCTAGATCTAGTGAGAATGTTGCGAGTATGATTTCCTCATATCTGCTCCTTCTTCCACCATCAGGTTCAAGGGGATTCTAGAAGTTGAGGCACCCAACAACACAATGTGGATCCATACAGTCTGTTCTACCGACGTGGTAGGGTGAATAGTAGATGGAAGTTTGGGGGTCTTCACGACTCAAAATAAAGCTTAGATCCATGGATAAGTCAAGAAGATGACCGCCTCTCTTACAGGAACTTGAAGGAGTGTTGATCATGGGAGGAAGCCTGGATCAGTACCTAAAATCTCATTCTATTGGCCATGGACCCGAGGTCTCTAGTCATGGTGGAGTTTGATGGCCATAAGTAGCTCTCCTGTGAAGAACTAGAATTCCTAATGACCATGAAAGGCCACAATGGAGTAATAGAGAGGAAACATAGGGAGAGAAGTGGTGACACCAAGGTTTCAAGGCAAGTGTCGTTGAATATGCTCACCCCGCCGTAGGGGATGATGGTGCTGTGAGAGACAATGGAGAAAAAGGGATGCAGTTTCTCAGTAACAACATCAAGTGAATGGCCAATGTGTTTAGATTAATTGTGAGAAAATATCTGGTGATCATCCCACCTTCATCAGATCCATATTACACCTCCACCCTATTTTGTTCCTCCATTCTCGGATGTGAGCAACAACCTGTAAGCTATTCAACCTCCGCGTAAGGTCCCACACAACCCCCCTAACCCAAATGGTAGCGTGATATTATTGTGTTGCAATGGCGACTGGACCTTATTCCAATGTGATTGAAACCTTACTCCCTTAATGAAATATCCAATATTTTGCACTTGCATAGCCTTGATGAAAAACCTCATTTGTTCATAAACTTTAGACATATATTTATAATATCCTAAAGTATATTCAATCAAATTTTGAGGCCCAAAACCGAATATGTGTCCATTAATTGATTCCCCTAATAACATCATATTATATGGATAACATGGTCAAATATAATGATTCATAAGTCATCAAATCTTCATCTAACATGTTCAATCTAATTATTGTTGTCATTATATCCAAAGACCACTATACAACCATTCAAATTTATGTATATTACTAAATGGATGTTTAATCTCATAAATACTTAAAATAGTTAAAATGAGACATCCATCCTAATTGAATTGAACTAGATGTCACAATCATCAGTGGTATCTATTATAAGCAACATATCTAATGACAAGACCTTATAAGGCAAGTTTTGAAGTTTTTACTTTGAATCCAAGCTCAGTAGACCATAATCTAGACATATCAAGATTAGATTCGAGATGAATAAGTTATGATCAAAGATAGATGAGTGGAAAATTACCTTTAGACCTTTATTTATGGAAATTAAGACCAAGAATTATAAAGCATGTGTATTGTTTTGTATGGTGATTATTATTTTTTATTTATGGAGCCAATACATGAGATTTTAGTTCAACTATTGATTGTTTTCACATATTTTTGATGTCTCATATATGTTTTCATCTCTCAATTAAATGTCTATGAGCATGTTGTGAATCTTAGTGATACAATTAGAAGCCTTGAAACATGGGTTTGTCCCAATACCTACCATATTGAATTATATTATGAACTTATGATTAAGTCAATGATTGTTTCTAGCTAGATTCTTATGAAGTCCAAATAATAGTATATTCCAATAATTATTAATATACTCAGTTTATTAGTTAAAGTAGATTATTTCATTGATGCTAGTGATTTAGATTACATTCATTGTTCAGAAAGTCAAAGAGGAAACCTCAAATGCCAAGTTAAGCTAAGAACAATGATGTAGTACTTCTATCAACGAACCTAAGAATTCAACTAGACATTACATGCCATGAACACCGCATAATATATCACAAAGGTCTACACCATGAAGGAGGAAACATGCTTACCGACTGACAATGTCTACAATGAGGTAGGATTGTTCGTAAGGTATGCCCAAAGAGCCAATCATATGATGATTGACATGGCATATAATATAAAGGATTTGATTAATAATCTTAAAGGCAAGCTTCCAATTCATTATATATTGCTTAGTTATGATATAATGAGGAAATCCGAGGGGGTAGTAGCTCACGTGGTAGAGGAATGGTCTCTTCAGAGTAGGGACTCGAGTTTGAAACCCCTCGGTGGTGCTTCACCAGCCATCCTTATCCTGTCAAGTAGCTCGACCTCTATGTGATTTAAATGCTCCCCTTGTGCGGGTAAGTGAGGGGGAGCCAGGGGTTTATGCCATCAGTGGGGGTCACAATCGCGGTTCCCATTCGGTGGTGGTTCTCACGTATTAAAAAAAGGAGATAACGAGGAAACATTGTGAATTTCTAGAGAATGACAATACTCAATGACATATGTCTTCAAGTACATGATGTGAATAATGATATCATATGGATGCTAAGAGTGTCTACATTCTTATTATGTCCCTGGTTGGCTATTACTGTGGAAGGAAAATAGACAACATTAACACATAAGACTAGAGTGTATGTTGGTTGATGACATAATCACATTAGTCATGATAGATTATATCAAACTAAGCGCACAAATACTTGTTAGAGAACAATGTATCAGACAAACCTACCTTGATAGTGACACATGGGAACAATCATTGGTGGTCATAGTCATCTCTCATAGTGGAGGTGGTGATTGTGGTTCTTAGACCTAAAGTCACTACACTCATAACATGTCATTCAATAAAGGTGATGATTGGGTAGATGTGACACATGGGGACTGACTGTGAGTGATGTAGATGGGATTTGTCCCTCCTAGTGGAGTTTGATATCATGGACACTTGATAAGCGGGACTGAGAAACACATGCACATACACATGTGAATTAATATATGATATTGAGGTCACATATATCTCAGACAGTCTACTCTTGGTTCAAGGAACATGGATTGAACATTGAGATGATAAAATTTCTATGCCTTGAGTTCATTCCGGATATCAGAGATAAAGGAATTATACAATCATTCTAACACCTCACACAAATTTTAGGTTGAAGTTGTTCTCCAAGTTTCCATTCACTTGGATAGAACTGATGTGCGACTAGGCACCACTCTTTGCTTGTGATGTCACAAGCAAGTTATGGACACATTGCCAACGTGATATGGGACCTATAGGGTCACACACAAAGGAACTCATCTAGAAGAGGAGTTTAATCATGAATGATGATTGGATTGCTTACTAAAGTGTTTAGGTATAAAATTCAATCAATAAATCATCTAACTGGACTGCCAACCGATAGGCTCTAGTGTTAAGACGACCGTTTGGAGTGTCAAGTTGATTAGAAATGGATTGACTGATTTCTACATGAATCGAGGCTAGCTGAGATGATCAATTCACCTAGTGAACTGATTGGCTCGGTCATGCCAACCAGAGGTTTTGGTGACTTTCTTAAATTTGTGAGAAAGGTTGATAGTTTTGCTTGTTCATATCAATTGGTACAAGAAATAATTTGAAGCGAATTCGCTAATTCATATGCGATTTGGAAACATTGCCAAATGACCGATTTAGGCTGCAAAACGATCGACCCGCATGTGAACTGGCTGGTTTGGTTGCCAAAGGATCGGTTTGTGATTTGCAAGTTGTGAAAATTTATGATCTTCTAGTCCCTTCCACTCCCACATAGTTGGGAACCCAGACCCTAACCCCTCCTATAAATAGAGGGGTATTGGGGACTTCCCAGAACACAATTCAATTGCCTCTGACAATTGTTGTCCTCTTTAGTTGTGGTAACCAATAGAGAGCCTGAGCAAGTCCTACACACTAAAGGGAGGGATAGCAAGGGAGAAAAAATTGTAGGAGAGCAAGTTGGTGATTAATAAACCAACATAAGGGACAAATCCTTCCTGTCTATTCTACTAGAATGGCAAGAGTTATAGTTGGTATGTGTGGACTTCTCTAGAGGCAAGAAGTCTTTTTCTCGTCGCTAGGAGGGCAATGTCAACTTGTAGTGCATGGGGAGACCACACGAGATGTTGTAGATGCTATTCAAGTCTACTATCTGTGGTGAAGATCAGGAGCTACACAGACATCGTCCAAGAGCAACTAGATGATAGTTTCACTGCAAAAAGTTGTAGTCGTTGGACTTGCTCTAGGACCAGGTATAAACTCATTAAAACATCTTTCCTATTTCTTAGTTATTGACACGATCTTGCTGTTATGGGGAATACAAATAGATATTTTTTTTGTTTCCACTTCATACTCTATGCCAGTATTTCCCAACAACTAGAGCATAAAAAAGATGTACAAGGGACTAAGCCTAATGAGGACGATCTCCTTAAATGAGTAAGGTACCCAACATTAACCAGATATTCTGGTGGCACCTAGTATAATTTAGTTTGTTCATGAAATAATCAGTAGTTCAGCTCTTGTGGAATCACTGATGCAGGTAGCAAGACAAGTGATTTGACTCTCTGCTTTAGTACCCACATTTATAGGAGTAGTCAATTTATTTGGCTAGTTGTTTAGCCATAAGGTCTAGATGTGGCAAGTCATGTTGTAGATCTGAGATCTAGTTCAACAGACTTAGAATTTTAGGTCTACTCTAAGTCTTATACAATGAGATTGTAACTTGTTGTGATACTTCCACATGTTGTGGCACACTTCATGTGGGTATAGGGTATAACTAAAGGAATACAATCTTAATTAATGTATTTAGTTTATCTGCTTGATGTAGTTATTATTAGATATCCTGTCATGTTGGATGATTTATTATTCTAAACTGCCATGCTTATATTCTTTTGTATTAAATATTATCAATAATATACACTTGAATTATCATGGTTTCTTGACGTCTTTCAAAGCATTGAGCTAGTAGCTCACACACTCTACTAAAACATTTTTTAGGCATGGGTTCCTCTCTATAGGAGGAGTCAAAAGCTAGCTTTCATCATGAGTAGATCAGTTGAGATCTTGAGAGGAATAGCTAGTTTGGTTAGATGGCCTCTTATCCTTCCTCTAGTATTGGGTATGAGAGAGTGAGGATTCATAGTATTATTGTACTAAGTTGTAATTTATGTATATTAAAGTCATAACTTGTTTATTTTAGTTGATTATGATGTAAGACTAAAAATCAATAGCTAACTCTTAAATTTTTATGTTTAAATCATATACTATTAGTTGTGGTAACATGAATTTCATTATATCTATTAATTTAAAGAGAAGCATGTTATTATGATTTTAGTTGTGATAAAAAGTGAATGGTTAGTCTAATCCCTCTTTGACAGACTTAAACTCTAGTTAGTGGGTTTGGGTTGCATCATCTATGGTGAAGTGGGTGTAAAGTTATAAAATTATATTAGGGAAGCAATATTGTTTGCTAGGTAGCACAACCATTGTGGAAAAAATGGCCATGGTGGATGGGCATGAGAATGGTTGTGGTGGGGACGAACAACCATGGTGGAAAGATGAAAATGTAAGATTAATTTTGAGTGCAAAGAGGTGAAGTAGCACAAACTTTTTGGTTAGAATAATAATGGTGTATGTTGGTATGTATGCCCAGAAAGCCAATCATACGATGATTGTAATGGCATAACTTGTAAATGATTTGATTAATAATAAAGGCAAACTTCCAATTTATTCTATTTTATTAAGTTATGAGATGCTGAAGTAACATAATAAATGTCTAAAGAATATTATTACTCAATTATGTATGTCTTCAGGTGCATGACTTGAATAATGAGATCATACATATGTTAAGAGTATATAGATTCTTATTATGTCCCTAGTTGGATGTTATTGTGTAAGGCTAATAGACAACAATAACACAAAAGATTAGAGATGATAGAATCTCATCAATCATGAAATATGATATCAAACCAAGCACATAGCTACGTGTTAGGGAACAATGTATCAGACAAACCCATCATAAGAGCGATACGTGAAAACCATAATTGGTAGTCAGACTCATCTCTTATAATATTGGTGGTGATTGTGGTTCTTAGACCTGAAGTTACTACACTCATCACATGTTGTTCGGTGTGCTTAATTTGACAGCATCCACTGTGATTCTAAATAAGGGTTGCCATAATAGTGATGATCAGATACACTTTAACACATGAGGATGACTGTGAGTGATGTAGATGAGATTTTTCTCTCCTACAGGAATGTGATATCTTGGCCACTTGATAAGCGATACTGAGAAATGTATGGCCATGCTCATATGAGTCAATGTGATATTGACCTTACATATATCTCAGATAGTCTGCTTTGGTTCAAGCAACATTGATTGAATGATTGAAGAGGATGAAGATTCCATGCCTCGAGTTCAGTCTAGATATAAATGAGAAAGGAACTATACAAACACTATAACACCAATCACAAGTTGTAGGTTGAAGTCGTTCTCCAACTTTCCATTTACTTGGGTAGAAATGATGTGTGGCTAGGCACCACTACTTGCTTGTGATGTCATAATTGGTTATGAATATTCACTGCCAATGTAATATGGAACTTCTAGGGTCACACACATAAAATTAACTTGTAATAGGAGTTTAATCACGAATGATAATTATATTGGTTACTAAAGTGTTTAGGCACTCAATTTAAACAATAATTGACTGACTGGACTTTGAACCGACCGGTTCAAGTGTTGAACTGACTAGTTGGAGTGTCAAGTTGATTAAAAATTGCATTGGTTAAATTCTGGATGTACTAGGGCATGAACTGACCAGTTGACTGAGTGAACCGATCAACTCAAGGTTTCTGGATGACCAATTCATGAGATGAACTTCTCGGTTCATAGAGCAATTCAATTACATCAAGGATTAGTGTGACATCATAGCATGCATCAATTGGATTAGAATTGCCAATACAATTATGATTGAGAAACATGATGAAATGACCGGTTCACTGGGTGAATTGGTTGGCTCACATGCCAACCAACTAGTTCACCTATGAACCGATCATTTCACAACTCATAGGGTGTGAAAATTGATGAAATTTGATCCCTTCCACTCTTGCACAGATTGGGAACCTTGACCCTGGCCATCCTATAAATAGAGGGGTATTGGGGCTTCCCAGAGACACAACTCAATTTCTTCTTACAATTGTTTGTCTTCTCTAGTTGTGGTAACTGAGAGAATCTGAGCAAGTCCTACGAGCTAAAGGAAGGGATAGTGAGGGACAACAATTGTGGGAGAGCAAGTTGTTGAATAGTATGCCAATGTGAAAGGGAAACTCCTTATTATCTGTTCTACTAGAACGACAAGAGTTCCCGATGGTCCATGTGGACTACTCTAGAGGCATGGAGATTTTCCCACTAGGAGGATAACATCAGCCTGTTGTCTGTGGTGATCAAGCAAGAGGTCGATGCAGACACTGTTTGAGTGTGAATTGAAGAAAGAACACACACCACTATGAGGAGATTGTCGCTGGACTTGCTCCAGGACCAGGTATATCTTCTAAACCATCCTTCCCTTTGCATATTTGTTGACATGTTCCATTCGTTAAAGGGGAATATGATAGTTAAAGTTTTGTCTCCGCTCCCTATTCTGTCACCATATTTCCCTACAATGGTATCAGAGACACACCATTCTACTATGCTTTGGGATATCGATATGATTAGATTTTTAGTTTTCATCATTTATTTATTTTATATGATGTGAATACTTAAACTGATTAATGTGCATATCTAATTAAACACCCATAAGATCCCAATTAATATATATATGATATTATATATAGGCAATTTACATGAGTCATCCTAAAAGTGAGTTTTGATGGTGGATGTGAAGCAATTATGGCCAATTGCCCTATATATCTATGCATGGTTGTGTGGTTGGTTATTCTTTTTTTTTTAAATTTTGATTTGCATATTGAGCCTCTACCTTATTTTCCAAGTTTAAAAGTATTATTCTCTCCTACCTATGCTCCCCTCAAATGTAACTCGAGGTTTATCCTTTTATCATGTAATAGAATTAGGATAGTTTATTTTCTTATTACGATAAAGAAGAAGGTGCTCAACACCTAATCAATCAACCATCTCAAAGGTGAGCTAACCACCTGGAGGACCAAGGAGGACAAGCCAAACTGATCGGTTGATGGCCCCAACCATTTGACAGGAGGATCAAGAAGATGGTGGACCAAAGACCAGATGACTGGTGTGACAACCAATTGACCATCCAAGAGGCGAGCTGGTCGATTCAAGGGTTGAATCGATCAACCCAGATTGACAAGCACAAAACTTCATCAACAACATGTTTCTGCATGATACGTAGACCTAGGTGGTGGTAATTCCTTATGGCTCCAAGGAATTACAATAGAATGTCCATAACCATCACTTTTATTTATTGCATGTTTTCATTGTGGAATATTGCATGTATATGATACATACTATATATATATGGTGATTGCATAATGTATATGTATTTATAAAGACAAACTCCCTCAACAATGTATTAATTCTAAGATGCTTTCCATTAGCAACACACATGAAAAGCTTGATCGACTAAGCGTGGGTACCCCAAGGGTGGTGCATCGTCTATCTCGTGGAAGTGTGATTGTAATAATGTGGGCCTGCCAAGTGGGGTGCATTATTATCGTGTTGGCTATTGGGTCATGCTGAACTGGGTGTCCTTAATGAGATTAAGCACTTTGAGGCGTGCGAATGAACATGGAAAAGAGTTTCACATTTCATCTATCCAAGACTTTCAGAAGATGCAATTGGAAACAGTTACCTACCTTAATAATTGATTATGTACACTGGCATTGGCCAAGTAATAATTGAATTATTTTGGATCTTATCTCACTAGAAGGTTGTACATTGCAATCTTCTAAATTTATATGTAAGGGCTATCAATTTTAACAAAATAGTGTGAGTGATAATTAATTAAAGACCTAATTGAATATTGTCAATTTTTCAAATCAAATCAAATCAAAAGGGTTTTGACAAAATGCAATTTTTTCTCTTGTAGAATCAAATGGCAATCAAATCATCATTGCAATTGGTCCTTAGGAAGAACATATTTAATGGGAATATTTCCTTGATTGGTTTTGGACTTTGAGAAGAGTTCTCACTGAAGAGCACAAGCTCTATGTCTTAGAAACGCTAGTGCCAGAAATACCTACTCCTAATGCACGTAGGCCTGAGGTGGATGCTTAGTGGAAGCATGCCAAAGATTCCTTGGATATAAAACAACTTATGCTAAGCTGCTTGAACTATGAATTGCATGAGTAGTGTGAAGACATGGGGATACTTGAGATGGTAAGACATCTTAATAACATGAACCATAATCACACAAAGCAAAAAAAGTACAATATCTCAAAGGCTCTCTTTGAGTGTAAAATGAAAGAGGGAGACTCAGTAGAGACCCATGTGCTCAATATGATTGGCCATGTGGAACATCTAGAAGAAGTGAGATTCTCTTTGAGCCAAGAGTTGGCCACATATATGATTCTACAATCATTGCCTAAATCATATAGCCATTTTATTGAGTACTATCACTTGAATAACATGGCTAGACCTTTGTCAAATTTTCTTGGCATGCTACTTAATGCCCAAGAAAGAATGAAGAAGGACAAATCCATGATGGTGATTAGTGGAGTTGAGTCCAAGGATGCAATAAAAGCCATGAAGAGTTCTGAGGTTGAGCGTAAATCCATATCTTCAACACTCAAGATAGGGAGAAAGAAAAGTGTAGGAGGAATCTATCCTTTGTACTTGAAGGCATTCAAGAAGAACAAGATGGTGATGGTGATCTCCACTCCAGGTATATAAATTATTAAGATATACTTATCTACTTTTTCATCTTGGGTACTATATACCAGATGTGGATCTCACATATGCTCGAATATACAAGATAGGAAAGGAAATAGGCCTTTGAGAAAGGGTGAGTTTGAACAGCAAGTCGCAAATGGAGCAAGAGTTGTTGCCACTGTAGTTGGAACTTGTAATTTATCTCTACCCACATGGCTTGTAATAGAGTTGGTGAACTGCTATTATGTACCTGCCATAAATAGAAACATCATTTCACTATCTTGTATGGACAACGATGCATATGAATTTCATATAAAAATGGCCAATGTTCTATTTCCAAAGATGGGGCTTTTTATGGAAATGCCAAAATGTCTTATGGTCTTTATTTTATAGACCTAAAGACATATTTTTGTAATGTAAATATAAAAAGACTAAAACTCAACAACTCAAACAAGATATATATTTGACATTGTTGTCTATGGAACATAAATGGGAATCAAATATCCATACTACATAAAGATGGTTATCTAGACTCTTTTAATTTTGAATCAATAGATACATGTAAATCTTGTTTGTTGGGAAAGATGACCAAGACTCCTTTTAGTGGTAACAATGAGAGGGCTACTGACCTATTAGGACTCATACATACTGATGTATGTGGCCCTTTTAGAACAAATTCTAGAGGTGAGTATCGATACTTCATCACCTTCATTGATGACTTCAGTAGGTACAACTGTGGTTACTTGATGAAAAATAAATTAGAAACTCTTAAAAAGTTCAAGGAGTTTATAAATGAAGTAAAAAACCAACTTGGGAAAGGTATCAAGGCACTTCATTCTGATCAAGGTGGAGAATACTTAAACCTAGAGTTAGAGGACCTTTTACGAACCCGTGGTATCATATCACAGTGGACTCCACCTAGAACACCTCATCATAATGGTGTATCAGAAAGAAGGAATCACACATTGTTGGATATGGTGCAATCAATGACGAGCTTAGCTAAACTTATGAATACCTTCTGGGATTATGCTCTAGAAACTGCTGCATTTAGACTAAACTGAGCACCATCTAAATCAGTTCAAAAGGCACCATATGAGATCTGGTATGGGAAGCGTCCCAACATGTCTTTTATGAGGATTTGGGGATGTGAAGCTTATGTGAGGAAAATGTTTCCTAAAAAGATTGGACCTAAATCTAGTAAATGTTATTTTGTTAAATATCCTAAGGAGACAAAAGGATATTACTTTTATTTCCTATCTGATAAAAAAGTGTTTGTTGGCAGCACTGTTGCATCCTAGAAAAGAATTTTATTTCCAAAGGAATAAGTGGGAAGAAATTACAACTCGAAGAGGTTTAAGACCAACAAGAAAGCATTGAACCGATAGATGAACAAGAGGAACAACGAGAATCACAAAACATTATGGAATATCCAACTCCTCAAGTAACACAAGTACTTCACAGATCTAGTAGGACCCACCTTGAACCTAAAATATTTAGCTATCTTGTGACTTAGGAAGGCAGTGAGTTGGTCATAGATGATGAGCCAATATCCTATATGGAAACTACTAAGGGACCAAAGTTTGATAAATGGCTTGAGTCCATGAGATCTGAGATGAAATCCATGTATACCAACAAGGTATGGACCTTGGTGGATCCACTTGAAGGGGTAAAATCCATAGGGTACACTGGGTCTTCAAGAAGAAAATAGACATAGATGGTAAAGTACAAGTCTATAAGGGTAGATTGGTTGCAAAGGGTTTCAGACAAGTTCAAGGTGTTGAATATGATGCAACCTTTTCTCCTATTGCCATGGTTAAGTTCATCAGGATCATGCTTATTATTGCAACTTATCATGACTATGAGAGTTGGCAGATGGATGTTAAAACTGCATTCCTTAATGTGAATCTTCTTAAGGATGTGTACATGATACAACTTGAGGGTTTTATAAATTCAAAGGATGCAAATAAAGTCTGTAATCTACAAAGATCAATCTACGGATTGAAGCAAGCATCTCGGAGCTGGAATCTTCATTTTGACGAGATAGTCAAAGAGTTTGACTTTACTCAAAATGAAGATGAATAGTTGTGTGTACAAGAAGGTTAGTGGGAGCATGATTGTATTCCTCATATTATATACGAATGGCATACTTTTGATGGGGAATGAGATCCCTACTTTACAAAAGGCAAAAACATGGCTAGGAAATACATTTCCTATAAAACACTTGGGTGAAGCATCCCACATCTCAGGTATCAAGATCTATAGAGGTAGATCTTGAAGGCTTCTTGGATTGAGCCAGAGCACATACATTGATAAAGTACTGAAGAGGTTCAACATGGAGAGCTTGAAGAGAGGAAACCTACCTATGTGTCATGGAGTTACCATCTCTAAAGCTCAATGTCTCAGTTCTTGTGAAGAAAGGGAACACATGAGTATGACCATACGTATCAACAATTGGATCCATCATGTATGCAATGTTATGTACCCGTCTCGATGTCTCATATGCATAGAGCATGGTGAGCATATTTAAGTCAGATCTAGGTGATGCTCACTGCATAGCCGTGAAGAACATCCTTAAGTACTTAAGAACTAAGGATCAGTTCCTGGTCTACGATGAAGAGGAAGAGTTGGTGGTAAAGGGTTACACCGATGTAATCTTCCAAACTGACAAAGATGATTACATATCGCAATCTGAATTTTTTTCCCTCAACAATGATGCTATGAGTTGGAAGAGTTCCAAGCAAGAGACAGATGATGATTCTACAATAAAGGCTAAGTATATTGCTGCATTGAATGCAACAAAGGAGTATGTTTGGATCAAGAAGTTCATCTATGAACTTGGTAGTTTCAAGTATCAAGGACACAATTGAGATATATTGTCACAACAATGGATCTATTGCATAAGCTAAGGAGCTCGGATTGCATCAGCATTCCAAGCATATACAAAGGCATTTCCATCTCATACGGAAGTTTGTACATCGAGGAGATGTGAAGATTTGTAGAATACCAACTGAGAATAATATTATTGACCCATTAACAAAAGCACTTTTGTAGCAGAAGCATGATGGTCATGTTAGATCACTTGGAATAAGATTCATGGGTGATTGATTCTAAGTGCAAGTCAAAGTCTATTGGTATGTATGCCCATAGATCCAATTATATGATGATTGTAATGACATAACTTGTAAATGATTTGATTAATAATAAAGGCAAGATTCTAATTTATTCTATTTTATTCAGTTATGAGATAATGAAGTAACATAATAAATGTCTAGAGAATGGTATTATTTAGGTATGTATTTAGGTGTGTGATCTCAACAATGAGATCATACAGATGTTAAGAGTATATACATTCTTATTATGTCCCTAGTATGATGTTATCATGGAAGACTGATAGACAACAATAACACATAGGACTACAATGTGTGTTGGTTGATGAAAAAATCTCATCAGTGATGATATGTGATATCAAACAAAGCACATAGATACTTGTTAGGGAATAGTGTATCATATAGACCCACCATGAGAGTGATAAATGGAAACCATAATTGTTAGTCAGAGTCATCTCTTATAGTGTTGGTGGTGATTGTGGTTCTTAGACCTGAAGTCACTACACTCATTAGATGTCATTCGGTGTGTTTTGAGATCATCCACTATGATTTTGAATAAGGGTTACCATAAAGGTGATGATCAGATACACTGTGACACATGGGGATGACTGTGAGTGATGTAGATGGGATTTATCCATCCTACATGAGTGTGATATTCTGGCCACTTGATAAGCAAGACTGAGAAATGCATGGCCATGCTCGTGTGAGTCAATATGTGATATTGAGCTTACATATATCTCAGATAGTCTTCTCTAGTTCTAGGAACATGGATAGAATGATTGAAGAGGATGACAATTCAAAGCCTCAAGTTGAATCTGGATATTAGTGACAAAGGAACTATACAAACATTGTAACACCAATCAAAGATTGTAGGTTGAAGTTGTTCTCCAACTTTCCATTTACTTGGGTAGCAATGATTTGTAACTAGACACCACTCTTTGCTTGTGATGTCATAATTAGCAATGTAATATATAACTATAGGGTCACACATATAAGATTCACTTGGAATAGGAGTTTAATCATGAATGATAGTTAAAGTGGTTACTAAAGTGTTTAGGTACTCAGTTTAAACAACAATTGACTAACACTCTGAACTGACCATTTCAAGTGTTGAACTGATCGATTGGAGTGTCACGTTGATTGGAAATTGTATTGGGTGAATTTTGAATAAACTAGTGCATGAACCAACCGATTCATTGAGTGAACCAATCGACTCTAGGTCGTCAGACAAACGGTTCATGAGATGAACTATCGAGTTCACATATCAATTCAATTGCACCAAGGATTAGTGCTGACGTCATAATGTGGATTAATTGGATTAGAATTTCTAATACAATTGTGATAAAAAAAACATGATAGAAAAACATGATGAAAAATGATCAGTTTGCCTATGAACTGATTGTTTTACTGCTCGCAGGTTGTGAAAATTCATGAAATTCTGGTCCCTTCCACTCCCACACAGATTGGGATCCTTGACCCTAACCCTTCTATAAATGGAGGGATACTCCCATAGACACAACTCAATTGCTTCTGACAATTGTTTGTCTTATTTGGTTATGGTAACTGAGAGAACCTAAGCAAGTCCTACCCGCTAAAGGGAGGGATAGCAAGGGAGAACAATTGTGGGAGAGCAGTTGGTGATTAGTACGCCAATGTGAAGGGACAACTCCTTCTTGTCCATTCTACTAGAACGACAAGAGTTTCTGGTGGTCCATGTGGACTACTCTAGAGGCATGGAGCTTTTCCCGCTAGGAGGACAACATCAATCTGTTGTCCATGATGATCAACCAGGAGGCCGACGTAGAAATTGTTTGAGTGTGACATGACGAAAGAGTGCACACACGATGAGGAGATTTTTGCTAGACTTACTCCAGGACCAGGTATATCCTCTAAAATATCCTTCCCATTACATAGTTATTTACGCGTTGTATTGGTTAAAGGGGAATATGGTAGTTAAATTGTCATTTCTACTGCCTGTTCTATCGTCATATTTCCCTATAGTGTCTTTAGCATAAAATTTCTCTAGTGGTTACCATGATCATTTGGAAGATGTAGGATGAAAAACAAGGAGCTTGGCAGCAAAGGCATTCTACAGAGCATGACCATGTTGGTGACTTGGCACCACACACATGGTGGCTGGAATGACTATGGTGCCTGAGCTATCCCATGGTTGATTGACATTGATTCTAACTGTGATATTTGCTTTTGGTAGCACAATCATGGCAAGTACCAAATTGTTTTCAGTGTTTTCTTTGTATGTCAGTCTTCTAACTATAGTTTTATGGTGCTCCTTGCTTTTTCTCTTTCCTTAGTCACCTGGGGGTAGGTTGGGTTAGCTTTTGGGGATCTTTTAGGTTCCTTGATGGTTGTTAAAGACCTATGAACCTCCTTATTCTCTCCCTTCCATTATTGACTGCCAAATTACCTATAGAAACATGTAAGATCATCCATAAGCACATGTGATATAAAATGATAATATTAAAAAATGGCATGCATTCTACACTTCCAATTGTGAATAAGGGATAAAATGGCACTAGATGGAGACCCAAACTAAGGGTCTATCACCACCCAAAGATTAAAACATACTTCTCCTAAAGTATATTACAACTATATTTTAGTCATTCCAATTCAATACAGAAATGAAAATGATAAATGCAACAAAGTAGATGTTTATTGATCAAATAAGTTCAAGAATGAATTTATGCATATGGTCCACTTCTCTTCTTTCCTCTTGGGAAAAACCTAAAGCAAATGTTGCATAAAGCATAGATTCTTACAATATAAATCATTAAGACTTCTATATATGATGAGGTATATGCAAGGCTCTAGGTAAACTATTTCATCATTAGGGTTTGGTACAATTGGGATGTTGTTTCATTTTCATGCATTCAAACTTATGTTTACATCCACTTCTATTGACCCACATGGTTATTTTGGAGGGTGTGATGCACTAAGTTTGATGTTTCCTAACCCAATGGTTATGCAATTATAAGAGGGAGGTTGTGGATTTTGGAGGGTGAGATGCACTAAGTTTGATGTTTCCTAGCCCAATGGTTATGTAATTATAAGAGGGAGGTTGTGGAAATGAGTTGGAGTACTATTACATAGGATAACTTTTCTTTTGTTTATTTAGATTCTACTACATAGGAGCATCTTTTATTTTATTTTTATTTTCCCTTGATGTTAGGCAATATGATGGTAGGAGTTAAGCAGAGGGGAGAAAATGTTTGACACCCAAAATGGTGGCTAAGCTTACTCTCTTTATGCTTTTAGAATCTTTTATAAGGTGTAGGGGTAAGATATAATGAAAGAATGGTGTATTAGGAGAGGATTCATAAAATGTGGATTTTCACGTAAGGCTTCATGCATGCAAAGTATTCCAAATATCCTTCATATCCAACTAGCAAAACCAAGATGAATGAGAAAATGTTGTAAATAACACTGTTTTCACAATACCTAAACAACACTAAGAATCCATGACTTTCCCTACTTAAATTTCAATCAACATTTCCAATAATTCACCAGAGAGGTGCAAAACATGCATAAATTCAAAAGTTGAAATCATTTGGTCACCATAATGCACTAATGCAATTGAAATTATCATTTTTCATTCGATTCAATCTCTCAATCAACAAAGGTAGAGATTAAGCTAGAACAAACTTTTTAAATAAAACATTTCAAGTTTGGAAAAAGTTTGGGAAAATGGTACTAAATGTCCCTATTCACGACAACAAAGTTTATCTAATCACACACAAAAGGTTGTGAAAACCTACATGCAATGCAAAATGGATAGGTGGCATGACAAAAAGTCCAATTCTTGTTGGAAAATTATGGAAATATGCAAATATTCATGCAATTGTGAGGAGTGTAACAATCAACTATTGTGAGGCATGTATAAGGAATATTCAAACTATGTGGTCGTCTTTGGAAAAGTTAGAACAAGGAACATGATTCAAGAAAATAATTTATTTCCCTACTGGTGCGTCCTGCCAGAGATGCACTCTGATCAATTTAGATTTGATTAGATGTGCCCCACGAGATCAGAACATAAGGGATAAATTTATAATGGACCTATAGAAACACACTTGAATTCACTAAAAAAACTACACCCACAAGCGCACATGGTCGTGTCGTAGTATAGGTAGGCGGCAAGTGTAGGGTCGATCCACAAGGAGAAAAGGGGCACTAGAGCCATGTTAGTTTTTGGGCTAGGTTCCTACTACAGAGTCTAGGGTTGAAGGATTTGAAGGTTTATTGTTTGATTACACTAATGGTGAATAAGAAAGAAAATAAAGGGAAAGAAAACAAGATCAAAACCTAAATTAACCCTAGATAGTTAATTCTACTGAGCAAGAAAAGACAAGGCAAGCAAGGAATAGAGAAAACTATGCTAAGTGATCAGGAAAGAAGAGATCTACACTAAACTAAGCTAGAAAGCATGGCAAAAGAACAATTAAAGATCTAAACTAGCAAGAGAAAAGCAAGAATAAGGCAAGAAGCTAATTAAGCAAGTAAAGATTTAACTAAGCTAACACTAGCTAAGCAAGAAGGTAATTAGGGTTTTAAAACAATAAAGGAATGTGTGGGTTGTTTGGGGGATGTGCTTACCAATTAGGTTGGGGGTGACATGTGAACATTATGGTTTCATTTAGATTACCAAACCAAAAAACAAGCTAGAGTCTACTGAATTACCTTAGACTAATAATTGGCCATGGATAGGATAGGTTGTGTATAGGGAACCAGTCCCTAACACCTCCTACTACCCTTACGAGGCTCAATTGAGTTAGGGTCTAGGTGCAATTCAATTAGAGTCTAAACAAGCCTAGTTTTCTAGGTTAGAGGATCTTAGGGTGATTAGGGGTTGAGGGTAGTAATGGGAGGGAAGTGAGGTTTTAGGCCTCACATCACCTAGGTTCTAGCCTTGAGAAAGCTCCATGCTATGAGCACTAAATTAATATAAACTAGCTACTTACACCTCTCAACTAGGTCTAGGAGAATTTATTAGCATGTAGGAAGATAGTTGGCTAGCTAGGGATCCATGAACTGGACCTAGGATCAAATTCCAAAATTCACACATATAAGCAATTTCCCTAAATTCCTAGGTGACTTCAAGCACAAACCAACAAGCAATTCATGAAGAGTGAGATAGAAATACAGCATAATTATTAGCAAACGAAATTACAATGTTTACATATCATATTCCCCCAACATGGTATCAAAGTAACATTTTTGGCCCCAAATAGCTCACACAAGGGGCCTAGCTACTCATGGAAATGGAAAATATAAAAAGAAAGGAGGAGGAGGTAGAAGAAGCCATGGAGCTCGGTGTAGATGGAGTAATCCTCCTCTTCAGCTACTATAAGACGTCCTCCTCCTTCATCGAAGGTGCAAGGGCATGAAATGATGGTGGAATAGGGTTAAAAGACTAGGAAACTAGGTTTTGGGTGGTGGAAATGGTGAAATGGAGTGGAATGAGGTGGAAATGAAGTGGAATGGCTAAGGAAAAAATGGGGTGATATAAGGTAGCTAGGGGTGGCCTTCCTTGGTCTCTAGCCATCACCCACATATATATAGGTGGGGAGGAAGTAATAGGTAATGTAGGGGTAAAGTGGGAAATGCAGTGGAAAAATAGCTAGGTTTTTGTGGTAGCATGACCGTGCTAGGTAGAACAATCATGGTGGGTAGGGCTGACCACAAATGTGGTGGGGTGGAATGGTCGAGGTGAAAATTGATAGTAACAATGGTGGATTTGAACTGATAGTGGGACAGACATGGTGGTCACCAGACTGTGGTGGGGCAAGGGTAGCACAGCCTTGGTGGTCACCACGACTGTGGTGGCTTGGAGTTGCTCTGCCCTTTCTTGGTATCATGGTCGTTTTGGCTCAACTGCAACACGACCATGCAAGGTGGCACGATAGTTATGGGTTAATATACCACAACCATTCTGAGTGGCACGACCATGGTGATTCCTGCATTGCTTCAGTGTTGACTCTATTGATTTTGGGGTGTTCTAAAATGGCCATTCTATGATACCACGACCATGTTGGTCTCTACAGTAGCACTTTGACTTGAATCTTTGTGTTTCCTTGCACATCTTTGCTTTAATGGATCTTTGGCCACTATGGGTTGGTTGAGGGGGTCTTAGACTTCACTTTGGGCTTCTCCAAGGGTAGAGAAACCCTAGGATCACTCCTTCTCTCTCATTTCTATCCAAGCATGGTCTAAATGCCTAAAATACATGCAAATAATGTCCATACATGCATTTTACACAAATATGCATATTAGGGTAAATAACATGTAATCTAGCAGGTATAGATGTGATTGAAATGTAATATGACACAAGATGGAGCCCTAAAAGAGGACTACATCACCACCCCAAACTTAAAACATACTTGTCCTCAAATATGCTCCAACGCAATCTCTCTACAATTTTTCCACAATCAAGAAGTGCAAATGCAACACAATAGATGAATATTGACTAAATGGGCTCAAAGTTGACTAGGTACACATATTCCACCTCTCTCCTCTCCTCTTTCACAAACCAATCATGATTAGAGCACTAAGCCTACAAACTTCAAATATAGATCTTAGAAAACACAATCAGTCCATATGGCTGTCATATCACTCTGAGTAAACTATTTCATGGTGCTGCACAAGCTCAGAACCCAAAAGCTAATATTCACCAGTCTCATACCAACATAACGAAGACCTACAACACCTCCAATACAAGGCCTCATAAGGTGCCATGTCGATACTCCTATGATAGCTGTTGTTATAAGCAAACTCTATCAAACTGAGATGTACAACCCAACTGCCCAAAACTAAAGAACACAAGCTCTCAACAAATCCTCCAATGTTTATATAGTCCTCTCATACTATCCATCTAACTGTGTGTGAAAAGATGTATTGAACCTTAGCTATGTACCCTGACTGTGTACGCTCTTATAAATGATTGGTAAACTGAGGACCTCTGTCTGAGACTGTCGTCACTGGAATACCATGCAAACGTACTATCTCATCAACATACACCTGTGCCAACTTCTCAGTTGTATATGTTGTCTTCACATGGAGGAAGTGTGCTGACTTAGTCAACCTGTCCACTATCACCCATATGGAATCATGACCTTTGGCTGTCCTAGGAAGTCCAACTACAAAGTCCATCGTGATATGATCCCATTTCCACTACGGTATAGGAAATGGTTACAAAGTCCGTACAAGATTTTGATGCTCAACCTTGACCTGTTGGTACAAATGTTACTTTGCCATGAACTCAGCTACGTCACACTTAAAACCAGGCCACTAATAAAAATATTTTAGATTGTGGTACATTTTGGTACTTCCCAGATGCATAACGTACATCGAACAGTGAGACTCTTCCAGAACCAACTTCCTTATATTATCGACATTAGGAACCACCACTATACCATGGTAACACATTGTCCCATCCTTTGATTCATGGAAGCCATCAAGCTTCTCGCTGCTAAACTCTGCTCAGATCTACTATATCACAGTATCATCACGTTGTGCATCTCTGATCTGTTGCCTCATTATAGGCTTCACCTGTAACTGAGCCGAGACCTCCAACTTCACATTCATCTGGCAAAGAGACACTAACATGTCTCTCTTATGGCACACCAAAGAACACAACTGTGCATTATCTACAGATGATGAAAAAGAAGACTTACTGCACAAAGCATCTGCCACCAATTCACCTTCCCTAGATGGTAGTCTATGGTACAATCATAATCTTTGATCAACTCCATCCAGCATTATTGTCGTATATTTAGCTCCTGCTTCGAGAAGATGTACTGTAGATTCTTGTGGTCACTGAAGATGTAACACTTCTCACCATAAAGGTAGTGTCTCCAAATCTTCAAAGCATGGACCATAAAAACAAGCTCGATATCATGAATTGGATATCTCTCCTCGTGTTTTGTAAGCTTTCACAAAGAAAAAGAAATCACATTCTTATCTTTCATCCGAATGCAACCCAAGCGATTCTTTAAAGCATCACAAAAGATGATATAATTCTTCCCTTATTCTGGCAGAACCAACACCGACGCACCGATCAACTTCTCCTTAAAAAGCTCAAAAGAATGCTGATACTTGTCATCCTAGAAAAATGGTACACCTTTCCTTTTCAACTTCATTAGGGGTAACACTATGACACAAAAATTCTTGATGAACCTCATGTAGTATCCTTCTAGACATAGGAAACTACTAACCTCTGTAGGTGTCTTAGGCTGCTCACATTCTAGCACTTACTGAACCTTCTTGGGATCCACACGAATGCCCTCGTCAGATATCACGTGTCCAAGAAAAGACACCTCCTTTTGACAAAACTCACACTTGGTGAACTTGGCATACAGCTTGTGCTGTCTCAACAAGGTCAACGCCCGTCGTAGATGATGCTCATGCCATTGGCCATCTCTAGAGTAGATTAGGATGTCATCGATGAACACAACCACATACCAGTCAAGATAAGGACAGAACACCCTGTTCATCAGATCCATGAACATTGTTGGTGCATTGGTTAGTCCAAATGGAATAACCACAAACTCATAGTGACCATACCAAGTCCTAAAATCCGACTGGGGTATGTCATCCACCTTGATCCACAACTGATGGTATCATGATCTCAGATCTATCTTTGAGAACACTACAACACCCCTCAACTGATCAAACAAATCATCTATCTGTGACAATGGATACTTGTTCTTGATCGTCACCTTATTGAATAGTTGGTAGTTGATGTACAACCTCATACATCCATCCTTCTTCAAAAACAACATGGGATCACCCCAAGGGGAAGTGCTCAGTCTGATAAAGCCCTTCTCTAGCACCTCCTATAACTGCTTCTTCATCTCTTGCATCTCAGTTGGCACCATCCTATATGGTGTTTGTGCTATCGGTTGTGTACCAGTAACCAGATTGATCTCAAAATCAATCTCTCAAGGTGGGAAAACACCAGGAAACTCATCAGGAAACACATCTCAAACTCACGAACAATGAGCACCTCCTGAATACTAGGACTCCTCACCTTAGTATCCACCATATGTTCCAGAAAAGCCTCACAACCCTGCCTCATCAGCCTCTCTACTATCATCACTCACACCAAGCACGTCATAAGAATCTTCCTATCTCTTTTCAAGATCCATGAAACATCACTGTCACATAACATAGACACCTTGGAACTATAGTTCAAGACCACCCGATACTTATCCAAAGTATCCATTCCATGAATCACATCGATTCTGTGCATGTCAAGTGGTATAAGGTCCACTTGAATGTTGCTTTTTGAGAAAGAAAGAACACATGATGGACACACCTCCTGCAACTCAGGGGAACCAACCAAAGGGGTTTCTAAGTAGAGATTATCAGATCTATGGCTAATAGGCAAAGAATAACTAGCTATCACCTCTCTAGTGATAAAAGGGTGTGTCACACCCAAGTAAATTAAAATAGATATACAGTAGGAAGAAGACAAATCGGAATGAAATAACTCCATCTAAACTGTCAAGACCCAAGGGTTGACTACTCCTTCCAGATGACTCATAGCATAAAATTGAGCCACTTCCTATTGTTACCCCCATCCTATACTGGCCTGCCCAGACGAACAAGCCTGTGACGCCTAACCTCATCCTATGCCACCACCACAACTGAACTGTAACTGTTTTGATCCTTACTGACTCTGTCTCTACTATTGCATCACCTCCTCATCCTTCATCTGGACAAAACGACCTCAGATGTCCCTGCTATCCACACATATAATAGGTCCTTGTGTCAAACTATAGCCTAGATGACCCTGTCACAGAAACTGATGATGTACTATGAGCTTCAACTGGTGGAAAACTACAGCCTCTGCCCTTGCTCGGTGACCACTGAGACTAAACAATTGACCTCTGCTATGACTGGGGTGCTGAAAACCTAGGCTTCTTGAAGCCTCCAAAAGACTATCCTTAGAACTATGCCAGTATCTTCTTAGCATTCGCCTCACACCTCTCTACAACTGACCATCCTATCCTCCGCATAGACTCCACAAATGTGGAAAACTGCTCCCTATTCTCTAAAGCTGACACCATCATCGTCAATTATGAGCTCAAATCCTTCTCAAAATGTTTGATCCTTTCCTTATCTATCACAACCATGTGAGGACAAATCCTGAAAAACTCCATGAACTTGGCCTCATACTCGTTGACCATCATAGATCCCTACTAGATATTCTCAAAATGTGAGATCTTATCATCCATATAGGTCTTTGGAAGTATAGGCTCAAAAACTCCCGCCAAAATTCCTCCCAACTAATCACCACTCTGGGTCTCTTCTCCTCCTCGATAGCCCAACAATGGTCGACACTACCCTTCAATAGGTACACCGTGTGCTTCACCTTATCCTTTTTTGTGATGTTGAGGATATTAGAGGCCTTCTCCAACACTGTCAGTCACATATGTACATCTGTTGGGTCCTCCGTACCAGCGTACTCTATTGCCCCCACATGCCTTAACCTATCGAAGGTCTTCCCAGAACCCTGGGATTCCGCATTGGAGATAGATGCCCTCATTTGGGGATGAGCATTCTATTCACCATATGCATCAACGTGGCCATGAATTGTCCAAATGTGGATTGAAAAGAGGGATAGTCCATAGTTGCTGGGTCAAACTAAGGCACTTCAGGCACTCCATCTACTTTGTCTTGCCTCCACACACCACCTCATGGTGCAACAATACTGCTCTCAACATGTTCTTAGCATTCTCTAGACATATCTTCTTCTTCTTCTTCTTCTTTTGCATAAGCAGAAGCTGCAATCATACATACTAGATACACAAGGACATACACAACCCTAGTCCTATGTCCCTATAGACTCAGCGAACCTAGAGCTCTGATACTGACTAAGTGTGACATAGTGATCACACTAAAGTGAGATCAGTCATACCAAAGAGATCATTCATACCAAAGAACAGAATTAACACTAAACATCCAAATTACCATAAAACACAGTAAATCAGAATTGATCACTTATATGTTCCCAAGTAGAAACATATTACATGGATGACCACAAACTGTGCCACCTATATCACATATCATACCATTAAGGTATATACATCATTGTACAGTGGCCATCTTGTCACTAACCTATTACAGAAGATAACCTATTCATATATACAAGCCATACATGTACAACCGTGACATACTACTAAAAACCTCGGATCGATGTACAACATTTACAAAATTCCCCCAAGGACTTGAGATTACAAGGACGATACTTAAGACTCTACTACAAACACTAGCAGCATATCCAACCTTCAACAACTACTAATCTCCTAACTTCTCTTCCTCAACCACATGATCTCTATCGTGTCACGCACGACCACCTAAAAGATCTAGGAACCCACGGGGTGAGATCAACATCCCAATGAGATATATAACTCTCTGCCAACAATTATTGTAAACATAGATAGATATATAGCAGGAAAGTAATACTATTAACAAGATGAACATATTCAACTAAATGAATATTTAAAAATCTATAATACAGATTAAGCCGTTTAAGCAACTACAAATTGATCAATAAAACATCATATACTTTTAGAAGGAATATGATGAACATGTATAAATAGTATAAAATAAATAGTATAAAAAATAAGGAAAAGGGGTCATCCACTGTGAATCATGTTTTTGACCCTAAGAAAATATACTACATGGTTGTATTATGTGTTTTATTATTCCCTATGGAGATGAGGTATGCCACTCATACTCCAATTGACCATTTCTAAGTCAAAATTAGTGCCATACCAGATCTAGGAGAGCCAGACTCCTATGATCTCCCACACCCTCAGTCAGTTTGAGTCCCCCACAGTGACATATAGAGGTAAACTGCAAAGCAACCTAGTCCGCGTTGGTATACAAGCACGACACTAGTGAGATACAACCACATCCGTTCTTTTTCCAGGGTATGATCACAACCATCCCTGAAAACATATCATCTGAGATACAACCTCAACCGTTCTCCTGTCGAGGCATGACCGCAACCATCCTTAAAACTAGTGATTGTAGATGCAGGGATATATCCTCAACTTGCACCCCCATATATTCAACAATATGTGCTCTAAGTTTCCCACATGAATTACTTGTTTCACCATCTAGCAAGTACTAACGCTGAAGATGGATCTATGGATTAGGGAAAACTACATGATTAGGGTTTCACTTGATTAATTATTGCCAATGCAGTATCTTTTAGTGCATAAATCAAGTTACAATGTACAAGCCATGGATAAATTATACAAAGATAGGGGTAGATTGCAACATCATCACATGATACTGTCTCACTGCCTTATACCAGGCCAACACCATTATCATATCATCAGGGGATAACCATCCCTCATCACATCACTAGAAGATACCACCTCACATTAGGCATAAATCCTCTTCCAGGTCATAAGATCCAATTAGATTCATGCATACCATCATTATCTCATCATGTCTCATAAAGGCTCATAATCATCACCCTGTGTATATAAGAGATATCATAGCAATCACAGGCTATGATGTTCATTCAAATAACAATATTAGGGTTACACAATATAGGAGAGACAAAATACTTTATGGCATGCTACTCATCCAAGCAATCTAAGCAATTACATCATATGCCCAAATTAGGGTTAGGGTTTCTTATAGATAGTCGATTAGGGTTTCCATAACAACATTCAACATCAAACCTTAGGTACATCACTTCCCCGAATTCTTGGAGCATATTAGGTTAAGCATCGTCACATATGTAGAGTCCATCCTCAGGTAGCGAACACTAGGATTAGCACATGTCTATCGACCAAATAGGTTCACCAACATATGCAACGACCTCAAGACATCTGAAACGTGCCAACCACAACACAACTTCAACTCTAGAGACCACAAAGAAGGTGTCCTATGTTTAGTGACCACAACTAGACCTCTCAACATGTAGAGACCATCAAATCCTACAAATATAACAACCACATCAAAACATGCATAGCGGTCACAACAGAATGCATCAAGTGTGGCAACCACAACACCAACTACATGCACATCTAAACATAACATCCACAACACACCATCTGAAATAGTGACCACAACACACCATTACAGCAACATGGAGACCAAGGTAGCTAGGGTTAGGGTTATAGAAACCAACCAAACCTCAAGATCACCACTACCATAGTCATAGAGACCAAAACAGATGGTGAACACCAAGAAACCAAAGAATCACCAAGAAGTAAACCTCATGAAAGAGATGAACATAAAAACCCTAAAACGATCACTACGAGTATCAACATGAAAACCATTCTAGGGAAGAGAAAACCAAGCATTTAAGATCATGCATGCGAGAAAACAAAACATGCATCTTACACAAGATGACCAAACTAAAAGCTTGGTGATAAAACCAATGCTCCTAAATCATGTAAGAATCAACAACTCCACTCTCCATCCATAGCATCTCGGGTTCTAGAATTAGGGTTTAGGAGAAAGAGCAATCTATACAAGATTACTTCATTATCTTAAACCCTAAATCAAGATAGAATCACATATAAACTTATGATCACATTTTAGAGATGAAATAGTAACATGCAAGCAAGATAAAGGTGCAAAATAGTAGAGGGGAAAGTTATATAACCCGCCTTAAGAGTGAAGATCAACTAAAAAAGCCAAGAATCTCCAAGAGAGAGATGAAAAATCAAGCTTGGATCAACTCCAACTCCAAGCAAGACACCTCAAGAGAGGAAGAGCAAACCAAGATCAAAGAAAACCCAAAGAGAAAAAGGTACAAACCCTAGGCTAAAAAAGAAAGAGAAAGAGGATATCTTCATGTCACTCAAGAACTACCATAGAGAACCATGGATTAGATCTCTATTAGAGAGAAATTCCTCAAGAAAACTGCCATGGAGAACCATAGTTTGATCGAGAGAAGGAAGAGAGAGGTTGGTTTCAAGAAAATGAGATCAAGGAAGATATACCATTTACTAAGATCAAGGATCACCAAGAACCACCACAAGGAAGGTGATCAAACCCTAGATCACCCCATGCAAGAGCTTGACCTCCTTCTTCAAGATCTAGCACCTTCACTTGCACCACCAAGTTCAAGGGCCAACCAATCAAGAAGAGAGAAAGAAGAGAGAGACAAAGAGGTTACTTGCATGTGAAAGAAGGGGTATAAATACCCAAGGGTAGGAGAGAGGTAAAGGGATATGAGGTGTCAAGATACTAGAGCCTCTAAGGACACTTGTGCCTCAAAACTGTGACCGTGAATGCACTCAATATATGCTTGTATAAAAGGGTGATAAAAACAAGGCTTGTTAGCAACCACTAGGTCCGCTACCCTTCGATCAAAGCAAACATCACCATGGTAGCGACCATGGTTTAAGATCAAACGGTCGCTACAAACAAACCACAAAGACACAACTTCTTGGGTTGCTACAAAGCAACCAAAGAACAAGGTGTATCAATCGCAATACTCTTTAAACACATCATGAACTACAAAACCAACATCAACATGGTCGACACCCCCATCAACTCAAGCATCCATGCAAACCCTAATATCAACACACATGATTCCACCTCATCAACCAAGGCCCAACAAGGCACCCTTATGCATGATTCTCTCTCTCATGATTCGAAGGCACAATAGGCACAACTAACATGTGACAAATTGCAATATAAACCCTCAACATGGGTAAATTTCAACTTGGTCCAAAACAAGCACTCATATAGCATAGCTAGCTCAAACATGAATGAAGATGGACCAAACTAAAAACATAACCGTGTCACATGTTATTAAGGTGTCTCAAGGGATTATATTAAGGTTTAATCATCTTATTAAGTAAAGCAAGAAAGTTCAAGCAATAAGCTAGGTCAGGGCTCTTACAACCATAAACCCCTAACACAAATTTCTCCCCTAAAATCCTATGCGAAAAGAGATAGATACTTACAATGTATCTCTTCCTCCAATTTCCATATGGCTTCCTCCATGTCACGATGGTGCCACAAACCTTAACCAAAATGATATCCTTATTCTTCAACTTCTTTACCCTCTAGTCTAAGATCAACACAGGACCCTCCACATAAGACACATCCTCAACCTCCATGAGCTGTAACACTAGCTCTGTGTCAGGGTGGCATTTCCTCAACATATAAATGTGGAACACTAGATGCAACCTGTGGAACTCAGGTGTCATATCCAACTTATAAGACACCTTCCCAACACATGCCACCATAGGGTAAGGTCCCATTCACCTGGGAGCCAATTTACCCTTCTTCCTAAACCTCAACACGCCTTTCCAAAGAGAGACATTGAGGTGCACCTTGTCTCCCACTTGGAACTTTAACAACCTCCAACTATTATCAGCATAAAACTTTTGCCTGTCTTGGGATGCCTTCAGTTGTTGATGTATCATATTAACCTTCTTTATCTTACACTAGTATTATCACAATAGATAGGAGAAGCATCAAAATGAATGTTAAAGTATTGGAGCATTAGCTTCATCTGTAGGACTTAGGCACAACAACTCCCAACTGCAATGTATTCAGCCTTGGTAGTTGAAAGAGTCATTGTGCTTTGTTTCCTAGAGAGCCAAGAAACTAGGCATGGTCCTAGGAAGAAGCAAGTGCCACTTGTGCACTTTATATCAATCAAACAACCTGCATAATCAACATCACTATAGGTAGTAAGAGTAAAGTCCCTTGACTTGGGATACCATAGTCCAAAATTTTGATTTTTGGCTAGATACCTCAAAGTACTCTTAACTACTAAGAGATGTGATTTTATTGGACTTGATTGAAAGAAAGAACACAAGCCAACACTAAACATTATATCAGGTCTAGAGGTAGTTAAATAAAGTGAACTCCCAAACATACCTCTATAGATATTCTCATCTACCTTTTCTCCTTGCTCATCTCTATCAAGCTTGGTGGTGTTCAACATGATGGTGTACATCAACTTGGTATTCTCCATCCCAAAGTGCTTAAGTAGTTCATAGGTGTACTTGCGTTGGTTGATGAATTTACCTTCCTTGGTTTGCTTGATTTGAAAGCTGAGGAAGAAAGTAAGATCCCCCATCATGATCATCTCGAACTCACTTTGCATAAGAGAGCTAAACTCCTTTTAAAGATCAAAATCAGTTCTACCAAAGATAATATCATTGACATATATTTGAATAATCAAGAAATTGTTAGAAGTCTATTTTAGAAACAAGGTAGAATCAACTTTTCCCATGATATAGCCATTGTCTAGCAAAACAAATCTTTACTTTTTTGTACCAAGATGTAGGGGCTCTCTTGAGTCCATAGAGAGATTTTTGTGGCAAGTAAACATGGTTATGAAATTTATCTAGTTAAAATTCGAGAGGTTGACCCACATAGACTTCATATTCAATTGTAACATTCAAAAAACACTTTTAACATCCATTTAATAAAGCAAGAAATTCTCATAACTAGGAAAAGCAAGTAGCATTCTAATAGATTCAAGTCTAGAAATAGGTGTATAGGTTTCATCAAAATCAACACCTTCATGTTGGTTGTAACCTTGATCTACTAATCTTTATTTGTTCCTTACCACTTTCCCACTTTCATCAAGCTTGTTGTGGTAGACCTATTTGGTGCTAATGATCTTTCTCTCACTTTGTAAGGACCCTGACCTTCATTTAGGGTTTACCCTATTTGTTTTGCTTAACCTTGATGCTTTAGTGCTTGCTAATCACCTTTAGTGGTGATTAGGGTTGGTTGTGCTTTATTGAGAGTTGGAGGGGCTACTTGCAATAACCCAAGTTTAGGGTTTTGTGGGCAAGTTTTCCACCTTGTGAGGTGTTCCTCTCTCTCTTTGCTTCCTCTAGGGTTGAGAGGAAGGCTTGGGCTCATTGCTTGAGTTCTTTTGGGCCTGGTTGAGCTTGTTTGGGCCTTGAGGTGCCTTGTTTTGCCTGGTTGAGCCTTGTGTCGCCCAAGAGAAGTGTGTGTCACCTAGGAGGTGAGTGTGTCAGCCTAGATGAGTGTGTGTCGCCCATGGTGCCTTGTTGTGTCGCCCATGGTGCAAGTGGTTGTGTCGCCCATGGTGTTTGACCTAGCTTTGACCTCGTTTTTGTCACCACTAGTGGACACTTGGTGCACGATGCATGCATGTGGAAATGACCTTGGACATGTGTTTAGGGCTTGCTAGAGTGGTGGCATGTGCTCCAGGACAAGTTTCCTTAGGTGGACGACACCTTGCCTTGCTCTACCTTATTTTCTCCTCCCTTTCTTCCTATATAAGTGGTTCCTTTCCTTGCTTTGGGCCCCTTAGTCTCTTCTCCACCTTGGTGTGCACGACACACTCCCTTCCTAGCAGCTTGGTGGCTGACACCTCTTCTCCTTGGAAGCTTGGTGGACGATATCCCCTTGAAGGAGCAAGTGGTGTCCGATATCCCTTGGAGCTAGGAGCTTGGAGCTTGCTTAAGGTGGGTTGCATAACTTCTAACCCTAGCTACACTATCTCCTTTCTTGCTTATATGTTGTTGTTAGTTTTACATCTTGCTTTAGTTCCTTGTTGGCCGATCCTCTTGTGGTTTAGAGTTTCCTGGCGAGTTGGTGTTCTTGACCCTCTAGGGTTTTGAGTACCTTGTGCTTGAGGAAGAAGATGACCATGAGTGTGTGTTGGGCGATAGGCCAAGAGTATCTTGGCCAACAGGCCTATGTTGGGCGATATGTTGTGGTGTCGGGCGACACCCTTTGTTACTGTGACGAGCGATACAACCCTTTCTTTGCTTTGTGTCGGCCGTTAGGCCTTGACCAGGTGGTTGCACGATATGTGGGTTAGGTTCTCTCTCTTGGACGTTATGCTTGGTGGGATGACCTGGACGATAACCCCCTACTGTGACGGGCATCACGCTGCCCTTGTATCGGCCGATACCCTGAGTAGTGACGGGCGTTGCCCGATAGTGCTATGTGCCCGATACATACCCTTGACGCGCGATAACACCCTGCTGTAACGCTGCGTCGCGCGCTTGGTTGCCTTAGTGGCAACGCAGCGTCGTGGGCTGTGATGCGTTGATCCTTGGGTGAGGGCGGGTTGCCCAATACACCCCTTTTAGTGAGGGTTCTTGACATCTTTTTATGAGGGTTTCTTGTATCATGAAAACAGGCTTGTGGTTATTTCCTTGCTTTAAAACGTTGGTATCTCCTTGTATAGATGATAATGCTCATTATCATAAGATGGTTCATTTATTTTAGCCCGGCTACACATATGAAAGTGATTATCTGTTAATGATAAGAAGAATAATGGTAAGTTTATAAGTGGTTTACTTAATGATGATGATAATGGTAGTGGTAATGATAACGCTTGTTCCTGATATCCAGCATGACTATATGCATGAAGTGATCATCTTGATTATCTATGTAATGATGAAATAAGGATAAGTACATAGTGGTTTGCTTAATGATGTGTCTATGTGCATGATCACCAGATGATGTATGAATGATACGTATGTAGTGTGAGTTTCCTAGTAATGTGCCTCATACACCTGATTACAAGTTGAGCTAATGGTAAGCACATAGATGGTTTGCTAAATGATATGTTTTATGCATAGAATCTTTAATGTCACCTCATGATGGTAAGCATAGTCCTTATGTTGAAACTATGATTATTGTGCACACTGACCATGCAGGTAATGATTAGTCATGAAAAGGCTATGAGAAATATGTGATGAGTAACATCACTTTAATAATTACTCTTGTTTAAGAGATTGCATGTATGAAGTATTTGTTCCATAATGATGATGAAAGCCTTGAGAGGTAGTGACACTATGTGATGAGGGATTGAGATCCCATGGTATGTGATGATCCCGGAGATGGATCTGGATGATTGGCAAGAGGCCAAGTGATAACCTGTGATGATTGGATCCTTGAGATGGATCAGGTTGATGTGATTACAATATAAGCATAATGTTGAGTTTTATGTCATTTATTTCTTGTTATAGTTTGCATGTTATACAACTTGGTTGAATCTTGCAATCCATATAAAACACACTAATTAATCATAGTGGAATATATCATGTAGTTTGCCCTGGACATAAATCCATCATCGTCAGGAGATGGTGATGGTGAAATAGGTTCTCCTGCGGGTTAACCCGGAGCGCATATTTTTGAATATGCGAGGTTTCTCCTAGCCTAAAGTGAGGAGGTAAGAGTGCAACTTTAGTTGTACACTCAGATATGTGATGAGCATGGTGAACATGCCCATGGCTCTGAATATGTGATAAAAAGGGCATGAATGCGTTCATGGCTTAGAGTACGGTGATCAGGTCGTGGCTCAGATATACTAGCGTCGTGACCTGTACCGAGGCAGGCTAGAGGAAGGGTAGCCTGAGGAGCTGACCCTGTGGCTGAGGCCACTTAAGCATGAGATTGCGGTCCTACTTATGTTGTTCTCGTACACTGACTACGAGGGGGAAGGTTGTGGAGTCCGTCTCTTCCATTAACCTTGTATGGCACCGGCTATGGGCTTCGCAGTCGAAGGTTGGATTTGAACGGTACGATTCACTTCCTCGGGGCATAATAAAATAAGTAATTCAGCCGTTTAGAAATTACTAAGGTCAAACACAAAACATTGGTTGAGGCCTTGTTTGTGCAGTTAATCTTGTTATATATTGTAGTTACTCATATGTTCCTCATGTTACATAGCAATGTATCTTATCTTGTTAATCATGTTGCATAGAGAAATATTGGTTATATGCCTTATGTATAGCTGGTAATCTTTTCGGTAAGAATAGCTTTACTTTACATAAAACTGCTCTTGTTATATCTGTTATCAGTTATCTGCTGTTATAGCTTTATCTTTCTAAGGTTCTGTAGTTGCAGTGGGGAGTTATGTTTCTCGCTGGGACAATGTTCGATTGTCTCACACCGCTGGTTTTTAGGTGGTCGAGCTAGACATGGTGGTGGTCGTGGGGTTGCGGCCGAGCAGCAAGAAGAGCAGTAGAAGGCAAGAGATGGATATGCTGCTGTTTTGGTGTTTTGTAGTAGAAGTCTAGAGTCATCCCTGTACTCTCAGGTCCTTGGCGGTGTTTTGACGTTGTTTCACGATGTATGATCGTTGATGTTTTGTATATCCTGTTGTTGGCCGGTTGTGGGCCTTATGTGTATAACAGGTGATGAACTCATGTGATGACAAGACAGCTGTTCCTATAAGCTGTGGACACGTATTAGATCTTGTATATGTTTACATAACATGTTTCCTTGTAGGATGAGGACCTATATGCAATAAGTCTCACAGTTTATCTGTTTTCCGCAATCAATTTTAATTAACCCATATTTTGGTAATCTGTGGTTATGGTGATTTCCGCACGTTTTCGCGTAACACCTCACTGTCTGTGTGATAGCGGGATGTGTTGCCACACACTTGGTCATGGCACTAAGGTCCATACCTTGTTCTTCTCAAACTGTTCCAACTCTTCTTGCATGTATATGATCTATTCATCATCCTTGGGAGCTTCTTTGGCCTCCTTTGGCTCAAGTTGAGAGATGAATGCGTTGTCAGATTGTTCTTTGTTGAATGAAGACCACATCCTCACCCTTTCAAAAGGATTTCCTATGATTAGCTCTTTAGGATGATGGTTTGAAAACCAGGGAGTTGGATCTTTCTTTTCTTATTCTTTCTCTTTTTCATCAACTAGCACCTCTTTCCCTTTATCAACAATGTTGAGATCTTTCAAGTGAGGGATCACCTCATCTACAACATCATCATTAATAATATTCTTATAAATGGAGGGGTTAGCCTCAACAAATTTAACGTTAATAGATTCCTCTACTTTAGATAGTTCAATGTTAAACACTCTATAAGCCTTGATAGTTGTGCTATATCCAAGAAAGAAAGCCTAGTAGGATTTTGGATCAAACTTGTCGAGGGAATTTGTAGCACCCCTCCAAATACATATATGACAACACAAGCAAACTATATGTAATCCATAACATAGGTCACTTGACTTGGAGAAACATTACAAAACATGATATATATAGCAACAAGATAAATGAAACATCACACATTAATTGGAATTATAGATTCATATAATGCTCCTTTACAAAAACCTTATTATGTAAACTATCTCATCTTGATACTAGAATCTAACACATGTTAGGGAGAAGAAATCTAAGGCATACATCTTCTCTAGAAACTTAATATTGTTCTAAGGTGTAGATGACACCCCACCAAGGCTAAACTCCTAATTTGTATTTGAGAGGTATGCTCCTTGGTTAAGCTCCCTTATTCTTTCCTCTTGCAGACATCACTGTTGGTAAGGTATGCCCATAGAGAAAATTGTGACATAGCATATACCATAACGCATTTGATTAAAACTCATAAAGGTAAGCTTCCAATTCATTATGCTTCACTTAGTTATGAGATAATGAGGAAATACTATAAATGTCCATAGAATGACAATACTCAATGGCATATGTCTTCAAGTATGCAACATGGAAGGATGAGATCATACGAATGCTAAGAGTGTGTACATTCTTGTTATGTCCCTATTCAGTTGTTATTGTGGAAGGTAGATAGACACCAGTAACACAAAAAGACAAGAGTGTGGGTTGGTTGATGACAAAATCTCATTAGTCATGACACATCAATATCGAACCAGGCTCACATATACATGTTAGGGAATAGTGTATTGGAAAGACCCACCTTTAGAGTCACACATGGAAACCATCATATGGTAAGTCATAGTTAGATCTCATGATGAAGGTGGTGATTGTGATTCTTAGACCTAAAATCACTGCACTCATCACATGTCATTGGGTACACTTTAACATCATCAAATGCAGTCCTGAAGCATGGGTTGTTATAAAGGTGATGATATGGGATTTGTCCCTCCTACTGGAGTACAATATCCTGGCCACTTGATAAGCGAGACTGAGAAACACATGCACATACACATGTGAGTCAATATAGGATATTGAGGTCACATTATCTCAGATAGTCTACTCTTGATTCAAGAAACATGGATTGAATGCTGAGAGTGTAACATATCAAAACTTGGACATATTTTCTTTTTGGCCCTTTTCTAAGGTCTTCCTTTCCTTTCTATCCTTTTTGGCCTTGATGTTTAAATTGTAGAATTTATAGTGGTTTGGTGAACATTTGTTGAATAATTATACCATTAGAAGGGCTTGTGCAAAAATACCTCAGTTAAATCTTATTTAAGGATCTAAAATGCAAAATCACCACTTAAGTGGAACAATGGTAAATAAATTTGTACCAGAAGTGTAAGGCCATGAACCTTGCTTAATGTATTTAACAAGCTTAATTACCATAATTAAGTGCTCTAAACCTCAATACAACTTTGTGATGTGTTTTTAAATCATAAAATGAGCCTAAGTTTCAAATTTGGTTCAATTTGGATGTTGTTTGTGCAAGTTATGCAATTTTAGGTACGTTTTGGACTTTTATGCAATTTACCCAATTGGGAGGTTTTCTTTGCAAATTATCACATTCATTATAATTCTTAGATATTACCTTACCATTATCGAGATTTTGAACCATGGGAAACCTAGTTGCACCTTGGTTTGAAGGTATTTCTCTCTAAGGGCATTTTAGGGATTACCTTCTTTATAAATGAGCTTATCTTTAAAAGCTATCAACCAATGGGGTCTTTGAATGGAGGACGGTGGAGATGTCCTAGAAGTCTCCATGGAATTTTAGAACAGAAATTTGATATTCAAGAAGCCTCTATGAGTTGTACTCTTGCATGGCCATGAAGCACTAGGCTAAGGACACATGGAAAGTCCTATAGATACCTCACGCCTGCCCCCTTCTTTATAAAGCCATATCTACCCATTCCCACCTCCCAATTCAAAAAATCTTGATCTCCTACTCTTTAATCCAGCTTATAGCATCATTCCCACTTTGGTTTTCCACAAAGGTGTTGTCCCAAGGTAAAAGAGGGTACTTACCTTGGTGAAGAAAACTCCTAGGGTTCCAAATTTGCTCTATTTAGGGTTTCTAAAGCTCCTTCTTGGTGATTTTGACCAAAAATAGTAATTTTCCTCCTTTCCTTACCTGTTTTCATGCTGTTAGTCTTCCTCCAACTTTCTTCCAGGTCAGCTGCATGGCCTTCCATGGTGGAACCCCACCTAGAGCCCTTAAACACCTCATCTCCATGTTCTTTTGCTAGGGTTTTTCACCTCTAATGTGGAGAAGATGCTTCTTTCTCGATATAGGAGCTTTGTTAGAGAAACCAATCTCTCTATATTGGGAACTTTTCTGCTTGAACCTTTACACTTTCGTAGAGGTGAGTTTATACCCCCTTCTCATATATTGCTTACTACATGCTTAAAACTCATGCTTCTATGTTTAAAATCAATGATCTCCATATCTATTTACCATATTCTTCTAGGGTTTTGGTTTCTTATTATTTTACCTTCTCTAGAAGATCTAGTTTAGTTACCTATGAATATCCAACCCAGATATTGTGTCAAATGGTATTATCTCTCTCTCTCTTCCTCTCTCTTGCAAGGATTTCTGACTTGTCATTTCCTGATTGGTTCAAATTGAAAAATTCATATCTTGTAATCCTATTATCCAAATTTGACAAATAAATATATTTTGGAATAAAAAAATAATATCTATCTAATAAAAATATTTTCATGGTCTTATTTTGAGGTTTGACGAAAGGTGATTTTTGAAAATGAATTTAATGCATAAAATCCATAAAAATTACATCTTAACCATCATAACTCCAAAGTTAACATAAAAATATATTTTCTTGATCAAGAGACCATAATAAGTTCATTGGTTAGGTTTTTATAGTCTAAATCTAAGTTTTTATTACAAGGTCTAAAATTAGGGTTTCTATACATTAATGTGCATTATGTACTCTAATACATGTTAATAAATTAAAAATAGGCAAAATGGAACTTGGACTCAATTAAAGTGGTGAAAGTTAGTAATTGATATTAGTAAGAGAGGTATGGGCAATCCCTCTTTATGTGTGTGCATTCTTACACCCTAAGTTGGGATATTTGCAAACCAAACCCTATATTTCCCTCATGAGGATTTAATGAACTCTATTTCCTCTTTTCATGATTGTTTTGTTAAATTGCCTCAAAATTGGTAATGATATTCTTTTCCTTGGGTCTTGTACCCCACTTCCATGTTTTAATTGATATGATGCTTCTACTTGCCATAATCTCTCTTAGCATGTTGATTTTTATTAGACTATTTAGCTAATGTAGTGGTACTTATGTACAACCACCCATAGACAGAGCATGTATTAATTCACCCTGGGGAATGCCTTATTCTCCCCCATAAAAATATGTATAGGTGAATGGGAATGTATTAATTCTCCTCTCACCTATAGGTTGAGGTCAGGTAGGTGCCTCAACCCTACTTACTTAATGTAGTCATTATTAATCATGCATGCAATTCCTTTACTATTTTAATGTTACGACAAGCATCTATTTTGAATAGTCTCATACTCTTGAAATACTCATCTTATGATGGAAACTAGCCTTTATTTACATGTTCTCTTTTCCTTGATATCCTATTCATATTTGTTGACACATACTTTGTTTTCCTTTCCCTTTTGCTGGGTGTTTTCCCAACCACCCAGGTTTAGATCTAGATGTTGAACATGGTAAAGGAGAACATAGCTTCCAACACGGACCTAGCTCTTCGAGATGTTGCTTGGAGATAGATTTGAAGTAGTTTAGAATTCCCTCTACTTCAATCCTTATGTTGTATCATACATGTAAACCTTATGGGATATTATGATGTACTTTTGTAATCTTTTGTGAAAATGAATATAGTCAATTGTTTAATCCCGCTTCTACATTTTGGTTGTTTTGAATACCATTTATTTAAATTTGAAAATTTTACACCTATTCCATCATACCTTTGAGTGTGTTTGGAATGGATGTTTTATTATTCAAATTTTTAGTAGGGGAGTTCCTCAAACCAACTTAGTTAATATAGTCATTAATAATCATGCGTGCAAAACTTTGTATTTTTTCTCTTGATAGGGAAAGAATCTATCTAATTATGCCTCATACTCTTGTTCTCTTCATCTTATGATGAAGTCTTAGCCTTTACTACCATGTTATTCCTTATCTTTTGTTCTTGTTCATTATTTGAAACATACCGTGTTTTTTTAATCTTTTGTTGGGTGATTTCCCAACATCCCAGGTTTAGATCGAGGTGTTGAACATGACCAAGGAGAACATAGCTTCCAACATGGACCTAGATTTTGGAGATGTTACTTGGAGATAGATTTGAATTATTTTAGACTTTCCTCTACTTAGATCCTTATGTTGTATCATACATGAAAAACCTATGGGATATTATGATGTACTTTTGTAGTCTTTTGTGAAAATTAAATATAGTCATTTGTTTAATTCCACTACTACACTTTGGTTGTTTTGAATACCATTTATTGAAATTTGAAAATTTTGTACCTATTCCAACATACTTTTTAGTGTATTTGGAATGGATTTTTTATTCTTCAAATTCTTTAGTAGGGAGTGGATCCCACTCCTTACATCATGGTATCAGAGCCCATGGTAGTCAGAATATGACTATTTCAACTTTATCTCCCTAATTAGAACCCTTGCCTCATATAGTTCCTCTTTAAGTGACACTTTTGTCCTAGAATTGATCTATGCTAATCATGGGATGATGAAAGATTGATTTAGGATCATATGAGTTTCACATTAGAAACATGTTAGTTAACTGTAATGTGATGAGCCTATTAGGTAGCTATTAGGGCATAAGTTGAAAACAAAGGTGTCTAGAAAGGATTAGGATTCTGGTGGCTGGAAAGATTTTCCTCCGCACTACTAGCTTGGTTTACGAGGACTCCCGGATCCATAGGATACCTTGCTGGCTTGAGATGATACTAACTATCCAAAATCAAATGCCTATAGATAGTAGTATCCTTAGGCACCTAAGTTGGATAATCCTGAGAACCTAATATGTTGACCTTGTCTTTTAGGTGTAATGACTTGTTTGAGGATGGATACCCAATATAGTTCTCTTATGTCCCCTAGAAGCACATGTTTGGATAGTCTATCCCTAAGAACCTAGACTTTGAAGTTTTGTGTTTAGTAAGCAATCAGAGTGCAGAGTGGAAGTGTGACGGATCTTGTACATGGCTTAGTTAGACTCACCCTTTTACCTCTAGATTAGTTTGTCTTGGTATGTCAAACCTTTTAAGGGGTGGAGAGTAGTTGGTTTGATGATGTTTGGGTAGTTAGATTTTGAGGACGAAATCCTTTTTAAGGGATGGAGTCATGTAACATACCAAAATCTAGCTACATTGTCTCTAGAAACCCTAACTCCATGATTAGGAGGATAGTTTTCTTGGATCCTTAGTTTTAACCAATCAAATCATAGTTATAACCTGACATGCTTGTTTATACACTAATGAACATATAATGGTCATCTAATGAATAGTTCACATGTTTGAACCATAATGAATATCTAATGCACGTAATATGAGTAACTCACATATAATACTAATAGTGGGTACACATGAGGCTAAACATTTCTTGGACCAATAAAACCTAATGAAACGATGAGCAAGATAAATGTAGCCTAATCTTGTATTTAATGCATACTAAGAATGTATAGGTGAAGAATAATGATTATATTGACCTAAACCTTAAGTTGTAATCATATAACCTTAACCTATACATCCTTAATGACATTTTTGATACATTAGTGACATAAGGTGTCATAACCAGGAAACATACTTTAATACACATAAATGCTATATAATCACCTAATCATAGATTAATCAGGTTATCAATATGAAATGCATATCACCTTGTTCTCTAATACACACCTAATTAATCACCTAATCATTTCTAAGTATGTGAATCAAATCATTAATATGTAATATGTCCCACCTTGATCACTAAAATACATATAATGACTTCAATATGGATAAGAAGTAATTGATTCACATAAATGTGCATAATCAATAATAAGAAGTGAATAAATATGAGAAAATTATTAATTATGACATCAATGTAAAAAAGGTAATGTGACAATGTTTAATATAAGTAATTAATGTGACATTATTTGGATTAATCGTAACAAATTAGATAAAGTGTCTTACTTCATACAAAATAATATGATATAGTTCAATAAGGAGACAATGGAGTCTAAAACCAAATTATTAAAGATAATTATCAGATGTAATAATTCATATTGAGATAATTTAGTAAACTCTAATTGTGCTAAAACTCATAATGATGTAAATAAGAAATATATATGGTTTCAAGCATAATAATGAAATATAACTCTTTTGAATGTAATGAGACACACTTAAAAGAATAATGAGGAAGATGTAATTTCATAAGGAATATAATGCTAATAATCCCAAAATGTTAAAAAGAAATCATAAAAGTGGAACCCTTAGTGATCCATGACAACCAGACCTATGAGGAAGAAATTGAACTCCCAAGTTAAAAAAATAAGGACTTCGAGTTAGTGAAAGTTTTGGTGGAAATAACCTGGGAGTTAAAGATAAGATGTTGCATACTCACCCTCCTATATTTTCTTGTGATTTCAAGGATGAAATCTTCTTTAAGGGGTGGAGCGCTGTAACATACCAAAACTTGGACATATTCTCTTTTTGGCCCTTTTCTAAGTTTTTCCTTTCCTTTCTATCCTTTTTCGCCTTGATGTTTAAATTGTAGAATTTATAGTGGTTTGGTGAACACTTTTTCAATAATTATACCATTGGAAGGGTTTGTGAATGAAAACCTCAGTGAAAGCTTATTTAAGGATCTAAAATGCAAAATCACCACTTAAGTAGAACAGTGGTAAATAAATTTGTGCCAAAAGTGTAAGGCCACAAACCTTACTTAATGTATTGAACAAGATTAATTACTATAATTAAGTGCTCTAAATCTTAGTATAAATTTGTGATGTGTTTTTAATTTTAAAATGAGCTTAAGTTTTAAGTTTGGTTCAATTTGGATGTTGTTTGTGCAAGTTATGCAATTTTAGGTACGTTCTGAACGTTTATGCAATTTACCCAATTGAGAAGTTTTCCTTGGAAGTTATCACATTCATTATAATACTTAGATATTCCCTTACCATTCTCGATATTTTGAACAATGGGGCACCTAGTTGCACCTTGGTTTGAAGGTGTTTCTCTCTAAGGACATTTTAAGGATTACCTTCTTTATAAATGAGCTTATCTTTACAAGATATCTTGGGGTTATTTCATTCTATATAGGGAGATGATCTATTGCAGACGGTATCATTCTGCGGACCGTGTGGACATTGAGCCGGCTTTATCCCGCGATGCTCATTTATCCTCCGCATGGTGGGGCCGCTATTGTGTTATACTATCTGGTTCTTTTATTTGCCATAAAAGTCTCTTCCTCGCTGGTTCTGTACACGCTGTTAGTGGAACTCGCTAAACTCATTCTACATTTGATGGAAGCTCTACGACTACACCTTCACAGATATTAGTCCACATAGGGTTAAAAATGAAACGAGCATATGATAACCGGGAGGGTGACTTCTAGAGCTTTCACATATATAACATTTTTCATCTGACTAGTTTTAGTTCTGAGAACACGTAGTAAATTTCTAATTACAGACTCAGCATTTCCGGCTACTAAATGCTCGAGTCAAATGATAACAAGAAGTTAATTGATAACCTTTAATTCTATACTTTGAGTGGCATCTTTTTATATTTACATGCAGTTTGTTAAAATACACACAACGGTGGTGAAGAGGTGGACCACTTCGAGCTTAAGATAAGGCAAATAGCATAATGAAGCGTGCATTATACTGGGCAAGATTAAGCGACGTCTACATGTCCTTGCAAGAACTAACAACTAATGGGCCGCTATGCCAACCTCTTCTACCACGTACATTACCTTCTATAGTGGTTTTCCATTGAGGGAGAGATATGGACATGTGCAAACGCGATCAAGTAAACACTACTTTTACATGATGCTCGCCTTGTTAACCGGAAGGCATTTCTGAAATGTTTCTCACATGGAAGACGGTATAGTCACTAATATTTTCTTGTAATCCATATATAATCTTTTGGTCACCGACAAAATTTACCAGCCACGGTTTCAACCTTAAAATGCTTTTGTAACCAATTGCTGGTGATCTTGATCATGTCTCCATAATTTTATAGTTCAAGAATACCAATGGCATCCAATAAGCCATATATAAGACTTTGGCATATAGTGCGGCAGTCGAGAAAAAAGTATTGCAGCTAATATAGGAAGGCAAGCTGAGTGCATGGAAGGGTGGTATAAGAGACGAAGCATTAACAACTACCATGACTGTGAGATAAACATCAAGGATCAAGGAGATGACAAATAGTAGCTAGTTGCAGTTTCCGTAGAATAACAGATATGACTGCCACAGACAGTCCAGATTTTGGAATGCAACTGGATGAGCTTCCATAGACTTTTTTAACGTTCAATCCGCCAGTCTGTTTGCTTACAACCCTGACAGCCAACCATCAGCAGATTGAGGAATCCAATGAAAACGTCATGGAGGCCACATTTGGTCGAGCTTCTGTGTCGTGTGTTACAGATTTTGTGTTCTTTTCTATTCACGTTCGGTATATTTCCGATCTGTCGATGTTAGCATGGGATATATATACCGGCCCCACCATGTAGAGGATAAATGAGCATCGCGGGACAAAGCTGACTCAACGTCTGTACGGTCCGCAGAATGATACCATCCACAATAGATCATCTCCATATATATATATATATATATATATATATATATATATATATATATATATATATATATATATATATATATATATATGGGTGTTCATTCATTGCCCGCGCGGGTAGCATGGATTTTCGCTACCCTGCAGCAAAAAAAGTAACTCTCCTAGCTAAGAAAGTAACTCTACTGTAAAAAAAAGTAACTTTGCTGGCCAAAAAAGTAACTCTGTACAAAATATACAGCAGATATATAAAAGGACAGATTTTTTGATTTTGGAGGGGCAAATGATATTATTTTTGGCTCAATTGTTTTGGAGAGCTAGACAAAATAGTCCTCTAAAAATTCGAAATTTTTTTTTGAAAAAAAGTGATCGGAAGGGTGGGCGGGTAGCTACCCGCGCGGGCAATAAAGATGGGCCCTATATATATATATATATATATATATATAATCTCTCAATCAAACATATTAAGTCTAAGATGCTTTCCATTAGAAATACACATGAAAAGCCTGATCGACCAAGTGTAGATTTACACAAAGCATGGTGCACCTTTTATCTTGTAGAAGTGTGATGATAGATATGTATATTTGCACAAAGTATGGTGCATATCTATCATATTGACTATTGAGTCAGGCTTAAATGGTGACTTGGAGAGCCCAAGCTCAGAAGCACGCAGATGATTATGGCAAGAAGTTGTGCATATCATCTATCTAAGAGTTGCACATGATGAAATTGGCATGATTGCCTACATAAATAATCATGTTGTGGGCGATCATCAAAAGTGGACTCATGATTTGACGAAATATGGATCTTAGCTCATTAGAAAAAAATTTCTACAATTTTCTAAATTGATGTCTGAGGGTTATCAATTTGAACAAAATATTGAGAATGATAATTAATTAAAGTCCTAATTATTATCACCCAAATTCTAATGAAATCAATAAAAAAATGAGTTTTTGAAAAAATTATAAATTCTTTTGTTGAATTAAATGGCAACAAACAACAATCACTTTTCTCTATGACCAGTCCTTGAGAAGAAAAAACTATCTGGGAACAACTTCCATGACTAGTTCGGGATGTTGATAATTATTCTCACATAGGAGCATAAGCTCTATATCCTAGAAATGCCAAAACCAGAGGAACCACCTAAAAATACACCATGGGCTGACAAGGATGGTTCCAAGAAACATACTAAAGATATCATGGATGTCAAGTGTCTGATGTTGTGCTCCATGAATTATGAATTGCAGAGGCAACATGAGAATATGGGTGTGATTGAGATGGTGACACATCTCAAGAACATGTAGCAAGATTAGGCAAGACAAGAGAGGTATGATGTCTCCAAGGCTCTGTTCAAATGTAACATGGCCAATTTTAGACCCAATAGGTCCTCATATGCTCAAGCTCATTGGGTATGTGGAGAATCTTGCTTGGGTCAAGAGTTTGCCACTTATGTGATTCTACAGTCTCTGCTAGAGTCATATAGTCAGTTTGTCATGAAGTACTACATGAATGACTTTGACAAAACATTAACAGAGTTGTTGGGCATGTTGAGAACAATTGAGGGATAGATGATAAAAGACAAGCCCAAGTTTGTGATGATGATCAGAAAGACAAAGGGGAAGTCTAAAGGCAAAGGCAAAGCTAAGAAGAGTTCTAAAGCTAGCCAAAAGCCAAAGTCTTCAGATCTCAAATCAAAAGGTGGTGTGAAGAAAATAAGAGGTGATTGTCACCATTGTCACCACATGGAAATTAGAAAAGAAATTTCCCACTCTGGTTAGAGGAATTAAAGAAGAATAAGGAAGGCACTGAGGCCTCCACTTCAGGTGTAAATATTATAAGATAAATTTGATTACTTCTTCCTTTTGGTATGTGATACCAAACATAAATCTGACACACCGATGTGCAAAATATGACAAGAAGTAAAATCCCTAATGAAGGACACAAGATAGAAAAGGCAGAGCAAGAGTTGCAGGAACTTTAGTCTACATTTAAATTTACCTTAGCCCAATGGGCATGTAAAAGAGTTAGTTGAACTGCTATTAAATTATGCCATAAGAAACAATTTGCTTTATAACATCTTGTATGATAAGGATGATATATCAATAAAGTATGAGATTATTATTTTAAAAGATATGATCTTGAATGGCAAGGCCCATACATCTAATGATCTCTATACAAAAGACTTTGAGATGAGTTTTTATAATGTTAATACCAAAGAATGATAATTGATAACTCAAGGCATCATTAGTGTTAGTCATCTTAGACGAGTTCTTTATAGGATGACCGAGTTCCTAAAGATTTAGTGGGAGTAAAAGTAGAACTCAAAATGTTTGAGATCAATAAAAGGGTACAATGAGAACTAAGAGAATCACAAATTGTTGTCGAATCTCAAGTTTGCCACAAAATAAAATAGTTCTAGTAGAGCACATATGAGATTGGAGGATTGTGAATCAAATGATTTATATGGGTTGGTCATAAAAGGATGATCCAACTAATCACCTAGAAGATATTAAGTGCCATAATCTCAGTAATTATGGCATCCATGTAAACTGACAAGGTATGACCTTGATAGCGCCACCTAAAGGGGTAATACCTAAAGGGTGCAATAAGGTCTTGTGGAAAAGATCTACATGGACAACATAAAAGGAAAGATTGGTTGAATAGGTTTTCAAATCAGTTCAAGTTGTTGAACATGATAGAATTTTCTTTACCAAATGTGAAGCTTGTTGTTGTACATAAAATAGACTAAGATATTTGGCATATGAAGATGGAAATCATATTCCTTAAAAGGAATACATCAGAGGATGTGTACGTGACACAAGCTAAAAAATTTCATGACTTCAAGGAATGCAAATAAAGTATATGGACTACAAGGTTCAATCTGGGATTGAAACAAGCATCTTAGAGATGAGATCTTTTGACTTGACAAGTTAGTCAAAGAGTTTGACTTGAATCAAGATAAAAAATGAAATCTGTGACTACAAAAGATTTAGTGGGATAATATATGAATATTCCACATATGATGAGGAATATAATCTCAATATTGTGAATAATGAGATATGGAATGGAAAAATACCTTCAGTGATGAAGGATAAAGTGAAACGTCTTATGAGATAAGGATCAATACCAATGAGATAGTTCTTGAATTTTTCACATTGAAAGTATTAACACTACAATAGCAATGTGTTGAAGGAGTTCAACATGAAAGGATTCAATGAGGGATAGTCCAGATTTGTCTCTCATGAACCATATGTTCCAATTCTTGTGAAGAATGAAAATGGCATGATGCCACAGGCAGAAGCAATGGATCCATCGTGAATGCTATAAATGTACTTATCCCATATAATCGTGTATGTATTGGACATGACAGGATAATTCCAACAAGAGTTATTAGAAAGTTATCCATTAATACTTGAGAAGTACCTAAGGAAAGATTGCTAGTCAATAATGATAGCAAGAAAGGAAGATTTGGATGTACAGGGTTACATTGATGCAATCTTACATAATGACAAAGTGATCACAAATTGAAATATGCTTGATTTAAAAGAGAAATGTTGTTAGTTGGAAGGGTTCTGAACTAATAGCCATTAATTCTATTCTACAATAAAATCCAAGTATACTTGTGTTATGAACACAGAGTGATACTATATGGAACTAGAATTTCATATGATGAACTTGTAGATGTTCCAACCATTGATGACTCAGTAGTGATACTATGACAACAATGAAACTAATTATTAGGCAAGGAATATCAGATACTATATTATAGAAGTTTCATCTCATATGAGAAATCATACAATGAAGAGATAAGGAAACATGTAATATACTGAATATAAGAAACATGTTGCTAACCTATCCAAAGGAAACATGTAATATACTGAATATAAGAAACATGTTGCTAACCTACTGGATAAGAACTTATGCAGAAGAAACAAGGTGGACATGTTTAGATCACTAAGAATGAGATTCATGGGTGATTGGATATAAGTGCAAGTGGGAGTCTGTTGGTAAGTTATGCCCATAGAGCAGATCATGTGATGATTGAAATGACATATACCATAAAGGATTTGATTAATACTTATAAAGGCAATCTTCCAATTCATTTTGTTTCACTCAGTTATGAGATAATGTGGAAATATTATGAGTGTCAATAGAATGACAATACTCAATGACATATGTCTTCAAGTATGTGGCTTGGAAGGATGAGATCATAAGAACGTTAAGAGTGTGTACATTCATGTTATGTCCCTAGTCGGTTGTTACTATGTAAGGTAGATAGACAGCAGTTGCAAGGACCCTGACCTGGGTTTTGGACTAACCCTATTTTTTCACCTAAGTAATTTGCTTATAGCTTTAATATAATCCTTTTAGGAATTTTGTTATCATGTGACATGCTTATGTTTCAAGTTTAGTTCTGTTTGTATAATGTTTGATCAATGTTTGCTTATTTTGGACCAGAGTGCAATTTACCCAAGATAAGGGGTTATCTTATAATATGTCACATGTTGAGCATACCCTTAGTGTTTTAGCATCATAAGAGATAGTATGATTCTATGGAGTGCCTTGTGAAGAGCTTAAGTTTCAAGTTAATCCTGTGTGGATGATGCTTGTGCTTTGTAAGCTAGTTTTTATGTAAATAGCAATTTTACTCAAAGTATAGGGTTAACATGCAATTTACCATCTCTAGAGTGTTCCTTCTCTTATTTGACATCATCTATAAGATATAGAAATAGGTTGGATCCTAGTTTGGATCTTGAGCAAGAGATGATATCCTTAGTAGTAATAGAGATCTATGGACACTGTGTGTTTTGACCTTGGGATGTCGTGTATCAGTTTGGTGTAGTGTAGTGTATTGATTTGGAAGATGTGGTGCACTTGGTAGGAAGACAAGAGGCCAATACTCTACCTAGAGTATATCATCATAATCTTACATGTTAAAGTGGTTGCATGTGGCCTTTTCACATGGACAAGTGTCACCTAGACTCTTAAGGTGATGACACCTCTCTTTTGATCTCTCTTTATTCCCTCAAGTATATAACCCCCTCCCTCTTCACACAAGTGAATCCTTTCATCCATTCTTGTTCTTCTCTTCTTGGTGGACGATCTTGGGAGCTTAAGGATCTAGAGGAAGTCCCCATGGAGCTTGGGAGGTCAAGTTCCGTACTCATGGTGATTCTTGGTTTAACTTCCATCTTGGTGATGATTTCTTTGAGCTCTTTTCTTCATCATCTTCTTCCCCTCTCATCCATGGATCATACCTTGAATAAAGGATGAATAGTTCATGGTTCTATTTTTCCTTCTTTCCTCTTTGATCTATCATAACCTTGCCATCTTCTTCTTCTTTCTTGGAGATAATGTTGAGGTCGAGCTTGGGACTCTTGATAACTCATCTTCAACTTTGAGAGAATGTGGGATTTGGAGCTTTGATCATGGAGCTTGAACCCTTGATGGAGACCTTATTGAGGTGGGTTATATAACTCTTAACCTTCTTTATTATTTTCACTCTTTCATTTGCTTATATTGATTCTCCTCTCTAAATCGTTTATCTCATATATGTTCGTAGTTAATGATGGTCTTGAACTGATTTGATGAAGGAACCTCATTTAGTTTGCTATCCATATCTCGTACTTTCCTGCCATAATAACGGCTGAACTAGTGGCTGGTATCCTAAGGTTGAAGATGACAAGTCAACATACTTTGATCTAGACAACACTCAAACCTGACATGCTCTAGAGGGGTTAAATTGATATGCTTTGATAGCCGACACCTAAGACCGATATGCTGAGGGTGCTAGCCTGACATGCCTTATGATGCTTAAACCGACACACTAGATGATGGTATGGCCGATAGATGTGTCTAACCCGATACAAAGAGAGGAGCTTAAGCTGACACAAATGAATGTGTCTAGGCCAACACACAGGATAGTGTGTAGGCCGATACACCTTGATAAGGTCAAGCCGACACACCATGTAGGTACTAAGCCGACACACCATGAGGCTGACACACTTTGTTGAGTAAGAGGGAAACGTGACCTAGAAAAGATTAGCCAAGATACTACCCTGTTGAGTGAGAAGCCGACACACTTTCAAGTAAGGTTAACTCGACATCTATGGAGAAGATGAAACTGAAATCTCAAAGGCTGACCCAAGATGTTACATACCGAGACACACCTTGATGAGGTAAACTAAAAGACCTAATGGGTGTTAAGACCATGTTGCAATGTGGATGTCAAGTCGACACAACTTTAAAGGGATGAAATTGATACCTAGAGTTGATGATAAACTGATATCCTATGCTAATGCCAACCCAACATCTTAAGAAGGTGGTGAAACTAATATTACGTGATGAGTGTGAAATCGATACCTTAAGTTGAAAGTGAAACTAACATCTAAGGTTAGGGTATAGACTGAGATGCCATGTAATTGGTTAGTTGGTACATGTGTAATGAAGGTCTGTTACACCTATATTCTTGTGTATATAGTCAATACATAGTGTGATGATCTATCCAAGATGTCATGATTATGAATGGTCAATCCTTAATTATGATGCTTAGCTCTAGAACTCTCCAATAAGGTGGGAGATTATAGAAGTAGGGTTTAGTGGTAAAGTATCCATACTTTAATCCTAATCATAAGATGGTAAGAATTATGTGCTCACTTTAGTGAAAGATTGTAATACATGGAAAGTGTCTTCTATATTCCTTTCTACATGATCATAGTTTGTGAGAGAGGTTAGTGAGACCACTATGTGAGTACATGATAGTAGTGATGAGCCTTGTTGGAATCAAAGGGTGTTAGCTTTTGTGTAGAAATCATGTGAACAAGATTAATGGTCTAATGAGTGCCTTGTGTATAATTTGAAGTAAAACCCTCTAGTTGTGAATTGAAGATTTAATGTTCCTTAGTATGATAATGTGGTTGATCACTTTTGTAGGGTAATAACACATGGATCATTTAATGATGAGATATTATGTCAGTACATGGTCAATATGTTTTCATAATGCTTTGGCGTAACCCACATAACTTAATGAGATGATACACATATGCATTTATGAAATGGTGATACCTAGTGATGATGACACAATGATTTATTCATATCTAACTAATGTTGTTCAAACCTAAATCATTTTCAAGAAAGAGGAAATTTGTGTAATTAGGGTGGGTGATGTAACCATGAGGTAAAAACCCTAATCGGCTATATGTGAAAAATATTGGCCTTGATTCTAAGGGCAGGTCATATCATTGAATGTGTATGAATAGAAAGCATGATATTATACTTTCTCTCTCTCTCTTAAATTGGGTGTTATAGTTGGTGAATACTATGAAGTTGGTTAAATAATATCAAGCATTGGCTATAAGATTTGATAGGGGAGCATGGAAAGTATAAATATGTGAATGTGCATACTTGGTTATACTGTCTAATTCTTAACCTCATACACTCCAACTTATGAAAGGTAGTGAAAATTAGAGATTTGAGATTGGATAATGCTTGATAACCCTATGTGGAATAAGCATGAAGCCTAATCCTAAATTAGAGAACTTATGATGCATTGCTTGCTTTATTTAAAGGTGTTTAATGTGTTGAAACATACTCTCTCTATAACATCCCAGGATTTGAGGCCTCAGATAAAAAGATCTTATAAGGAATGATTGGACTACCCATATCACCAAGGTGCACCTCCTTTTCAGGGAGCCCATCTCTAAAGAACTCCATAGTTAAGCATGCTCGGCTTGGAGTAGTACTAGGATGGGTGACCAGTCGGGAAGTTGATCCTGGCTTGCGCGTCAGTGTGGACAAAGTGCGCAGTTAAGGCTAGTGGTGGTCTGTGGGGCCAGTCGTCATTCCTAAAACTCTACTAGAGCCTTGGGCAGTGGGCCCGAGCGTTACAAATGGTATCAGAGTCAATTCCCCTCCAGTAGGTGGGGCCTACATGGGCATGACATGCCAGTCTTGAGCCGTACGGTCCAGGTATGTAGGAAAGGGCTATCCATGGTTGACGTAGCCACCATTGCGCTGGTATTCTGTGATCGAGAGCTGGGTGTCCATGGGCCATTGTGGGTCTGCACTGAACTGGGGAAGAGATTATGAGGCCTTATAGTTGAGCCTTGACGAGGATGTCAAGAGTCTAAGTGGGGGAGATTGTAACATCCCAGGATTTGAGGCCTCAGATAAAAAGATCTTATAAGGAATGATTAGACTACCCATATCACCAAGGTGCACCTCCTTTTCAGGGAGCCCGTCTCTAAAGAACTCCATAGTTAAGCGTGCTCGGCTTGGAGTAGTACTAGGATGGGTGACCAGTCGGGAAGTTGATCATGACTTGCGCGTCAGTGTGGACAAAGTGCACAGTTAAGGCTAGTTGTGGTCTGTGGGGCCACTCGTCATTCCTAAAACTCTACTAGAGCCTTGGGCAGTGGGCCCGGGCGTTACACTCTCTCTAATTATATAATATTAACTCTGCCACAAAGATGAATGCAATAGTTAATAATTTCTATGGTATGTATATGTGATGTGGCACAACTGATGATTTGTATAAGTAATGTTTATCTGCCAAATGAAGCATGATAAGATAACAATGAATCACAAGTGTGATGTGATGGATCTTAGGACCTAGCAAAGGCTAAGTGCCTAGTTGAGGTGATATCCTCTGATACTAGAATAAGGGATTGATATACCATGGTAATACGTTGATGGTGATAGCCTTGTGAATGGCAGTGATACACTGTTATGAAATGACGGGAATCAATTTACAGTATAAATGAGTATATCTTTTGTTGTAATACTATGCCCTTTCTTTTGAAGAATTTGTCCTTGGTTTGTGTGTTATAACTTGTTTGATGCTAAAAGTCACTTTAATTGTTCTAATTAATCAAGTGGAATCTAATCATGTATCTTGCCCTATGCCATAGATCCATTTAGTGTCAGCATTTGCTGGACGGTGAAACGCGTATCTCCTATAGGAAACTTAGAGTGCATATTGTTTAGTGTGAGGGGACAACTTGATATCCTAATATCAAGAAATTGAGGGTGACTTTGGCCATGCGTGAGACTCAGATCATGCCTCAAGATTCATGATAGAAGGATATGTGATACATGATTGGCTGCAGGCCATACCCTAATAGGAGTGTGGCTTCGGGTCGTAGCTCAGTGATATTTGATATAGGATTGGCTACAGACCATACCCTGGGAAGAGTGCAAATGTAGGTTGTAGCTCCGTTTCACTAGCTCCATGACCTATACAAAGGCGGGCTAGGTTTGTATAGCTGGACTATATGTTGCTGGTAGCGGTCTGACTGATGATGTCATTATAGGTTCACGCGTATTGATTGAGGGGTGAGGTCGTGGATTCCAGCTTTTCCACTTGACCTTGTATGGGACCAATTTTGACTTAGCAGTGGTCGGTTGTATTTGGGTTGTATGAAAAAAATCCTCAAGGCATAATAAACTCATAAATAGTCATGTAGCATAATCATTTAGAATCAAATATCAGAACATTGGTTGAATCCTTGTCTTGCTTTTATACTATTTAGTTTATAACAATTATACATGTTCTTCATATTCCTTTTAAATTATTGATTGTTCTACAACTCAGTGGCAAGTGCATATTACTTCTCTATTTACTTTAATCATGAGATATATTTCATTTAGTTGATTCTGTTCAACCTGCTCAGTATGTAAGTCTATATACTTAGCTATTTGTGATAAAAATAGAGTTTGCAAAGAATTATATCTCTCACTGGGACTTTTGTCTCACCCCATTGGTTAAATATCTTTTAGGTGGATGTGCATGACAAACTAAAGATCGGATAGATGAGGATATAATATGAAGAGGAACTACACCTGGTGGATCATGGTATACTAGATAACGTCTAGTAATAGAGATATGTGCCATCCATGTACCCTCAAGTCCTTGGGGGTGTTCTCGATGTGTTTTCATGACATGATGATCGATATGTGATTTTTGGCTTGTGTGCCTTTGGTGGTATGTATATACATGTGGAATTGTTTTCTTTTGTAACTAGTTGATTGGAAAATGATGATGTAGCACTCTGAAAATATGTTGTGAAATGCAAGTGTTGACTTATGTGTGATAAATCTCAGCTCATGGTGCTTTCTGCAAATCAATTTTAATTTCTTGTGATTTTTGGTAATCTGCTGATTAGTGGTTGATCGTTATTAATTTTTGAGTAATCTTTCTTTATGTTTCAAAGGGTGTCACATTTGGTGGTATCAGAGCTATAGGTACGCTGAGTTTATAGGGACACTAGGACTATGATTAGGATGGTGTCTAAGATGATAACATGATATAAAATATGGTGCATACTTCCTAATCTCAGTACTTGAGTGCCCTGGCCAGGTATTCAAATGTTGAAGAAAAGGTAAGTATGGAACTCTTAGATTGATTTCTCTTTGATTACTCTGAACAAGTAGTCATTTTGGAAGTATCTAAAGAGCATAACAAATCAAGAATCATGATGCTAATACCTCCATCATACTATAAAAAGAGATAAGAACTACACCATAACTTACTAAAATTTGAATGTTTGGTTATTAAAAGAAAAATATATAGCCCATAAAACCTAAATATAAGTGTGAATATGATAAGAGACGTTCATGAAGATGTAATTTTAAGAAATGTATGAAGAAAAAACATATGAATATGTGCTAATAAAGTAAGTCAAGGTGTAAAATCCACATAAGATGAAGATAATTCCTAAAACGAGAATGGAGTGAGAAGACAAATGAGAATGAAAAATAAATAAATAATATGAAACCTGAGTTAATCTTAGACCAACCCATGAGTATAAGAAAGTATAAAGTGTAATTCTCATGATATGTGAAAGGGAACAAGGATGATGATCCCTTCTCAATAAAGAATATGTAAAGAATAATGATCCTTTTCATGATGTAAAGATTAAAAATGTGGTAAAAAAAGGAAATGTTCATTAACATGAAGAGAAATAATCAAAGAAGGAATAATGACATGTAATCATATTTACAGTTCCTATGCTGATGGCAAGGAAACCAAGGTGAAAACAAGTTAAAATGATACATGAACAATTGAAAACTTGTGTAATAACCAAGGAAGTTTGTAATCCATTCCTCTTAATAAGAAATCCCTAGTGATTATGTGGTGATAAGAGATGTATTTTCCCTTGTGTTATTTTTTTCAAGGATGTGGTAGTCAAGTGAGTCTTATGTCACTTGATGTGCATGGTTTAGAAGTGATCTTAAGATGGATACTCTGATAAGTATCAATTGGTCTTGGACTTTAGTTCCAAGATGGTGACATCTAAGAATGGTGATGTTTTATGAACCTTATGAGATGTTGGAAAGATTCTTATGATATGTTTGGGTTTAGCAGTACCACCAGAGGGTGGATGTGATGAGGATGTGATGCGTTCTTGGCACATATGAAGGATACCAAGGTGCCCAACCTATAGTATGGATATCATATGTTATGGGTTTATGCATCACATAAGATGACATCGACAAGGATGCATAGGTTGAAAAGATAGTTGCAAGATCTTCTTGGGTATGGTTCACCAGGTTGAGTACAATCCCTTAGAGTAGACCTATCAGGTTTGCAAGTAAGAAGGGTTCCAAGAGGGGTGTACATTTATGAGCAAGATTTCCAATCCCTATCTAGATTAGTTGAGGAGAAAGTATAGTTGGGACTGTAGATAATAGCAGGTCAGCTGGTACAGGTCATAAGCGAGCTTTGTGTTGAGTCAGTAGATCAGAGTAGCATAATGGAAGCATGGTAAGTCTTATAGTCCCAAGTAAGTGACAAAATGCATCTCTAGTCTTTCTTTAGAAGAGACATGATGAGTCTTGATAAGGGTATGGTAAACCTCCAGGTTTGATAATCTTGTCATACGATGTGGTAAATTAACAAGGTGATGTGTAAGAAAGAGTTGACACCTGAGTAGGATGAGTATGTATAGTGCTTCTATGTCTAACAAAGTATCACCTGACATAGGGTTGACTTTGCAACCAATAGTGGAAAGGATGAGTTGAGTATATGTCTTGTACAACAGATCATGTGTTGACCTTGGATGGAAGAACAATATGTTGGTCAAGTCTTATGACATCACCCTGACATCAAGGAGCTATGTGAAAGTTTAAAGTTGTGATGTATGAGTAATATCCATCTCCCTTTGCCTGGGATTTTAGAGGTGAAATCCTTGTTAGGGGTTTATGACTTGTAAGGACACTGACCTAGGTTTTGGACTAGCCCTAATTATTTTTGCCTAAGTAAGTTTCTTAAAACATTAATATAATCCTTTGAGGTGTTTTTTATCATGTAACATGCTTATCTTTCAAGTTTGACTCTGTTTGGATAATGTTAGAGCAATGTTTGCTTATTTTGGACCAGAGTGCAATTTATCCAAGATGAGGGGTAATCTTGTAATATGTCACATGTAGAGCATACCCTTAGTTCTTTAGCATCATAAGTAATAGTTTTATGCTATGGTGCGTCTTGTGAAGAGCTTAAGTTTCAATTTGAGCATGTGTGGATGATGTGTGTACTTTGTGTGCTAGTTTTGGTGTAAATTGCAATTTACCCAAAGTAAAGGGTTAAGATGCAATTTACCATATCAAGAGTGTTTCTTCTCTTGTTTTACATCATCAAGAAGATATAGAAATAGGTGTACACCTAGTTTGGATCTCAGGCAAGAGATGATATCCTTAGTAGTGATAATGATCTATGGACAATGTGTGTTTTGACCTTGGGATGTTGTGTATCAGTTTGGTGTAGTGTAGTGTATCTCTTTGGAATATGTGGTGCCCTTGTTAGGAAGCCAAGAGTATGATACTCTACCTAGAGTATATCACCATAATATTGTAGGTTAAAGTGGTTGCATGTGGCCTTTGCACATGGAGAAGTGTCACCTAGACTCTTAAGGTGATGACACCTCTCTTTTGATCTCTCTTTCTTCCCTCAAGTATAAAACCCCCTCCCTCTTCACACAAGTGAATTCTTTCATGCATTCTTGTTCTTCTCTTCTTAGTGGAAGATCTTGGGGAGATTAAGGATCTAGAGGAAGTCCCCATGGATCTTGGGAGGTTGAGTTCCTTGCTCATAGTGATTCTTGGTTTAACTTCCATCTTGGTGAGTTATGTTTATTGGTGAAGATTTCTTTGAGCTCTTTTCTCCATCTTCTTCTTCGCCTCTCATCCATGGATCATACCTTGAATAAAGGATGAATAGGTCGTGGTTCTCTCTTCCCTTCTTTCCTCCTTGAGCTATCATAACCTTGACATCTTCTTCTTCTTTCTTGGAGATAATGTTGAGGTCGAGCTTTGGACTCTTGATGGATCATCTTCAACTTTGAGAGAATGTGGGCTTTGGAGCTTTGATCATGGATCTTGAACCCTTGATGGAGACCTTCTTGAGGTGGGTTATATAACTCTTAGCATTCTTTATTATTTTTACTCTTTCACATGCTTATATTGATTCTCATCTCTAAATCGTTTATCTCATATATGTTGGTAGTTAATGGTGGTCTTGAGAAATGATTTGATGAAGGAACCTCATTTAGTTTGCTATCCATATCTTGTACTTTCCTACCATTAGAACAGTTGAACTAGTGGTTGATATCCTAAGGTTGAAGATGACAAGTCGACACACCTTGATCTTTACGACACTCAAACACGACATGCTTTAGAGGGGTTAAAATGATATTTTTTTTAGCCGTCACCTTAGACCGACATGTTGAGGGTGCTATCTCGACATGCCTTGTGGTGCTTAAACCGACACACTAGATGATGGTATGACTGATATATGTATGTAACCCGATACATAGCGAGGACCTTAAGCCGACACAAATGAATGTGTCTAGGCCGACACAAGGAATAGTGTGTAGGCCAATACACCTTGATAAGGTCAAGCTGACACACCATGTAGGTACTAAACTGAGGTACCCTCCTGTAGGAGAAAGGATGACACACTTTGTTGAGTAAGAGGGCGAAACGACGTAGAAAAGATAAGCTGAGATACTACCCTATTGAGTGAGAAGCCGACACACTTTCAAATAAGGTTAACCCGACACCCATGGAGAAGATGAAACCAATATCTCAAAGGCCAACCCAAGATGGTACAAATTGAGACATCCCTTGATGAGGTAAACTAATACACTTAGTGGGTTAAGACCATGTTGCAATGTGGATGTGATATGCGTCGCTTAACACACCAATCACTAAGACTGTTAATCCTAAAGTTTAAACATTTTAACTTTCCAGTTAAGGCTAGTATAGAAAGGGTCAAATCCCAAAGGACAACTTTTTAAGATTGCTTCTTTTTAACCCAATTGTTTGAAGAACTTGTTATTTGTTTTTAGTATTTTCAGATTTGGAATGAGAATGTAAAAGTCAGTTTGGGTGATGATTGGGTACACTAAGAAAGAAAATTGCAGAAATTAAATTTGTACTGCAAAAGGTAAACAAAGATTATTGTTAGCGCAAAAAGAAATTATGAAATAAAAGACTAAAAATTAAAGCAAACAAAAATAGTCAGTAATTGAAATCAAAGGGAGAGAATCGAGGCTTTAGGGGGTTTCACCACCTTATCCATGGTAAGAAAATGAAACAATAATTAATCAACAAATAGGCGATGACATGTGAATCTTAAAAACCCACAAAAGATGAACTCCACATGAGCCCATTGGTCCTGGCGCTCATGTTTCCTAGTTCATCATTCGAAAAGAGATAAATCAATGGTCACTTTAGAATCTCTATGTGAATTGGTTTAATCATTCTAAACCTAGATTTCCATGGTCATTTCCATCTGTGTTAACATATACATCTAAGCGAGTAATTACTTTGCTAGATCATTGATTAAATAAACCAATCGCCGTCTAAAGAAGTCAATTAAATATGATTCGATCAAACAATGGCTAAGGGGCTATTCCTCTTGCCTCGATAAGGAACTACTCTCTCATAGTTGAGGAGAAGAGGGAGATGGAGGAAAAAAGTACCTTGGTCATAGTCTAGGCTTGAATATGAAATTAATCCTTATGCTAGAGACAATGAAATGGCCAGGTTCTTAATTCCTTGATCTAGAACTAAAGAAAATGGGGGAGTAGAGATCTAGATCTAACATAAGAATAAAAGGAAACCAATTAATAATTTGAAGAATGAACAATGCTTCAAGAATTAAACTACTTTATTGCTGAATCAGAATAATACAAGATTAAAGTCGTTACAGGAATTCCAGTACAAAACTGATAAAAAAGAGATGCATAAGATCATCTTGGGAGGAGGAAGTGCCCCTCCTTTTATAGGAGAAGGAGTGGAGGAATCCCTAAGAGAATACAAAGAATTTGAAGCTATTGGAAAAACTTAATTAAAAGAATAATGATTGTCAATCCTAAATTACTCTCTCTAGTTTGTTCTGTAGATTTCTATAATTAGACTTTAGAATGTATTTCTCCTTTGTAAAACGCTCAGAATAGGTCTACAAATATATTTTTCCTGTATCACTTCCAATTATCTTCCCAAAACATATTTATATTCTAAATTTGGAATTTACATGTGGAAGTTATGAATGTTTTGGTGAGAGATATATCATACTTTGTGGGTAAATGTGAGGCTACATTCACTGGTAAACTGCGTAGTCCATTAAATGTCAAAATCACCGCAAAATATGCATTTTCTATAGCCAATAAAATTCTCTTTTCATTCCATGCTTGATCTTGAAATTCTGCCTTTAGACGCAAAATATATGGCTATTTTGGTGATAGGTATCTCAGGCACTGCGGGAATATTTGAAAAAGCTCATATTTTCATCTTTTATTATCTCGATTTAAATACTTAAATAATTCCTGAAAATTAAGAAAAATCTCATAAGAATTCAGGAAGAGAATATCGAGAAGATGAAAGTACTATTTATTTTTGAATTAAGCTAAAATTAACAAAAAAGACTTAATAAATTATTCTAAATGAAGCAAAAATAAGAGATGAATATACATTCATCAAAATACCACAAACTTAAACTTTTCTCATTTCGAGCAAACTTTAAAATCAAGAAATACTTCTAAGACATACTCTCAACCTATCATCCCCACTCTCCTCACAACCACTTGATTCCTTCTACCAAAATATGGCCAAACGACCCTGACTTCCTGAATTCACGAAAAGTGACTTTTATATTTCCAACTTCACAAACTTGCATTTATTCAAGACCTGCAATAAAATACACTTTCATTTCACCTTTACATTTGGTACTCCATAATTTTTTTTGTCAAAGTTTTACACATAAACATGGCTGATTTTAGATGGTTAGAGTTTTTGTAGTTTTCCCCTGGGTAGTAAATTCGAGTGAAGGAGGTATGGAAGAAGAACGGTCTCTCCTCTATTCGACTTGAGACCTTTTTATTTAGTGGACATGCAGTTACATTGACTGTATTTTTTCTTTGATTTTTGGTGATACACCCAATTGCATGGGTATGGAAGAAGTGGAAGAGGGGGAAGGGGTGCCACCCCAACTTAGTGTTTCATGCACTATTAGCTTTTTATTTTCTTTGACAAATGGAAAGATTTGGAAGTGGTGGAAGAAGAGTAGAAGAGGTTGTTCTTGTTCAACTCTTTTTTAATTTTTTTTTTATTTTTTATAGTACCATGCATTGGTTCAACTATTACCGAATAATGCAAAAAATTAAGAAATTTATACAAGTTGTACATGATAAGAAAGCATCACTTTTGAATCCTATCAGTCCTCTTTGACTTGCCATCTTTTCCAAGGAGTGATTATTATTTGAGGTCCTAAGTGACAGGAGGATTTCTAGTCATGAAAGTTTCAAAATTTTGGTTGCAAGATAGTCACATCATTAAGGGGATTATTTTGACAAATGATCATATCAAGTCCGACTAGATAAAGGCCAAACTAGAAAATTGAAATTTTTAGAAAATTTTTGAAAAATTAAAACTAAACTACATAACATGATGAGAATTTGCAAAAAAGTAAGATAGAGTGGGTGGAAGGAGTATGTACCACCCACCTCCACCCCGAACATAAGATTTTACTCGTCCCGAGCAAAACTTAAATCCAGAATGGAGGAAGAAAATCATTGGGATCACCAGGAGGTCCTGGTAGCTCAAAAAATGTCCAGCTGAAGGGGATGTTGATGATGGTTGTAACTTTGAACAAAGGAGCTTCATGGTACACCCAACAGATGGGTGGTCGTGGCAGCTGAAGAGGCTTTCATAATGTCTTTTGCCTCTCACTCCTTCCAAAAGGATTCACACATCTTCCTTTAGCAGTAAAGGAAATGTCAAAGATGGATGTGGATTGGGGGAGGTTGGTGGGTACTCGACTGGTAACACATGCAGTGCCAGATGTCCAAGGTCAAGCAGAGGATCTGGCTCAGGTTCCCCCCATCATATTAACCTGCATATAGGAGAATTGGTGGTGATATGAAAGAGACAACTATAGATAAATCAACATGATAAGTATTTTTGCTCTGCTCAAAATTCATATAATCAACCTTGGGATAGATGGGATTCATGGTTGATATAGCATGTAACTCTAGTTCCTCTATGCAAGGAGTTCCCGCGGGTTCATGAGGGATAAAAATGGGGACATATTCCTTATAGCCAGCGGAAGGGGGCATGTGGACCTCTTCTAAGAGTGGTGTCTCCCCTTCTAGATTAGTTGTATGTAGAATGAGATTTGGCTGTGATAAAATATGAGGAATTATTTTGTTATTGGGTATTGGTGATTCCTTATCTAGAATAGGTTCAATCAAAGGGGATTGGTCATGGATAACATCTGGAATGATGTCAAGGATGGGACAATTTGTTGGATATTCAAGATAAGACTGACTCATGTGTTGTGACTTTTCATACTCAGGTAGTAGAGTCTCTAAAGGAAAGATAGAAATACCAACGTCCTCATCACACACAAAATATGGTTCCATGGTTTGTGCTATTTCTTCAGGATCTGACATATATGATACAAAAATTGGATTATCATCATCATTTTCGGGAAAAACCATCTTGGGTTGTTCGAGATCTACAAGGGGTGTCTGTGATTGGGCCTCTAGTAAGATAGCTAGAAGGGTTTGTCAATTTTCTAATATTTTTTATTGCTCTTTTGCTACTTTTTTCAAGGCTCTAATATGTTCCTCCTGTTGAGATGTATATTCATTTTCATAATAAGGTTCATATCCCACGAAATTTTGTTGGTTACTCCCACCATACCCCCCATAAGGATCTTGGTCATAGTACCCCTCATATTGATTGTGGCATTGCTCCTCATAATAGTCTTCAGGATATGTTGGATTGAAATTACCATTACATCCACCTTGGCTGGAAGACTTGACATTACAAGGTGTCACCATAACATGATGAGACACATTTTGACAATTTGGACTATTTGACTAGGCATCTAGAAAAGCCTCTATCAAGAGTTGATGTGTGTCTAGTTGTTTTTGGGTTTTAAAATCAGATATGTATTCCCCAAAATATTGTTGGTCATACCCCCCATTGGCATATGGATAGAAAGGTTCCTGATAATGGTTATCAAAAAAATTTTGGTTAGGATTTTCATCATACCTACCAGGATAGGAGGACTCAAGATTATATAAGGTGCTACCGTAATCAGGGGACACAGTAGGACAATATGGTGATGGATTGTTGTGATAACCATTCGGTCAGTTTTGTGAGCCATAATTGGTTGACCACTCCATTTGAAAATATTTTTTTATAATTAAAAAAAACTACAGATTTGTACAAGACCATAAATTACAAAAAAGCTAAGGGATTATGACACAAGGTTAAAATTTAGAAAACTAAATAAAATTATATTTTTTTTACAAAGTAGCACATTGTAGAAAAAAATGTTTTGTCGGAATGGAAACTCGGAAAAAAGAGGAGTCACATTTTTGAAATGTTACTCAGAAGGAATAAAAAATGAAAAAAAAGCTCTAATTTTTTTTGCTGGAATAAGTAGTTAATCATGTGTAGAAAAAATGGACTGCCGGAATGGAAACTCAGCAGAATGAGGAGTACCACTTCCAGAATGTTACTTGGAAGGCATTAAAAAAAAGAAAAAAAGTTTTTCAAAAATTCTGGGGTTCGAAAGAAACAAATCCATTGTCCCCGACAATGGTACCAAATTGATATGCGTCACTTAACACACCAATCACTAAGATTGTTAATCCTAAAGTTTAAGCCTTTTAACTTTCCCAAAGGACAACTTTTTAAGATTTTTTCTTCTTAACCCAATTGTTTGAAGAACTTGTTATTTGGTTTTAGTATTTTTAGATTTGGAATGAGAATGTAAAAATCAATTTGGGTGATGATTGGTTACACTAAGAATGAAAATTATAGAAATTAAATTTGCACTAAACAAAATATTATTTGCCCTGTAAAAGGTAAACAAAGATTGTTGTTAGCGTAAAAAGTAATTATGAAACAAACGACTATTAAAGCAAACAAAAACAGTCGGTGATTAAAATCAAAGGGAGAGAATTGAGGCTTTAGGGGGTTTTACCACCTTCGCCATGGCAAGAAAATGAAACAACGAGCATTCAACAAATAGGCGACAACATGTGAATCATAAAAACCCACAAAAGATGAACTCCACATGAGCCCATTAGTCCCGGTGCTCATATTTCCTAGTTCATCATCTGAAAAGAGATAAATCCACGATCACTTCAGAATATCTATGTGAATTGGTTTAATCGTTCTAAACCCAGATTTCCATGGTTATTTCCATCCGAGTTAATATATACATCTAAGAGAGTAATTACTTTGTTAGATTATCAATTAAATAAACCAATCGTCGTCTAAAGAAGTCAATTAAAGTTGATTCGATCAAATCATGGCTAAGGAGATATTCCCCTTGCATCGATAAGGAACTACTCACTCATAGTTGAGGCGAAGGGGGAGACAGAGGAAGAAAGTACCTTGGCCATAGTCTAGGCTTGAATATGAAATTAATCCTTATGCTAGAGACAATGAAATGGCCAGGTTCTTAATTCCTTTCTCTAGAACTAAAGAAAATGGGGGAGTAGAGATCTAGATCTAATAGAAGAATAAAATAAAACCAAAGAATAATTTGAAAAATGAACAATGCTTCAAAAATTAAACTACTTTATTGTTGAATCAGAAGAATACAAGATTAAAGTCATTTCAGGAATGTCAGTACAAAAGTGATAAAAAAGAGATGTAAAAGATCATCTTGGGAGGAGGAAGTGTCCCTCCTTTTATAGGAGGAGGGGAGGAAGCCCTAAGAGAATATAAATAGTTTGAGGCTATTGAAAAAACTTAATTAAAAGAATAATGATTGTCAATTCTTGATTGCTCTCTCTAGTATGTTCTACATATTTCCGTAATTGGACTTTATAACATATTTCTCCTTTGTAAAACGCTCAGAATAGGTCTAAAAATATATTTTTCCTGTATCACTTGCAGTTATCTTTCCAAAACATATTTATATTCCAAATTTGGAATTTATATGTGGAAGTTATGACTATTTTGGTGAGATATATCAGACTCTATGGGAAAACGTGGGCTAAATTCACTAGTTAATTGTGCTGTCAATTAAATACCAAAACTGCCACAAAGTATGTCTTTTCTATAGCCAATAAATTATCTTTTCTGTTCATGCTTGATTTTAAAATTCTGCCTTTAGACGCAATAGATATGGCTATTTGTGTGACGAGTATCTCAAACACTGCGGGAATATTTGAAAAGCCTCATATCTTCATCTTTTATTATCTCGATTTAAATACTTAGATAATTCCTAAAAATTAAGAGAAATCTCATAAGAATTCAGGAAGAGAATATCGAGAAGATGAAAGTACTATTTATTTATGAATTAAGCTAAAATTAACAAAAAAGTCCTAATTAATTATTCTAAATGAAGCAAAAATAAGAGATGAATATGCATTCATCAGGATGTCAATCTGACACACCTTGGATGGGTGAAAGCGATACCTAGGGTTATCCTATGCTAATTCCAACCCTACATCTGGAGAAGGTGGTGAAACTAATATCACTTGATGAGTGTGAAACTGATACCTTAAGTTGAAAGTGAAACTGAAATCTAGGGTTAGGGGATAGATCGAGATGCCATGTAATTGAATAGTTGATACATATGTAATGAAGGGTCATTACACCTATATTCTTGTGTATATACTCAATACATAGTGTGATGATCTATCCAAGATGTCATGATTATGAATGGTCAATCCTTGTTTTCTGCTTAGCTCTAAAACTCTCCAATAAGGTGTGAGATTATAGAAGTAGGGTTTAGTGGTAAAACATCCATATGTTAATCTTAATCATAAGATGGTAAGACTTATGTGCTCATCTTAGTGAAAGATTGTAATCCATAGCAAGTGTCTTCTATATTCCTTTCTACATGATCATAGTTTGTGAGAGAAGTTAATGAGACCACTATGTGAGTACATGATAGTGGTAATGAGCCTTATTAGAATCAAAGGGTGTTAACTTTTGTGTAGAAATCATATGAATAAAATTAATGGTCTAATAAGTGCCTTGTATATAATTTGAAGTTAAACCCTCTAGTTGTGAACCGAATATTTGTCATTCCTTAGTATGATAATGCGATCGATAACTTGTGAAGGGTAATAACATATGGATCAGTTAATGATGAGACATTATCTCAGTACAAGGTCAATATGTTTACATAATGCATTTTCATAACCCACACATAACTTAATGAGATGATAAACATATGCATTTATGGAATGGTGATACCTAATGCTGATGACACGATGATTTATTCATATCTAACAAATTTTGTTAAAACCTAAATTAGTTTCAAGAAAGTGGAAATTTGTGTTCTTAGAGTGGGTGATGTAACCATGTGGTAAAAACCCTAATCAGCTATATGTGAAAAACATTGACCTTGATTCCAAGGGTAGGTTATATTATTGAATGTGTATGAATAGTATTCATGATATTGTACTTTCTCTCTCTCTCTCTAAAATTACATGACTTTAGCCTTGTGAGTTAATTGGGTGTTATAATTATTCAATACTATGAAGATGGTTAGATAATATCAAGCATTGGCTATAAGCCTTGACAGTGGAGCATGGAAAGTATAAATATGTGAATGTTCATACTTGGTTATATTGTCTAATTATTAACCTCATACACTCCAACTTATGGAAGGTTGTGAAAATAAGGGATTCATAATAGAATGATGCTTGAGAACCCTATGTAGAATAAGCATGAAGCCTAATCCTAAATTAGAGAACTTATGATGCATTGCTTACTTTATTTAAAGGTGTTGGATGTGTTGAAACATATTCTCTCTCTGATTGTATAATATTAACTCTACCACAAAGACAAATGTAATAGCTAATGATTGCTATGGTATGTATATGTGATGTGGCACAAATGATGATTGGTATAAGTAATGTTTATGTGCCCAATGAAGCATGATGCGATAACAATGAATCACAAGTGTGATGTGATGGGTCTTAGGACCTGGAAAAGGCTTAGTGCCTAGTTGAGGTGATATCCTCCGGTACTAGAATGAGGGATTGATATCCCATGGTAATATGTTGATGGTGATAGCCTTGTGAATGGCAGTGATACAATGTTATGAGATGATGGGAATCAGTTTACAGTTTAAACTATTATATCTTCTTTTGTAATACTATGCCCTTTCTTTTGAAGAATTTGTCGTTGGTTTGTGCGTTATAACTTGTTTGATGCTAAAAGACACTTTAAATGGTCTAATTAATAAAGTGGAATATAATCATGTAGCTTGTCATGTGCCATAGATCCATTCAGTGTCAACATTTACTGGATGGTGAAATGACTATCTCCTACGGGAAACTCAGAGCACATACTGTTGAGTATGTGGGGACAGCTTGGTACCCTAATATCAAGAAATTGTGGGTGACTTTGGCAATGTGTGAGCCTCAAATCATGCCTCAAGATTTGTGATAAAAGGATATGTGATACAGGATTGGCTGCGGGCCATACCCTGATAGGAGTGTGGCTTTGGACCATAGCTCAGTGATATTTGATACAAGATTGGGTGGGGGCCATACCCTGGGAAGAGTGCAGTTGTAGGTCATAGCTCATACTGATGCCGCTGGTAGCAGTCTAACTGATGATGTCACTGTAGGTTCACTCATACTGATCGAGGGGGTGAGGTCGTGGATTTTGACTCTTCCACTAGACCTTGTATGGCACTAATTTTGACTTAGCAGTGGTTGGTTGGATTTGGGTGGTATGACTCAAATCCTCAGGGCATAATAAACTCATAAACTACCGTGTAGCATATTCATTTAGAATCAAATACGAGAACATTGGTTGAAGCTTTGCCTTGCTTTTATACTGTTTAGTTTATAACAGTTATACATGTTCTTCATATTCCTTTTAAATTATTGATTGTTCTACAACTCATTGGCAAGCATATTACTTCTCTATTTACTTTATTCATGATGTATATGTCGTTTAGTTGATTTTTTTCAACATGCTCAGTATGTTAGTCTATCTACTTAGCTATCTGCGATAATAATTGAGTTGGCAAAGAGTTATATCTCTCGTTGGGACTTTTGTCTCACCGTGTTGGTTAAATATCTTTTACGTGGACGTGCATTTCAAACTAAATATTGAATAACTGATGATATAATATGAAGAGGAACTACACCCGATGGATCATGGTATACAGATAACGTCTAGTAATAGGGCCCTATGTGTCGTCCCTATACACTCAGATTTGTGGGGGTGTTCTCGATGTGTTTTGATGACATGATGATCGATATGTAGTTTTTGTTTTATGTGCCATTGGTGGTATGTATATACACGTGGAAATGTTATCTTATGTAACAGGTTGATTAGAAAATGATGATGTAGCACTCTGAAAATATGTTGTGAAATGCAAGTGTTAACTTATGTGTGATAAATCTCATCTCATGGTGCTTGCAGCAAATTGGTTTTAATTTCATGTGATTTTTGGTAATCCGATGATTAGTAGTTGACCGTGATTAAGTTTTGAGTAATCTCACTTTATGTGGAAAAGGGTGTCACAACAGTAACACATAAGACTAAAGTGTGGGTTGGTTGATGACAAAATCTCATTAGTCATGATTTGGCAATATCAAACCACCAAGCACACATATACATGTTAGGGAATAGTGTATTGGATAGACCCACCTTAATAGTGACACATGGAAACCATAATATGGTGAGTCATAGTCATCTCTTATAGTGAAGGTGGTGATTGAGATTATTAGACCTGAAATCACTTCACTCATTACATGTTGTTGGGTATGCTTTGACATCATCAAACACAATCCTAAAACATGGGTTGTTATAAAGGTGATGATTGGGTGACTTTGACACATGGGGACAAAATTTGAGTGATAGATATGGGACTTGTCCCTCCTACTAGAGTATGATATCCTGGCCACTTGATAAGAGAGACTGAGAAACACATGGACATGCACATGTGAATCAATATATGGTATTGAGGTCACATTATCTAAAATAGTCTGCTCTTGGTTCAAGAAACATGGATTGAATGTTGAGAGGATGACGATTCCATGCCTCGAGTTCACACTGGATATCATAGACAAAGGAATTATACAATCACTACAACACCTTATATAGATTGTAGGTTGAAGTTGTTCTCCAACTTTCCATTCACTTGGGTAGTAGTGATGTGTGACTAGACACCAATCCTTGCTTGTGATGTCATAAGCTAGTTATATACATTCACTGCCAACATGAAATGGAACCTATAGGGTCACACACAAAGGAACTCATCTAGAAGAGGAGTTTATCTTGAATGATGATTGGATTGATTACTAAAGTGTTTAGATATTCAATTCACACAACAAATCAATAGATTGGCTGACTGAACTGCCAAACAACCATCTCAAGTGTTGAGACGGCCATTTGGACATGTCAAACGGGTGTCTGAAGTGTTGATATGACCGTTTGGGTTGTCAGGCTAATTAGAGTTTGAATTGACTAAGTTCTACCCTTGAACTGATTGGTTCAATCGACTGGTTCATCTCAAACTTACCAGACGGCCATTTGGGTGAGTGAGACAGGCATCTCACATGGGTGAGATAGATCAGTTGGGATGAATGAAGATTCTATATGTTTCCCAAATAGTTTAGATTGCACATTACTTGGGGTGTAAGGAATTAATATGCGATATTAATTGGAAATCAAAATTGCCAAATTCATGTGTGATCTAAAAACTTCCAGACGACTGTCTCATAGTGTGAGACCACCATCTTGCACACCAGATGATTGTCTAGGTGTGCCAGATGCCCATTTGGAGTGTCACAAGTAAAAAAATTTAAGATCTCTTAGTCCCTTCCACTCCCACACAAATCTTGAACAAACTGGGAACCCTGACCCAAACCCCACCTATAAATAGAGGGGTACTTGGGGCTTCCTAGCAATCACAATGATATCAACTGAGAATCACTTGATCTAAAAATTGTTGTCCTCTCTGGTTGTGGTAACTAAGAGAGCCCAGGAAAGTCCTACATGACTAGGGAGGGATAACTATGGGAGAGAACAACTGAGGATCGTTGTAGTGGGAAAGCAAGTTGGTGACTAGTACATAACAAGAGGGACAACTCCTTCCTGTCTATTCTAGTTGAACATCATGAGTTCTAGTTGGTCCGTGTGGACTAATCTAGAGGTAGGAGTCCTTTGGATGCTACTAGAAGGAGAATTACAGCCTGCAGTCTATGGTGAGATCACATGAATCGCTACAGAAGTTGTTCTATTTGTTGTTCATGGTGAAGACCAGGAGCTTCATAGCCACCATCTAAGAGCAACTGGAAACAGTTGCATTGAGATCACCGAACTTGCTCCAGGACCAGGTATAACTCGTTAAACCATCCTTCCTATTTCATGTGATCTTGCTATTTTGGGAATACAGATAGATAAAAATTTTGTTTCCGCTGCAATATTTTGTGCCTATATTTCCCAACAATCGCATCCCCGATCATGCATTCAAAATGGAAAACACGTCAGAATAAGCGGCATTGAGTATTGTTATAATAGAATAATAACTTGGCAATAAGGAAACATGAAATTGACTTAATAGTAAATTTATATTCTCATAATATGCTCTTAGTGATTGATTATAGTGTCCTCTGCTCTTATGCACCAACTGTGCTCATAAGGTCTGTAGGCTCAACTAATGTTCCACTTGAAATCATGATTTGCACCTAAGTGGCATTAGCTATCCTCTAATTGAGCTCATGATTTGCACCTAAGTGCCATTAATAATGCTCCACTTAATCTCATGACTGCACATACATACCACTGTGTTCCATTTGAACTCATAAGGCCCAAGGACTCAACATTAAAATGATGAGGAAAAAATAATACAACCAATTACATGATTCATCATTAACTTGGAATAATTAACCTTTACTTGGATTTTACATGAACATGAAATGCTTTCTTGAAAATCTAACTTGAAAGCATAAAAATCATATAATAACTTTTGGGGAACATTAATTCAAGAATTTCTAAAATTTTGATTAGATAGCTATGCATATACTTAACTTGATTACTAAAATACAATAATTGTTAAGTGATGGAAACCATTATTTAATACTCAAAATGCATGGACCCACTTACCTCTCTCTCAGATAAGTTCTTAGTTGTTATTATTGTTCGATTGATGAAACCCTAATCACCTCCTTGAGTTGGTTGAACCCTAATTACCCTATTCATTCAATAATCATTTATTAATAGTTGATCCTTAACTTGATTTCTAGGGTTTCATGCCTCTTTAGTGAATCAGGGAAAATAAAGTCAAATCAAGTTGTGAAATCAGTTCATGTCATCATGGAGAATCCATCTATAATGAAACATAATGATGCGATGGTAGACCATTGGGATTGGCTACAAGGTTTGAAACAAGGTGAAAAAAGAGGGGACTTTTGGGTACCTTCAACTGGAGTGAAACCAAGATGAAGAAAGCTTCATGAGGTATCCCTGAGTTTCTTTGATTGAGTAAGAAGGGTCTAAGATGCCCCATGCTCTCGTATTAGGTTTCTGTCATGGTAGAGGGAGAACTAGAGGTTGGGGATGGGGTTTCAAGGAACTTGAAGGTGAAAAGGTGATTGATTCTGATTCAAGGGGTTTCAAGGGGGTTTCAATGGTTTTCTTATATAGATAAGGGCCCATAGGTGGCTATGCTTCCATGGAGTAGGTGGAACATGGGAGGGATAGTGGAGTCCATTCATCAGTTGATGTCTTGGGCATGAATCCTATGGATTTTATATTATAAGGCTAAAAAAGATGAGGCAAAGCCAGGATCCCAGTTCATATGTAATACAAATTACCACATAAATACGATCAACATAGAATTGGAGAGGGTCTCACATCCTGGAGAGTCCCAATGGGACTGTGAAATGACCGAGGGGGATGACCCCTCTTTGCAGATACCTACGAGGGTTTGAGAGTCCAAGGACTCAAAGGTCTGCATGACAACAACATAAAATGTTGGACTTAGGTATATATAGGTTATATTAATATGTTACAAAATTTTGGGTTAAAGCTATTTGAAATCTATCCAATTTCTTTGAGGGGTCAAATGAAGTTGGATTATCTTGAAATTTGGGACACGTGTATTTCACGGCCCAAATCATTCTTATATGATTACTTTCCAACATTGAAGTCACAAATATCACTTATTACTATAATACATATAGTATCACTTATGTACATTAGACACATTATGATTGATCCTTAATAAATGTGACTTTCCTTTTAGGTTCAATTAGGTTTTACCTTAATGTATTTGAGTCTATTGAACGAAATTATCCCAATTAGGACTCATATTCTTATTAATGATAATGAGGTTATTTAGAGGTGAGAGAAAATTCTTTATACTTTAATGTGAAAGGATATTCAATTAACTATCATCATAATAGGGAAAATATTGCATAATTTATTAGACTTCGCTTTAATCACTATATTTGGTGATAATAGTCATATTAGGTTCTAAATCATGCATGAAGTTTGAATTTTGGAGGATAGGGTTTTCAATTAGGGATTTAATCATAAGTTTAAATTTGAGGAAGTTACAGAATCATTGGTGTTCAAAACAAAACAATGACAACCAAAAATATAAAAGAAATCAATGGAGGGTTTTCTACCATGCCATAGCTCAAAGGGGTTTTCTTAAAAAATGGATGAGTAAAAACCCAATTTTGCACAAAACATGAAGTACTAATGGCTTCAGTCCAAAACTTCTGTTGAGTATCATACTCTAGAAGCATAGTCCTAGACATTTCTTGTAGTGACCTATTCTTTCTCTCTAAAAACCCATTTTGTTGAGGTGAAGAAAAGTTATGTGCATATCCATATTCCTCACAAAATCGTTCAAACAAGTCATTTTCAAACTCTCCCCCATGGTCACTGCAAATAGAGACAATTTGACAAGAAACGTCATTTTTTAATCGTTTGCAAAAAGTCAAGAAAATGTTAAGAGTATCACTTTTTGAAACAATAAAGAAGGTCCAAGTATAACATGAAAAATAATCAACAAACACAAGACAATACTTGCTACCACAAATCGATTGAGTATGGATTGGCCCAAATAGATCAACGTGAAGAAACTTAATATCTCTTTTGATACTAATCACTCCTTTAGATTTGAAGGAGGACTTGGTTTTCTTTCCTTGGGTACAAAGTTGACATTCCTCATCCTTTTCAAGTCTAATTTAGGAAGTCCCTTTACCAATTCCTTTTTGTTCAACTTCTTTAACTGATGCATATATACATGACCAAGCCTACGATGCCACAAAGAAATATCATTCAAATTGGTAGCAAGACATCTGCCAATAATAGGCTTGATAGAGTCAAGAAAAATAACATAAAGATTACCATTTCTAGTTCCCTTATATATAAAATTGTACAAGAGGGAATCTAGAAGCAAGCATACAAGTGAGGTAAAAAGAACAAGATATCCATTATCAAACAATTGACTAACACTAATTCAATTGTGATGTAGGCCATCCACAAGAAGAACATTCTAGATGAATAGTGAATCACCTATCACTATACCTTTGTTGTTGTCACCAAATGTCGCCGATCCTCCTTTTTCTCTGTGAATTGGTTGAAGTGGTTGATTTCACCTGCAATATGATTTTAGCAACAACCATTCCACAATCCATTTTCCTTTAACCTACAAGAAAGGAAGACGTCGGTGCCCAATTCAAACTTTGAGACCTAGTGTTAGCTAGGGGACCCATTTCATCTTTGGATTGGTCCCATTCTCTCTATAAGGACAATAAGTAGAGTCATGTTCATCACTCTTTCAATGCACACAAACCATAGGGTTCTTAAATCCGGGTGACTCTCCATGGAAAATTGGAGGTTGCTTACTCTTTTTCTTACCCTTTCCCTTGCTCTTGCTCTTTGGATCCCCCCTACATACCCCAAACCACTAGTACCCACTTGTTTGGTAGAGTGATCTATAACTTCATTGAGGGACTTTTCCCCATTGAGAAATTTTTGCAAGGAAGCTCTTAGTTTGTGATCATCCTTAGTAAGTTGAATGATAGTAGAAGATAAACTACCAAGATCATCTTGAGCATGAAGTAAGTTGGCCTCCAAACAGAGGGATTTAGTAAGATACAAATATGTTTATAAAGCAAGACTAGAAACTTCATTACTAGGCAATAAAGGTCTATAAGAAATATCATTGATTTGAGCAAGCAATCTAGCATTTCTAGTTCTAAGCATAACCTGCTCATCAAGATAAATTTGATTTTCATACTTAATAGCATCACAAGCAAGTTTAATATCATCATTTTCAATTCTAAGTAATGCAAGCTCATCTACTCGGGCTTGGTTTTCTTCCTTAAAATTATTGATGTTCTTAAGGTAGATGCCATTCTCTACTTCAACTCCATTGTATTGGAGCTCAAGATCAAGAAACTGCCCTTGCAAGGCATCAATGCTATCAAGATGCAACTTTTCATTTTGATCAAGAATATTGATTTTAGCATACAAATCATAAATGATCTTCCCTAGCCTCTTCTTCTTAGATTTGTATTTGGAATAATAAGAGTGGGTAGCATTAATCATGTCAATGAGAGTTTCCTTAGATAACTCATGTGAGCTTACCTCACTGGCCATCCTTCTTGTAGTCCTCCCTTTTCTTGGAGCTGCTCTTGTGGAAGGACTTCTTAGCCTTGGGGCATTCATTCTTATAGTACCCCTTTTGTCGACACTCATAGAACCTTGGATTGGAGAAGGGTGATGGATTTCCCTTGACGTGCTTTCCCTTGGAGTAGTTTGCTTCGTGGTCATTAAGGGCTTCATCTTCATTTGAGGAGGGAGGAGAAGACCAACAAGCAAGTTGTTGTTGGAGAGTCATTGCCTCCATTTGATCTATGAATGCAATGCCTTTGATCTTCTTTGATTCCTTCTCCTCTTGCTTGTTATGTTATTCTTGCATGTCTAGTCTTGGCTCATGGGATTGAAGGTTACCAATGAGTTCTTTGACAATTATGTCACCAAGGCTTCTAACTTATTCTATGGAGGTCACCTTGGATTTACATCTCTTGGGAAGAGACCTTAAGATCTTACAGTTGATTGTCCCTCTATCCATAGTGTGGCCCAATTCAGTAAGACCATTGATGATGGTGTTGATCCTTGTGTACATCTCTGCCACTCTCTCCTTATTGCCCATTTTGAAGTTTTCAAGGAGACCCTTGAGCTTGTAGATCTTAGACTCCTTGACCTACTTTGTGCCTTCATAGGTTATGCACAACTTGTCCCATATATCATGGTATGTGTCCCAAGAAGAGATGTGGTTGAACTCAGGGGGGTGAGGGCTGAATAGATGACGCTTATTGCCTTTGCATTCACCCATTCCTTCTTGGCCATAGCTTTGTACTAAGTGGATATCTCCCCCACCGACTATTAGTATGGAAGAATCACCACCATTCACACATAGTAGTTCATTCCTTGAAGGTAGAATCACATCCATCATTTCCAATAAAGGAAATTTGTGTTGTGGAAGACCGGGGGTCTCATGGAGAAGCCTCCCTCTAGGTTGAGGGATCCAAGTAGGTTGTTACTCATCTTCTTATCTCGTGGTAGAACTTGTTAGAGAAGACAGTGTATCTAATACCACTTGTTGGATCAAAGGGCTCTAGGGAGGGTGAGTAGAGCTAAAAATACTTGCACAAAAATCATTGGACCTTTAAGTTACATCAACTAGGAACAATTACAAATAGTGAATTTGATGGCAATATAAATATGTATAGAAAGGATGAGAGAGATTGAAGCAATCACTTAAACAAGTTGTTTAGAGTGGTTCCACTCTCCATACTAGGATAGAGTCAGTCCACTACCTAGAGAGGTCAAGCTCTAGGATTTTGAAACCTATGTATACTTATACTCCATTATAAGATAGACAATTGACCTTCCTTTTTTGGGACAAGGATACCCAACTTTCCTTTGAGGTCAAGTGAGAAAAATAACTGTGAGAACCCATTACACTAAATGAGATAACTCAAAACATAAAACACAATCAATCACCAATTAACTACATACCCAAAAATATGGATAAATTAAAACTAATTTCAACATCAACACCCGCTCAAAAACGTTTGAATAAGATCCCAACATCTTTCTTATATCCATATTATTCTAAGAATTTGATACAAATTGTTCTATCACCTTAGCCACAACATATATACACAGGAGAACAATATTTGTATATGCTACATAACAAACATTAACATGCTAACACAATTTTGATTCATTTGAAACACCATATACAAACTTTTCCTGCCCAGACATGAGAGTACAAGGATGACTCTAGGACACACTAGACATCTAATCAACTTTATCAAAGATTCATTACTATAGCTCCTCTTTGATGTCACATGTTTGTTTTTGTCAATTCTGATTACCTAAACAAATATGGCGAACCACAAGGGTGAGACCCATGTCCCAGTAAGAGATATAACCTCCAACAACGTTTATTGATTACAACATTTTTAAGTAATTAAATAGTTAAGCAGATTAATTAGATATAACAAATAGGCTCAACAGCAGAGATGATTGACAAAATACATAAAGGAGCAAATAATAATTATCTTCATTAGCCAGACTATTCTCGTATTCCTATTAACAATATAAGGAGTCTAGCAGCATGAGCATCTCTATCATCATGAATAAATCCAGTATCATATGCATAGCTAACAACATCAGTATGTCTAACAGGTTGAACATATCAACATCATAAGAAGATCTACAACATAAGCACAACTATCTGGATAAGCATAATTAGCAGTATATGCATCTCTAGTTCCAAAGGCATGGCTAGCATGCTAAACATAACTAATAAGATGAGATAGTTAGAATCACGATTATAATCAGTAGTAGCAGTATAGTTATCAACACAAGCATAGCTACTGTATGTATGCAACTACAATCTTAAGAATATCCACAACCTAAGTGTATCTACTATCTCTTAATTGCACTACACATCATCTTTATGTAAAGATAACAAACAAGGGCTATCATCCAATGTGAAACGTTGTGTATAACCCTAAACAAATATGATACACAACTGTATTAAATCTTTTATTATGCTCTGGGGAAGTTGAATCATACCATTCAAAGTCCAACCGACCCCTACGAAGGGCTATTTGGTTCCGTACATGATCTACGAGTGTTGGTATCCTAAGATCTCTTCCCCTCGGTCAATACGAGTAAAAAGTCAGTGACATATCAGTCAAAGTTGCCACCACATCAACATATAGTCTTGTAACTAGCCCACCTTGGTACAGGTCACGACGCTAGCATCTAGGGCATTCAAACCCAATCACTGAGGTACAACTGTAGTTGTCCTCTAATCACATCATGTTATAATCACCGAGACACAACCGCAGTTGTTCTCAATCACATCATATGTATGAAGCATGGCCATAGCCAACCTCCACAATCTGCATTGTGGATGACAAGGATATATCCTCAACCTACCACCCCCACATACTCAACAGTATGTGCTCCGAGTTTCCCTTAGGAATACTCATTTCACCATCCAGCAAGTTCTGACACTAAAGATGGCTCTACGGCACAGGGCACTACATGATTAGAGTTGCACTTGATTAGTTATGCTAATTGGGTGGATTGAGGCTGTATTAAACAAGTGGACATACAAACCCAAATTCACTTCTAGCAAGCATATAAATATCACAACTTTGAAAAGATATAAAATGTGTGAGACATAATTTCTCATCTCATCATCACATGGTACTATTCACTTGCCATTCATGAGACCACACTAGTCATCATACTATCACAAGATATAAATCATTTTCACAATATCACAGGGTATCAACCCTTATCAACATAAGAGGATTACACCTCATTCAGAGCTCAACCATGCCCAAAGGTCATTAAGACCATCATACTATCACAAGATATAAATCCTTTTCACAATATCACAAGGTATCAACCCTTATCAACACAAGAGGATTAAACCTCATTCAGGGCTCAACCATGCCCAAAGGTCATTAAGACCATCATACTATTCCCTATAAGATCATCATTATCTTTACATGCCTTATATCAAGGCTCAACAACATCACTTACATATAATACACTAGATCAACACAACATTGCATTAATGAGCTAGGAGGTATTCATAAACAATCATAGCAGGGTTATATTAACATTAAGAACATTCCTTTATTACATCAACATGCAAGGAATCTAGATATGATTAACCCTCATCATATTCATAATGCACATGTTTAGCATAAGAAATAATCAACCATGTAGCTATGATAACCACCAATTAACATATTAAGGTTATGATCATATTAAGGAGGTTATTCCACCATTATTCCATCATATAAGAATGATAAACATGAATACTCATCTTTATTTATTTGCATTAGATTTAGGTTTAACAAGATAAATTATATTAATGTTACTAATCATCACTTATGCCCAAACCCTAACTCACGACATCCCCATTGGATCATGGATGCATAAGGTGAAGCATCACCATCACATTCCATACTATTCTCAAGTATGAACCCACACATAAATCAAGGTGTAACCATCGGGTTATAGCATACTAGGGTTTCAACAACAATAAGAGAGTACTCCATGATTGTATTAATCATTCAAGGACTATTCATACCCAATTACCATCATTTAGTTATATTAAAGCTAGGTATAACAAGCTATACCTCATTAGGGTTACATATCAGCACAATATGGTTATCATCCCTTCTATTCATATGAGTGAATAGGTAAGGCTACCTTATTAAGGGTAGCCCTCCATTTGTTCCATCATCATTCAACCCATATCACCATACCACAATGTCACCCAAAACCATTGGATGTTTAAAAGGTAAGACCATTGGTTGTTTACATAAGTAAACACCTTGAATGAATCATCTATGATGTTATTGAGTTGTGATCTATAAAAGTCACCATCTAACCCTAGACATCTGTTGATTAACAACAATAAGGTTTCTATTGAGAGTAGGGTAAAACCCACAATCGACTGTTCAGTTAAAACAAGCCATCCATTGTCAACAAATAAGCTCCTTAAGTTGATCATATAAAGGAAACCATCAAAATCACATTATTAGGACCAACATATTACATTAGCCATCATTCCACTTTATTGGAGGAATAAACATTAGATCTTGACCATTGGGTCAAGTTCATATGTTAAAACCATCAATTACAGTATAGGTCCGACCATTGCATCAAATGACCGAAGAAACCATTGGTATAAGGCTTAATTGATGCTACACCTACAATGATTAACTCAACATAGGTTGTATAGACCTGATACACCATCATTAGTGACCATTAAATCACCATAGGTTGTTCGATCAATACTATATTCATTAATCAGCATCAAATATTAAGCTAATGTCATCATTGATTGATAACATCAGTAGGGTACTTAATGGTTGATCATTGAACTTCTAATTGATCCAAAACCTGACCTAAGGGGGTGACCATATATTGTCACCATCATCTGACACCTTTGATCTCGACCATCAGTTGTCATGAATACAACACCATAGGGTTGTTGCAATGGTACCATCATCGGGTCATGGGTTTATAGAAGAAATCAGCCTTAAACCCTAAAATTGACCATTGGTTGATAGGTTCTTAGCACCATAGGTTGTCAAAACAACCTAATCCAAGTCATATTATACCTTAGGAATAACATACCCATGATCACAGGTTCATCTAGAACTGAAACCAGAATAGGGAACATTATAAAAATTGAAATCCAAGTCAAGCATAGCTTTTTAGTGCATGAATCATCATTTTCAAGCAAGAAAATGAGCTAGCAAGCTTATGGTAAGCAATAAACGTGGAGCAAGTTATAAAATTTGCCTCTAATGATAAGATGAAATCCCAAATAGAATAAAAATCGAGCAGGTAGGGTAGGAAATCCAAGCATAAGCTATGAACTCGTCCATCTAGCACATTTCTTCATCAAATGAGCAAACCCTAAGCATAAGGAGTAAGAAAGGTAGAGTTTTAGAGCTTTGGAATAATTTCTACCATGGAATAGCAAGGTTCCGACCTGGAGGAATGTCTAAGGAAGGAGAAGAGCAAGAGAAATGGAGAAGGAAGGAAGAAAATAACTTGCCTTGGTCGAAATCCTTAGAAGATGACCTTAGAAACCCTAGGTGGGGCTAAATGGAGCTCTAAGAGACCTTCTACTCCAAAATGAGGTTGTCTTCTACCTTAGAGCACTTGGTTCTGCATCAAAAAAGAGTAAAGTCATTGATCCAGGTTAGAGGAAAGAGAAATCAAGCAAAGTTTCATACTTGGGAATGGAAGAGATAAATATAGCCCATGGATAAGGATGGGAGCAGGCATGAGGTGTAAAAGTAGCTTCTCCATGTGTCTATGGCCTTAAAATATTAAGAATATACAAGTACACACACAAGAAGTTCCCCCACCATTCTTATAGACCTACTTATCTTTCCTTTGTCAAATTTCCCAGCCAATCACATAATTCATTTGTTGATAGCTACTAAAGGTAGCTTATCTGTGAAGGGGTAAACCCTAAAATACCCTTAGAGAAAATACCTTCAAACCAGGGATTAAATAGGTGCCCCATGGATAAAAAAGCTCAAGGATGATGAGAGAATATCCAAGGAACATAATGCAAGTGATAGATTGTAAAGAAAACCTCTCAATTGGGTAAATTGCAGAAATCCAAAATGTGCATAAAATTGCATAACTTACTCAATCAGTGTCCAAATTGGACCAAATTTGAAATTTAAGCTTGTCTTATGATTTCAAAGCATATCACAAGGTTAGATTAGGGTTATAAGAATTCAATTATTATAATTAAGCTTATTCAACTCATTAAGCAAGTTTTGGGACCTTACAATAACCTTACAACCAAGGTCTTACCTATCCAAGCCCTGGAGTCTTCTACCTCACCAAGGTCTTACCCACTCTTACAAGCAGCTGGATACCTTTACCAAGGATATTCCCTCTTTTCAACGAGTCTTTTTCCTTGAAAGATTTACCCACTCCACTCTTGGATCTTCAGTCTTGTCCTCCTCCTTTACCCAGAGAAGCTTTTTGCACCTTCTTCTACAGCTTGAAGAAGCTTGCACCTTCTCCTTCACTCGGAGAAGCTTTAACCAACTTGATCTTGAAGAAAGGGGTTGGAGAAAATGAAGCTTTACGAGCTTTACAAGTATACAATGAAGTATATCTCTCACACATATCCTATCTCACTTATATGGATGTTTTGATTTGCAAACAAGAGAGAGAAATGGGCTCAAGTGGACTAGATGCACTCAACTATATATAAGATCTTGACATGAAGGAGCAGCCTTGAAATGAACTCCAAGAGGTTCTATTTATAGTTAGGGGTGTCCACTAGAGGGTAGGAGCACTGAGGAATGATTTCTAGCCATTTTGAGGGTTGCAACAATTATAATTTCAAGTTTTGCAACACTCCAATGGCTAAAATTACTTTTTTTGCACTTTTCGTACAGTGCATTTGGTCGAGTTTTAATAAGGTAACTCGACTAATTGCACTATGTGACAAAGTCGATTTGAATCATCAATCGAGTTTATCCTGAGTGAAACTCGATCGTACGATTAAATCAATTTTTTTCACTAAAGGGATTGGTTGAGTTCTATGTGTGTGCAACTCTACCGAACATGAATTTTCTCAAAATCAGTAAGAGGATTGGTTGAGTTACGTGAGTGTAAAACTCGACCGAAAGAGTCTCTGTAATGAATTTTGGAAAATGTCACTGGAATAATTAAATGTTCAAATTTAGGGCTCTTGATTTTTACTCATCTTAGTTATAAGCCATTACATCAATATAAGATTACAAAAATCATCCTAAGAGTTTTAGGGTGTTTTCTAGAAAAGTACATTTACATTGCCTTTGATTTGAACTAGATCAAGCTAGAACTTGATGAATTTGATCATTTTCATGTACCGAATGCCTGAAATCAATCTCAAGTAGACATATTAGATACATATGAATGGAATGATAAAGTCATTAACAATATATACACAACGTGTAACACTTAGGTCAACACTCTCACCAACATGAAAAAATGCTTACCCATTTATATACCCATTGCATAGTTATGAGCAATCATCATAAGTCTCAGTTCCCTCCTCTCTCGAGATCAAGATAGATCTGGATCATGGGCATGTCTCTCTTTGAAGTTGAAAACAATCAAACATACAACCATATGATCAATTGCTCTAGTGATGCAACACTTTCTTACATTCATACCACTCCTTAAATCTAGATCTGAATTAATACTACTTTTTTGAGGTATTAGAAATCAAACGTAACGAGATGGTAGTTAATCATGCAAGTGATTCAGTCATTAAAAAGAATAAGGAGATAACCATTTTCAAGAGTATATCTATACTACTATAAAAAGGGAGTTCTTTTAATAAATTACAATCCTATCATTTTCAACTTCTATGAAAACTTCCGACCACTTAGAATCCAACATTTCAAAATGCTATATTCTCCTTAACTCTCTCTCTCTCTCTCTCTCTCTAGAATTTTCCACACTTTTCATATACAAAAAAACCTGTAATTTCCACCAAGTCTCCAACTTCGGTGTACCACGATGCCATTACTTACAACCCAACTAACCCACGATATATATTCAATATCCCACGTTCTCCCATCAAACACAGAGCTGCCCACAATAAATAAAACTGTCAGTTTGTCTAGAACAAAAGTCCGACGTTTCCGTCAAACACAATTCATGTTACCCAATAGACACAAAGACACCATCTCATCCTCTTGTATATTCCTCAAGAGGAAAACCTTTGTGGGGACTTGGGTACTTGGATGTTGTGTAAGTGAGCCGTGAATTCGGGGAAGACAAACACGATCTCTTTTCACTTACTTTTACTGTTCTTCGTCTGTGAACATTGAGTCTTCTTTTTGCCACAGATGTTGCCAAGGATTCAGCCGGACCACACATGAACGAAGGCTACCACTGATTGTCTGCTTCTGGGACTTTTGGGCTATCTTGTAGCTGAGGGAGTGGCGATCGGAGATTTGGAGCAGGCATAAGAGCTGCTGGATATAGAAGGCGCGCATGTCGCTCCCTGGGTGAGCGCTAATGCATGTATAGTAGAACAGAGACGCGAAATGGGCAGGTGTGTGCCGCCTTGCAACAAAAAATCCGAGAACAAGAACATCAACCACATGAAGCAAGGCCGGGTATCGGAGGCAAATGAGACGCTATCCCAAACCATAATAGGCCATCGTCGATGGACCCATGGCGTCTACTCGCGTCTCAAGGTAACTGGTCCACTGATGTCTGCCACAGTCAAAATACCGTCGTGCCAAAATGCTATATTCTGGCGTCTACTCGCGTCTCAAGGTAACTGGTCCACTGATGTCTGCCACAGTCAAAATACCGTCGTGCCAAAATGCTATATTCTGGCGTCGGAATCGTTGTTCAGTAACAGATTGGGAGGAATGTAGCAATCCAAGCAGTGTCCGTCCGGTCTTGTTTTGATCTCATCACCCAAGCAGAAGAAGCAGTTGACAGAAGCATAGTTGCAAATTCGGTATTCACCCAAGCAGAAGAAGCAGTTGACAGAAGCATAGTTGCAAATTCGGTATTCGGGATAGCTTCAATTGAGTTGAAAAGTTCAGAATTCGGCAATTATGCCGGGAAAATCGGGTAAAAATTGATCCAATGTACGGTAAAAGTACGGTCAATTATTTAAAAAAAGGTCGGAAAAAAATCCGAGAATATATACATATATTTCACACAGATGTATGTATATATATGTTTTGCACATATATATGTACATATATATTGCATACATATATCTATAACTATTACTTACATACATATATATATATATATATATATATATATATATATATATATTACATACATACACACAAATATATGCATGTACATACACACAGACACATATATACACTCAAAATAAATTAGAATATTAATAAGTACAATACGGGAAAAGAACATATAAAACGGTAAAAAACATTAAACGTGATTAATTCGTGAAAAATACGAGAATAAAATGTAATATTCAGAAATTGGAATTTAGTCGGAAGTTTCATACATCTAGGAAAAATTCGTGTTTTAAACGTGACTTTTTCAAAAAATTGGAATATATTGTGACTATGGACTGAAGAGTAACATCAACATCTTTTGTCAAACCAATATTTTGCTTTGATGTCATCGCCCAAGAAGAAGCAACAGTTGCGAAGAATAATATCAGCATCTTTGCCATGGGCAAAACCAATATCTCATGCTCCCAAGGAGATACTCTCTTACACTCTGACTCCGAAGAGGGGACCATGTTGTATTTCTGTTGTATTTCAAACCAAAAGGCATTGGGTTTCGTCCCATATTAGAGAATTCTAAAAGTTCCCTCCTCTTTATATATGGGTTCTTATCCATAGGACATTTGAGGAATACAATGTGATAAGGGTTTCGCACGCGTATGGTGGGACAGTCCAATTTGATTTGGTAGTTTTGATCCGGTCCGGAAATCCTTTAACCGGGTGTATTGGCGCATGTCGCATCAACTGCCCATTTCTTTTCACTTGGCAACCACTATCACAATGTTTATATAAATGAAAATGCTCTCGAGTCTTTCACACACAGAAAACAAAACTCTCTCCTGCTCGTTTCGTCTACATTTTGATGTTGTCGTCAATGTTGTCTGTGTGATTGCTAGAAGAACAATCAACAGATGTTCACCGGAGACTGCGACTTGCGAGTGCATGCATCACCGCTCCAAATATTTTTGTATCTTGGGAGAGTAGCCGCCGTATTTACTATAGCACTGGCGTTCGTTATCGAGTAAGACAAAGATACTCTTAAGGACAATGCATACTTGCATGCCTCAGTGAATCTGGTATGATTTCTTATTTATAATTTTTCTATTTATATCCACTGGAATAATAATCTTAAGAGTGTTATGATTTTTTGATGGGTATTATTATGGAAGGTTTTGAAACCCTTATACTCCTGTGATGATGTTCGTTTCTAATAACCAGATCATTACAGTTTCTACTATCTCTACAAATCCTTTGCCTGACATAACTAAGATCAAAACTTTTGACGGATCACACTATTGTCGTTGACAAGAAAAGGTATACAATGTTTTAGAAGTTGCTAACGTAGCTTTTGCTCTATCTGAACCCAAACAAGAAAATGATTATGTTGAATGGGAAAAGAAAAATCAGATTTGTCATCATGTCATTTTAAGTACTATTTCTAATCAATTATTTGACTCTTATTTTTAAATAAAATTGTATCTGAAATTTGGATAACTCTAAACAAGAAATATATTCTAAAAGGGGCTTCTACCTAAAAATGTGTAATTATAAATTTTTTGATATTTTGTATGTCTGAAGATAAGGAAATAACAACTCAAATTCATAATTTTCATATTTTACTTGATGATTTAAAAAAAAAAGATCTTCTTGAGTCTTTCATCGTTGGCTGTTTAGTTGAAAAATTGTCTAGTTCTTGAAAAAATTACAAGAACAATTTAAAACATAAAAGAAAGACTATGCCAATGGATGATGTAATTATACACATCTGAGTTGAAGATAAAAATCTTTCAAGAGAAAGATCTGATTTAGATAAAGAACTGATGTCTCTGTGAATTTTTTTAACAATGATATTAAATAAAATAATAAATCCTCTAATCACACTAAAGATCATTGGAAAAATAAAAAGGATAAAAGAAACAATAATAAAAATAAAGTCCACAAAGACATTAAGAAAAATAATTTTTCTATTCTGTTTGTGGTAAACCTAATTACACTTCTCCTAAGTGTAGGAATAGAAAGAAGCAAGTGGTCTAAGATTCAAAAGAAACAACTATCAACCTTGTGACGGAAGAAGTGTTTATGGCATTCCTCAAAATTAACAATATGGAATCATTTCATAATCGCAATTGGGTCATCGACTCACGTTAGTGGCAGTAGAGATGCCTGTGTTACCTGCACTGAAGTAGGAAGGGATGTGCGCCGAGTTGTCATGGGAAACTCAAGCACATCCCTCGTAACCGCAAGGGCAATGTCGAGATCAAGATGACTTTTAGAAAATTCTTATTGATAAAAGATGTGTTGTTTGTGCATGACCTTAGAGTAAATTTACTCCTCGTCTTACAACTTGTTAAATGTGGGATAAAACTGTCCTTTAAATATGACCGAGTCATACTTTCTAAGTCTGGAGAATAATTGACATGGGCTACAGTTCCAATAGTTTGTTTCTCCTTAATGTACCAAATATTTTAGTAAATAATATTACTCCTTCTGCTTATATTGTTGATTCCTTTGATGTTTAGCATAATAGACTTGGACATATTAATTTTAAATATGTACAATGTATGAAATCTTTAGGATTGTTCAAAGATATGCATGACGTTGTTGATTTAAATTATAAGTTTTAAGTTTGTGCTGAAACTAAATCTATAAAGAAATGATGTCCTCAAATTCTACATAAGGATTCTTAATTATTAGAATTAATACACACAGATCTTGGTAATTTAAAAGGAAATCTGTCTAGAGGTGGAAAAGATTTTACATATTTTTATAGATGACTTCTCACGCTATATAAAACTATATTTGTTACACTAAAAAGATGAAGCTTTTGAGATGTTTGTTAAATATAAGACAGAAGTAGAAAACTAACTAAATCAAAAGATAAACGTCTTCAATTAGATAGGGGTGGCACATATGATTGTTCACAGTCTATTGATTTCTGTGTAATCATGGGATTATACATAAATATAATCCTCCTTATTCGCCTCAATCAAATTGAATTTCTGAATGTAAAAATAGAACATTAAAAGAGATGATGAATTCTATCATGATAAAATCAGGAGCACCCAACAACTTGTGGGGAGAAGCAATTTTATCATCTTGTTTTATTCAAGATCACATTCTGAGTAGAAAGACAGATAAAACTCCATATAAATTATAGATAGGATATCCTCCTAACTTAAAATATTTTAAAGTGTAGGGTTGTTTAGCCAAAATTTGCTAACTAAACCTAAGAAACGAAAATTACATCCAAGAACTTTGGATGGTGTTTTATAGGGTATGCTCAAAATAGTGTTGCATATAGATTTTTAGTTCTTAGAAGTAGCAACAATATTGTAGAACCAAATACTATTGTTGAATCTAAATATATAGAATTCTTTGAGCATATATTTCCTACGAAAACTCCTATAGAAATAAGTTCTAGTCCATTGAATGAAACCTTACAAAATATACCTAGTACATCTAATAATAATGATTCTTTTGAACCTGATAATTTAGAACCTAGAAGATGCACTAAGATGAGGAAGGAAAAGAATCTTTGTGATGACTTATATTCCTTTATTGTGCATAATGATCCTCAATATTATCATGATGCTAATAGCTCGTCCGATTGATCCTATCTATGGAAAGAAGCAATTAATAGTGAGATTGAATCTATATTATCCAATCACACATGAGAATTAGTGGATCTTCCACGAGGTATTAAACCTATATGTTGTAAATGGATATTCAAAAGAAAATTAAAACTGATGGAAACGTAGATAAAAATAAAGCTCAATTAGTTGTCAAGGGATATAAACAACAAAAGGATATCAACTATTTTGTTACATTTTCTCATGTAACTAGAATCTCTTCAATCAGAAGTTTAATAGCTTTGGCATCTATTAAAAAATTAATTATACATCAAATATATGTTAAAGTTGTTTTCTTGAATGGAAATTTAGATGAGGAAATTTATATGGATCAACCAAAAGGTTATGTTGTTCCTGGAAAGGAATATATGGTATGTAGACGTATCAAATCTCTATATGGCTTGAAACAATTGCATGAAAAAATTGATAAAGTAATTATATCATATGGGTTCCATATAAATGAAGGAGATAAATATATTTATTCTAAAGTCTATAATCAAGGTTGTGTTATTGTATGTCTTTGTGGATGACATGCTTATATTTGGTACTAATATTGATATTATTAACGGTACAAAAAGTCTTTTGGTTTCTGGTTTTGACATGAAAGATATGGAAGAAGCAAATGTAATTTTAGAAATTAAACTTCTTAAAATTGATGATTGCATCATGCTCTCTCAAGAACACTATGTTGAGAAAAATCTTAAAAGATTTTCAATCTTTGATTGTAAGTCTGTTAGTACACCTTTCAATTCAAATTGTAATCTTCAAAATAATAAAGGTACTAGCATTCAACAAATAAAATATGTAAAAGTAATTGGAAGCTTAATGTACTTAACAAATTGTACTCATCCTGATCAAGCATTTGCAGTTGGGATATTAAGTAGATATACTCAAAATCACTAACAAAGATCATTGGGATGCTCTACATCGAGTTTTAACATATCTAAAAGGCACAATGAATCAATGATTGATTTTTATTGGATCTCCAACTGTGCTAGAAGGATTTTGTGATGCCAATTGGATTTCTGATTCAGATAAACTGAAATCTACAAGTGGATACATCTTCACTTTGGGTGGAAGTGTTGTGTCTTGGAAATCCATCAAAAATATATGTGTAGCTCGCTCCACTATGAAATTTGAGTTTATTGCCTTGGAAAAGGTTGGAACTGAAGTTGAATGGCTAAGACATGTTCTAATAGATCTTTCCATTTGGAAGAAACCTTCTCCACCACTGTATATACACTATGATAATCAAGTTGCCATAGCGAGAGCTAAAAACAAAGCTTACAATGGGAAGAATAGACATATCTGTTTACGTCACAATATTGTGAGGCAACTTATATATGATAGCATAATCTCTGTAGCTTATGTGAAATAAGAGTTGAACTTTGTCGATCCTCTGATAAAATTATTAAGTGAAAGACTTGTGAGCACCACATCGAGAATAATGGGGTTATTCCCATACCTAGGGTCAATGTGATGGACACCCAACCTACATTAACGGAGATCCCGGGAAGGAGGTTCAATGGAAAAATGAAATCATTATCGACTCAATGTATTGTATTGATTTGTATCTCATTCTTATGATGTAAAAAATAATATGTAGTGAACTAATTGAATATATTTTATTCTTAATAGACTTCTTAGCCATTATTGGTGGTGTATATAACTACAATATATACTTGATGAAGGTGTAACTATATGAGTGTGGAGTGGGGCCGCTCCTATTCAGACATGGGCAAGCCAATAGAGCCCTCATGAATATTCCCAGTAGGTGCATGGCTTAAGGTGCCAAACGTAAGAATGACAATTGATTTTATGAATGTTATGTGAGTAATGAACCTCTAATCAGATAAAAGAGGAATTGATTCAAGAACATAGTTCCACCAATCTTCTATAGATTACGTACATCTACTAAAACTTATGCGCGCTATTTGTTGAAGTTCTTCCAGTGATTTACTCAATTTTTAGTTTTGTTTTGTTTTAAAATAGTGGGAGATTGTTGTATTTCTGTTGTATTTCAAACCAAAATACATTGGTTTTAGTCCCTCATTGGGGAATTCTAAAATTTCCCTCCTTATATATGAGTTCTTATCCGTATGATATTTGAGGAATACAATGAGATAAGGACTTCACACGCACACGGTAGTACAACCCAATTGGATTTGTGTCGGTCTAGAATGCGTCAGCGCATGTCGCATCATGTGTGTAGGGGGTGTAAATCCGGCTTCCCGAAGCCCCTTGCGTGGGTGCAACCCTGACTCGGTTTTACCACTTGGTGCGTTGGTCGATTTTAACATGTGTTGCAACCTTTTAAGGCTGCGGTTGGGATTGTTTGGAAGACCAACTGTAAGTGTATGTTCGGTTGTCAATCACCCGTTTCTTTTCGCTTGACAACCGCTATCGCAACTTTTCTATAAATGAAAATGTTGTCGAGTCTTTCACACACATAAAATGAAACTCTATCATGCTCGTTTCTTCTACATTTTGATGTCGCCCCCAATGATGTCTGTGTAGTCGCGGGAAGAACGATCAATTATTGTTCGTTGGAAACTACGACCTACGAGTGACACATCGCCGCTTGAAACGTTGTTGTATCCTAGAAAAGTAGCAATCATGTTTACTACTACACCGACGTTTATAGTCGAATAAAACGGAAATACTCTTAAGAATAGGGCATACTTGCACGCCTCAACAAATCTGGTATTATTTCTTATATACAATTTTTCTGTTGGAATACCAGACCGTGTTCAGTCGTATAGACAACCATGACATGTGGATATACGCGGCAACAAACACTGCTACCTAGCTTGTACACCTGCATTATTGTCATCACAACACAGTTGTCATCGTGCCGCCGAATCGCAAGTTGGTAGTGGATCCAATATCTGTGTATTTCTTCATAATTAGTGAAACACTGTCGGCTTCTATTTTTGAAAAGAAAAGAAGTTAATATATAAAAAGTTTACATCATTTTTGTGTATCGGTTACATGAATATTTTTTTAAAACTTTCCTTTTTATTGATGTTGTTCACATCGATTTACAATGATTTCCTTTTAAAAAGCAGATTTGCCCTTACTTCGATGTAAGTTCTGATTATCTTAAAATATGGAGCAGGGAATACATTTGAAAAACAGAACAAGTGTGTTAAAACAATTGATTTGTACTATTAATTAAAAAAAGTAAAAATAAAATGGATAATAAAATAATAACTGACCACTTAAAATATGCCGAAAAAGAAGGACGGGTAGAGTGTTGGAAATGTGAATGTGGGGTTAAAAGAAATACAACAGAATATCTTAAAGAAAGAACATAATAAAAAGCACTCGCATCCACCGCTCCAATATTATCCACAGTTCAAAAACTGGACACAGCCACAACTGCCCCATGTGCCCTCCGTTAACTCATACCATGGGTGACAGAGAAGATGGAGGATATGCGATTGATCGGCCCCAACCTGAGACTAAAGAGCAGCAAAGACTTTAATCTACAACAAGCATGAACGGCCGGGTATCAACAATCACAACATGACTCATCCATAAAGATAAGCAGAAGGTAGAAAGTTTGATCTTTCCTCCCTATGCTCTCTATGCAGAGGTCCGGGCGCAAAATACCTATTGCTTGACATTCCAGAATGATATTGAAACTGCACTACATTGTTGGATCATCGTCACCGACCAACTCCTTGTCGTTTGTTTCCACTTTTTATTCCTTTTTCTGCACCCATACAAAAGATAACGGCAAGGCACCATCCGGGCTACTAACGGCTTAGACATGGCCTGAAATAATTAGATAGTAATGAAAGAGTCTTGTTATTTTTCACGAAGAGAAACCATAATAGTTATTGTTTTTAATCCAATCTGAATTATAATGATCCAGTTTACTTAAAATTATCTATTTAGGTAGTAGCTTTCGTTTTGGTTCTTACATTATTCCACTCCATGAAGAAAAATAATATTCTTACACGTAGCATTTTTGGTTATCCATTTTACTACTCCAATGATCTCAAACAAAATAAAATCTTCTTCTGTGTATTTACTTCACAACTGGCATGCACATGCATCGACCGTAAGATGATAGAGCTAATGTATTATGTGGAGAGGGGAGCCTGCAGGATCAGTCACCTGTTGGCGATGTTTGTAAATCATTCCCGCACTTTGAAGCATGTCAATGATGCACAAACGGGCAAGCAATGAACTGTAACTTCTTTTTCATCAAGTTCAACTACTTACCACCACCATTAGGTATCTCATTTTGCTTACGAGGTGGTCGTCTTTGTGGTTCCATGGATCGTAATTATGTTGTCCGTTGTACTATTTACTATGGTTTCAAAGTCCCGTAGCACTAACAAGTTAGTCTCTTCCTATTCACCCAGAAACTATAATCATTACAAATGTTCATCTGGGGTTCATGGTGTTTTCTCACATCCTACCCATCCACCCAACCAACTACATAGATTATTTAAATTGTTTCTGCTCGGGGTAAATAAAAATATACATATAAATGCGATTCATATGATTAGTGCAAGGGATTACTCTATTTTTCATGGTATTCCAACCTTATGGTTACATAATATAAATGTTGATGCGATCGAAATTGGTCGGCACAACGTGCTAGAAACTCAATTATGAGAAATAGTAACTTCACATACGAACGATAGAAATTGGTCGGCACAACGTGCTAGAAACTCAATTATGAGAAATAGTAACTTCACATACGAACCAACCTGAGAAATCTATATAAGATCTACCTTTATTCGTTTCTGTTAAAGAAATGCATATGACAAATATTCTATGAGACAACAAAATTGTCACATTCTTTGGTTCATTGATGTGTGTATTTTGTATCGTCTTTTGGATCAATTTTGGTTGTATTTCTGTATCATTTTTATCCAATAATCACTCTTAATCATGCTATATTTTCTACTTTATTGTTATCTTTACTTACTCTATGGTTTGGTTTGTAGGTACAATTTGGTTTGTATGTACAATAATTTGTTATCAAAATGGGGAGAAAATACCATCATAACATCCATCAACACATTCCCCAATCATCTGGACATTTAGAAAATAAATGTTACTGAAACTGATAAAGACACCCTGCGCCGTAATTAAGACACCCCATGTCTTATTAAAGACACCCCATGTCTCAGTCTAGAAATTGAACCCATAACTCTAGATTTACAGCAACACGTCATGTCTTAATAAAGACACGTCATGTAACTTTCCAAAACTCGATCCAGACTTCAGTTATCGCATAAGACACGATGTGTCTTATAAAGACACGTCGTGGGACCTGTAGATTTCACTCAAACATAAATTTAACTACCTCACGCTTATATATACAACCCCATGTCATCTTGAGATAGTTACCACGAACTATTTTGGATCTTTTGGAGTGAGACTCAAGTAAGGGAGAGCAAGGAGGAGTTGGAGGAGCTCTAAGGGAGAAAAATTGGTTTCTCGAGAGGGAAACTTCTTCTTCTTCCTTCTTCTCGAACAATTACAGTAAGGATCTCCACCGTTCTCTTCTCTCCACTTAAAAGTGAAGTTTTCTAGAGAGTTTCCAACAGTAAGGACAAATTTGTGACTCCTTAACCAGAGTTCTAAGTCTATCTTCCTTTTTCCATGGACATCCAAGTTTATTTCCTTCTATTATGATGTCTACCACTACTTTCTACTGTTTGTATCTAATTTCTACAACTATGGATGAGTAGATCTATTATTCTTAGGCATGGGGTAGTAACTCTCATGTCAAAATATTATTGAACACAAATTTTATATATAATGTTATTTGTTTCACTGTTCTATGGTTCATTGTTGTTTAATTCCACTTACATACTTTGTTGGTCACTTTGTATGTATGATTTATGCTCTTTGTATAATCTGGTAAGAAGTGTATTGGAGTAGGGAGATGTACCTTAGCTGCACTACCTTGACCATGAGAGTGGTTGGGATGTGTTGGGGAACATAGTTTTGCAGTCTGAATCTAAGTATATCCATGGGAGTGGTATACTAAGTTAGGATTGTTCTACACTATCGGGAGGTGGTGTAGGATACATGCCTCCCTTGTGTTATTGCTAGTGTTCTCGATCTTTGTTGTTCTTCATGTTATGATGGGAATGTGAAACCCGATCCTCAAGAATCCATAATCTAAATAGATCCTTAAAACAAGTATTTTCTATTTTAGTTCATTTCCTTTTAATTGCTTAGTTAACATAACAAAACCTTTCTTACTAAAAAGATCTAGATTGTTGAACTTCACTGCTCTTGTGCCTAACAAACCTTTTCTTCTTGGACGACCTCGATAATACTACACGCACGTGTATACTTACGGGGTAGTGTTCGACTTTATAAATATTAAAATTTTTGCACACTTCTAACAAGTTTTTGGCACCGTTTCCGGGGAGCATCGGTATTTTTGTTAGAGTGAGAAGTGTTGAATTGTAAATGAGACTAGATCACCCCACCACCTGTCACATCCACCATCATTCTTTCCACATTGATCATCATCATTATCTTATTTTTGTATCTTCCATTTTCCTTCTTGTACTTCACTCGCCTTCTTTACTTACAGGTTTATATGAGGCGATCCAAAAGGGGTCTTGAACCTTCCACATTTATGGACCCCAAAATTGAGCATACTATTAGAAACCTTCAAAAATCAAGGAGGAGTGAACCTCAATCAAATTTGGAGGACTTGCAACCATCATCACCAACGTCTTTGTCACCATCCTCACCAACTCAACAAGAAGAACAAATCATGGAAGATGATCATCCCCTAAAGGACTTCATTGTTCCAGCTTCTACAAAAATCAATGGGGCTATCACTATCCCACAAATTGAGGCAAATGACGTCTATATCATCCCCACAATTATACAGAGGATACAGCAGAACCAATTTGGAGGGACACTAATGGAGGATCTGAACACGTTGCTGAATTTCTACAGTATCTTAGCACTTTCAAGATAGATGGTGTTCCTACTGATGCAGTTTGTCTTCTTCTATTCCCCTTCTCCTTGAGAGATAGAGCCAAGGTGTATCTCTATTCTTTATCAGGAAACTCCATCAACAACTGGGATAGACTCCTCAAAGTTTTCTTAGCCAAATACTTTCCACCAAGCAAGATCGCACAACTGAGGAGTCAACTCATCAATTTTTCTCAAAAGCATGGATAGACATTGTATGACACACGGGAAAGATCCAAAGACCTTCAACGTCTTTATCTACATCATGGTTTAAGCAACTGCCTTATATTGCAAACTTTCTATAATGTCTTATTCTACAATACAAAGATATCTATTGATGTTGCGGCAAATGATGCTTTAATGAACAAATCATACAGGGACGCTTATGCCATGATTGAAGACATGGCACTTAATACTTGCCAATAGAGTCCTGACTAGAGTAGCCAACTAACCGGCCTAAATCACACGTCCAAAAGGAACAGATTCAGAGAAGTCATACTTTTAAATTGATAACCCGACTCTCATGCCCCCACAATGATAAACGAGGTATGATGTAGCGCTCGAGGTCGAACACAGGGACAAGGTTGGTAGCATTAAGTGCACAGAATCTAACACTCTTATACTCCATGTGAAGATGGTCTATTAAAGAGGTGTCCCCTAAGGAACGATGGCACTCAAACTAAGGTAGATAAAGAAAACCAAAGTAACAAAGACAAACAGAAACAAAAATGAGACAAAATAAGAATATGGAAGGAAACTCAGATTGGGTTTCACCTACTAAGACTTCTGTCCAACATACAACATTGTCTCTCTCTCTCTCGTATACTCCCATCAGGATTACAAGCAACCATCAAAAGCGTCAATTCCACTCTCTCTCTCGAGATGAGGATAGATTTAAGTCTAAGGGTAGCCTCTCTCTCAAGATGGCCACACGAAAACCACAAGGCAGAACATATGGTTAAAGCTTTAGCATTCCAACACTCTCGTGCATTCATACTACTCCATAAAACATTATAAAAGTAATATTACTCTCTCGAGATATCAACTATCAAACATCACAAGATGGTAGCTAAGCATACAAGTGAAGCATCAAAATAGGTGCATGGAGATAACCTTGACAAGAGTATATATATTCAACAAAAAGAGACAATATACATATTGGGAGAGCCTTAGTGGCTACTCCAAACCCAAGTTAAGGTGTTTAGCCACTCATGCTTGCAGATAGAATAGCGGCATTACAGAAAGAGAGATACATGAAGTCCACAAAGTGAGGATGGAAGTACAGTAGAATGGAATGATAGATCTAGATAGAGAGAGAAGGGATGTGATATGACACGATACTTCTTCAGATCTAGATCTATTGCATCGATGGCACGGACGATCTTCTTCTCTCGAAGAAGGAGTCTTCCGTCTTCTCTCTCCTCAGCTTCCGCCTTTGGAGATCTAAGACTGGTGGGTGGGATGGGATGGAATGAGTCTGGAATGCAGAAGCACTTCTTGGTCCACGAGATCTGATCTATGATCCGATGATTTGACAAGACGGGTGGATGGTCTATTTATAGGCACATTCCACCAACTTAAGCCTAGACCACGGTCACGGTCTGGGTTGGGGGAGGTGTGAGACCGCGGTTGTGGTCTTCTCTTTATTCCTTCTTCCATCATGGTCAAACTTGATCACGACCTGGACGTGGGTCGCAGTCTATATGTGGCTCGCAGTCGAGGTCTCCTCAATCGGTCGCAGCCTATAGGTCGCGGTCTAGCAATGATCGCAGTCTATCTTGAGGCTCGCAGTTTCTGAGTTGATCACGGTCTACAGGGATCATGACCCCATTTGGATCGCGCCCTTCTTTGAGTCACGGTCGAACTTGGTGTCTGCGGTCTTCAAATAGATCAAAGTCCCTGGTTTGATTGGTGCCTTTATACTGATCGCGACCTCTGTTGTGGTTGCGGTTTAGTCGTGATCACGGCTTCAGTCTGACCGCGGTTTGGCTTGAATGCAGAATAGTCTCGATCTTAATGTTGGATCAAGGGCTCTAGAGGGGGGTGAATAGAGCTTCACAATTCTCACAAAATGAAATAAAGTGTAGAAACTTAAGCAAGCAGCAATTTGATGTCCTTACTAGCAAGCATAAAAGGGTGAGAGACAATGAAGAGCATACACTTGGACAAGGTGGTTTAGAGTGGTTCCACATCATAACTAGGAGCAATGTCAGTCCACTACCTTGAGGTGGCTAATCTCTAGGATTTGCAATCGTGGTACTCTTATATTCCATCATAAGATTACAAGACAAAACCACAACATCCAAGGGCTTAGTACCTGAAGCAAAGATCTTTAACCTATATAAGGAGCTTACCCACTTGAACCATAGAGTCTTCAGCCATAAACATGGACTTACCCACTCCTTCTTTAAGTCTTCGGTCTTCAAGGGATTACCTATCTTTCTTGAGCATTGCCTTGCCTATCTCCTTCACTTGGAGATCTGGAACACCATGCTTTCTTCAACCTTGAAGAACGACAACTCCTTCTCCTTCACTCGGAGAAGATCTTCAACTTTTTCTTCAATAGGAAAGAGGGTAGGAAGATGATGGAGGAGAGATTTACATCAATACATGGAGTTGCTCTCTTGCAAAGGAACCTATCTCACTCATACTCACAAATTTGACTTGAAGGTAGAGAGAGAAAGGGGCTCAAAGGATTGGAACACTCTCAACTAAGCTAGGACCAAGCATGTAGTGAATGAGCAACCTTGGAATGAACTCCAAGAGGTCCTATTTATAGTTGGGGGTGCCCCTTTGAGTTGGAGAATACTTAGGGTCAAAATATAGTCATTTTTGCCCAAGGAAACAGATCTATTTTTGATCAAAAAACTCACCAACAGTCACAATCACTTTTTCTACAAATTCCATACAGTGCAATCGGTCGAGTTTCAATAAAGGTAACTCAACCAATAGAGTAAAAGACAAAGTCGATATTCAAAACATCGGTCGAGTTTGCCTTGGGGAAACTTGACTGACCAATGAAGATCGATTTGGTCAGTTACTCGATCGGTCGAGTACTGTAAAACCACAACTCGACCAATGACATCTTTAAAAAATTGATCCAGGAGGATCGGTCGAGTTTGCAACTCGACCGATTGATTGTCTGTGATCAATTTTCTAAAGTGCATCTAAAGTGATTAAAACTTGGTGTTTAGTGTCCCAATAAATGTTCTCATCTTAGTTACAAGTCAATTCATCAATACAAGTGATTACAAAAATCTTCTAAGGTCATTTACATAGATTTCCTAAAAAACACACTTGTATAGCTTTTGACTTGAACTTGAGCAAATTAGGGCTTTTGATTTTTGATCCTTTTCATGTATCTAACACTTGAAATCAATCTTCAATACACATATGAATGGAATGGTTAAGTCATTATCAAAATATGGACAATGTATAGCCTCAAGGTCAACATTCTCCCCCTTTTGACAATGACAAACCATTCCTCAAACATATTGAAAAGGATATAGAAGGTATACCATTGCCTTGTGAATTAAGGGGATTCAAGATGTGAACAATGTGAATTGCTCCCCCTCAATTTATGCTTCCTCTAACCTGCATGGTTAGTTTATCTACACAGAGCAAGAGTAGCATACATGTACTATGCAATCCTTTGCAGGTCACATGATAAAACAGTGAATAAACAAGAAAAAGAATCTCATAAGCAATAAGCAATAGTATAACAATGAATAACAATACGATTGAGGTTCAAAACTTTGAAATTTCTCTCCCCCTTTTGACATTATCAAAAAGAGGGGTGGGGGTAGAAGAGCATATATCCAGATCTTCTCCAATGGATATACATACAAGCAATCTCATATCATATGTCAAACAGAGACAAAAGCAACATACAATCTCAATCATAATCAAAATATGTTGAAAGATGGCACCAACATCGAAAATATATCAGAGAAACTAGCAAGAGTGCACATCACATATATTACAACTCAGATGCACATTCTCATGAAAGCAATTACAAGAAGGAAGCGATGAAAAATAGAAGATAAAATAGTACAGATCAGATAATGTGCCCAGATGTTTCTTATAAAAAATAGCCTAGAAAGATGTATATGATCAAGATGTGAGACTAAAAAATAAGAAATAAGCTAAACATCTAAACTATCTATATCAACAACATCATCACCATCGGCTCCAGGCTCGTAGTCCTTATCTCCGTCAGAGGGTGCAGCTGTAGTGTCGTCATCACCAGAACCATCATCATCATCAGAAGCGTCCTCATCATCAACATCTTCGTCATCAGTAACCTTAGCATCATCAGCCTGGTTGGGCATCTCCTCATATGTAGGAGGACCAAAACCACAAATGGGCCAACGAGCATTCTGCTCATCCCAAGCCATACCAAGAGCACAAAGCTCATTGGCCTGAGAGAAGGATGGAGCAGAGTCTCCAAGGCCGGCAAGCAAGGTGGCCAGGGGGCAGCAGGCAACGGTAGGTAGGCAGGTGCAGGGACAGGACCACCAGCAGCAAAGGGTGGAGGAGCAGCAGCAGCAGAAGGCTCAGGGGTAGGGTAGTAATGATTTTATTCATATGAAGCATAATCACTACCAGGGTAGGGATGGTAGGTGGGGTAGGGGTGTGCACATGAGATGTTCATGGTAGACATGATTGAACAAAGATCCTGATGCAATTGCTCCTGGACTTGTTGGTTGTATGCTTGTTGGTGCATCATGTAGCCCATAAGGGTTTCATTGGATACACAGAATGAAGCACGACTAGGTCGAGGAGGGGGCTGAGGAGGTGGAGCTCAGCCAGAGGAGGTAGGGGTGCATAGGTAGAAGCAGAGGGAGAAGCACTAGGGGTAGAAGAGGAAAACATAGGCACAAACTTTTGAATTGTGGTTTCACTGATACAAACACCCTTTCTGGCTACCTTGTAATGGAAGTCAGAAAAGAGTGATTTCTCAATAGCAAACTGAAACAAACCACTAATCAGGGTCGGGTACGGGGGATGGGTGCCTTTTGTGTTCTTACCAGTGTTAAAATAGGTCATGTGGTGTAGAATGTATCTAGCCCACTTGACACTGATGTTCTCTAGGATGCAATACATAATGACGGTAGTGTTTTCTGCAATATATGTTTGATTTTTCTTCGTATGGATGTTGTAGTTGATCACTAATGCCAAAATGTGCTTCCTAAGGTCGAGGGAGGAGGAAGGTAGGGTGCTCTTCTTCTTATATGGAACGTCAGTTTTCTTCAAGTAGCGATGAATATCAGAGAGAGTCAGTTCATTCTGCTTGTAGAAACCTTTGAGATCCAAAAGAACAAAATACTCACCATAATCCTTGCGCCAAGTATCATTTTCCTTATCTCTGGAAAAGAAGACATTTAAGATATCCTCAGAGATTTGGAAATGTTTACCAACGATCATCGAGGTAAGGATTACTTCAGTATTCAGCGGGGGAAAGAGGGAGTCGTAGTTCCAATGCAAGTTAGCGTAGAACTAGTGAACTATTTTTGTGCTAGACATCAAATTGAAAAAGTAATCACGTTCGACGGCCAAGGCGGAGAGGTGGTGAACAACAAGAAACCTAGCTACTTGGTCTATAACCGCTTGATGCCTAGGACTAGGCTCAAACAAGGCGTAAAAAGGGAAAGGACTCCTAGGAAGAAGGTCCTTATACCTATTAACAGGATCTATTGAGATAAAAGAGGTATCATCGAAGGGAATCGCACGAAGGAGCATTTCTTGGGGCAGGTTTCTCCTTTGAGAAGTCATGGAGGTGAAAAAAGTGAGGAGAAACGAACAAACACACAAAGAAAACCTCAAAAGCCATCAAAGAACCACCAAAGAGCAGCGGAGGAGGTCTAGGTCAACCTATCTAGGTCAGGAAAGGGCTAGGAAGGGGAAGGTTAGGGTTAGGGGTGAGAGCTTAGGGCTAGAAGAAGAGGAATCAGTCAGCTATTCTCTAGTTGAGAGGGAGAATAGTCGGCCGAACCAAACTTAAGTTGACTTCAACCTGCGGATCGATCGAGTTCTAAGAGTGGGAAAATCGATCGATTGGTCCTCTGAAGAACAGCTCTCGGCCACTGATCGGTCGAGTTTGTCCTAGGGGAAACTCGATCGATGGTTAAGCTGACCTAAAACCATCCAACTTAATTTCTAGCCATATGCATGTCAGTTAAATTCATTTTTTTAGTCTATTATGTATATTGAACATACTTAGGCACATATCACTCATCATTGGGTACTATTTAGCGACAAAACCAAGAAATTAGAGAAATTCCCAAAAACAAGTGAAACTAAGCATGTCAACAAACAAATTTTAGCATTTTAAGCAATTATAGGCAAGCAAGGTGAGTAAAGCATGATCAAGACATATAGGTTAAAAAAAACTAGCTAGATAGCATGTCAATATCATCCAAAGAAACAATGAGCAGTTTAGATCTAATGAAATTAAATTTCTCTCTAGCTAGAGGTTTAGTGAAAATGTCTACCAACTGATTTTCTGTGTCCACATGTGTGATATAAATATCCTTCTTGGCAATGTGATCACAAAGGAAGTGATGGCGAACCTCTATATGTTTAGCTCTACTATGCAATATAGGATCATAAGAAAGATTGATTGCACTAGTATTTTCACAATAGATAGGAGAAGCATTAAAATGTATGTAAAAGTCTTGGAGCATTTGCTTCATCCATAGGACCAGTGCACAACAACCCCCAACTGCAATATATTCAGCCTCGGTAGTTGATAATGCCATGGTGCTCTATTTCTTGGAAAACCAAGACACCAAGCATGGTCCTAGAAGGAAGCAAGTGCCACTTGTACACTTTCTATCAACCAAAAAACCCACGTAATCTGCATCACTATATGCTACAAGAGTAAAGTCCCTTGACTTAAGATACCATAGTCCAAAATTTTGAGTTTTGGCTAAGTACCTCAAAATCCTCTTAACAGAAATAAGATGTGATTTCTGAAGACTTGATTGAAAATGAGCACACAAGCCAACACTAAACAAAATATCAGGTCTAGAGGCAGTTAAATAAAGTAAACTTCCAATCATACCTCTATAGAGCTTATCATCTACCTTCTCACCTACTTCATCTCTATCAAGTTTGGCGGTGTTGGACATGGGTGTATCCATTGACTTCATGTTCTCCATCCCAAAGTGTTTAAGTAGTTGACTAATGTACTTGCCTTGGTTGATGAAGTTTCCATATTTGGTTTGCTTGATTTGAAAGTTGAGAAAGAAATTCAAATCACCCATCATGCTCATCTCGAACTCACTCTGCATGAGAGAACTAAACTCCTTGCTAAGATCAAGATCGGATCCGCCAAAAATGATATCATCAAAATAAATTTGAATGATAAGAAAATTGCTAGAAGTGTGTTTTATAAATAAAGTAGAATCGACTTTTCCCATGACATACCCATTGTCTAACAAATTGTTCTTTAATTTTTCATACCAATCTCAAGGTGCTTGTTTGAGTTGATAGAGAGCTTTTTGCTACAAATAAACATGATTGGGTAACTTGTCATTTTCAAAGCCCGGAGGTTGAGCAACAAATACTTCCTCCTCGATTGTACCATTCAAAAACACACTTTTAACATCCATTTGATATAGCAAGAAATTTTTGTAACTAGCAAAATCAAGTAGCATTCTAATAGATTCAAGTCTAGCAACAGGAGCATAAGTTTCATCAAAGTCAATACCTTCATGTTGATTGTAGCCTTGTGCCACTAACCTTGCTTTGTTCCTTACCACTTTGCCTTGTTCATCAAGCTTGTTGCGGTAGACCCACTTGGTGCCAATGATTTTTCTATCACTTGGTCTTAGCACTAGAGTCCACACACGATTCTTCTCTAATTGCTCTAGTTCCTCCTACATGGCTAGGATCCACTCATCATCTTCAAGAGCTTCCTTGATGTTCTTTGGCTCCAGCTATGAGATGAAGGCACTGTCTGCTTGTTCTTTGTTGTAGGAAGCTCATGTCTTCACTCTCTCAAATGGGTTTCCAATGATTAGCTCTTTGGGATGATTCTTCACAAAATGAGGAGTGGGATCCTTCTTGTCTTCATCTTCTGCTTCGACCACCTGCTTACCTTTGTTGTCGATGTTGAGGTCTTTCAAGATAGGAATTAAGTCATCTGCAACATCATTATCAACAACATTCTTGCCAACAATAGGGTTAGTTTCAATAAACTTAACATTGATAGATTCTTCAATTTTAGATAAATCAATATTGAAAACTCTATAAGCCCTGCTTGTAGTTCTATAGCCTAGAAAGAAATCCTTGTAAGATTTTGGATCAAACTTGTCTAGAGAATCCTTCGTGTTTAAAAAAAACAAGGACATCTGAAAACATGAAAGAAATCAATGGATGCCTTTCTACCTCGCCATAACTCATAGGGGGTTTTTTCTTCAAACACGGATGTGTAAAAACTCAGTTCTACACAAAACAAGTGGTGCTAACAGCTTTGGCCCAAAACTTCTTAGGAATGTCATATTCAAGAAGCATGGTCCTCGCCATATCTTGAAGCGACATGTTCTTTCTCTCTACTACCCATTTTGTTGAGGTGTACGAGGATAAGAGAAATTGTGCGAGTAACCAGATTTTTCACAAAAATGCTCAAAAAGATCATTTTCAAACTCTCCCCCATGGTCACTACGGATAGAAACAATCCGACAAGAAGCTTCATTTTCAACTCGTTTACAAAAACTCGAGAAAATATCAAAAGTATCAGTTTTCAAAATGACAAAGAAGGTCCAAGTATAGCGAGAGAAATCATCGACAATAACAAGACAATACTTGGAGCCACGAAGTGTTTGCATTCTCATTGGTCCAAATAGATCAATATGAAGAAGCTCAAGAGATCTTTTAGTACTCATGACTCCTTTGGATTTGAAGGAGGATTTAGTTTGTTTGCCTTGTATACAAGGTTGGCATTCCTCATCTTTTTCAAAATATAATTTTGGAAGTCCTCAAACCAAATCCTTTTTACTCAATTTCTTCATTTGATGCATATTCACATGACCTAAACAGTGATGCCAAAGAGAAGTATCATTTTTATCCACAACCAAGTATCTATCAAGTAGGGGCTTAAGAGCATCAAGCACAATAACATAAAGATTACCATTTCTAGTTCCCTTATATATGACATTGTAAGTGAGGGAATCTAGAAGCAAACATTCTAAAGAAGTAAAAAAGAATAAGATATCCATTATCATAAAGTTGGCTTACACTTATCAAGTTGTTATGTAGACCATCAACAAGCAAAAAAAAATTTGTACATAGCTCGTTGCCTGCATCACCCTCGCCTATTACCTTACCCTTTTTATTGTCCCCGAAGGTCACCAATCCTTTTTTCTTTCTTGTGAATTTGTTGAAATGGCTGATTTCACCTGTCATACATTTTGAGCAGCCACTATCAACAATCCACCTTCTTTTGAACTGCATGAAAGAAGGATGTCGGTGCCCAACTCAAACTTTGGAATCTGGGGTTTGCTTGGAAACCCATTTCATTTTTGGGTTGGTCCCCATTGGCTTGTAAGGACAATAAGTAGAGTAATGGTCATCACATTTACAATGAACACATACCATTTGGTTCTTAGAGTCAGAAGTCTCTCCATGGAAGATAGGAGGTTCCACAATATTCTTCTTACCCTTATTCTTGTTCTTGTTCTTACCTTTGGGAGCAATCATGTTACACCCCGATCTCACAATTACCATTAATCATGAGATTAGGGCATAATTTGAGGATTTAACATAATACAAAGATCACCCTTAACTTTTTCTTCTTTTTCAAACTCTTTGTTTTCTCGCATTAAACCACATAAACTAACTTTATAAGGGAATCTAAACATTGATTTTTCTAATTTGATTTCAACAGTAAAAATGCATGTATGAACATTCATTATGTTTCTCATACTTTTAATCACATAAGACTTGTTGATTCGCATAAATTTCTAAAAGAGGAATAATGTTATACATCATCATTTACAACTCTTCTTATTTCTTTACAAGGACCTAGAGTGACAAGGACCGACTGAACTTAACTATACTCAGAGTTAGCTCTTGTGGCAGATCTACTCTGATGCAATTATATCTTCTTCAAGTCCATGTGATTTCCCTAAATATTGTGAGTAAAGGGGTGAGCCTACTCGCTCAATGAATGAGTACTTCAAAGAAACAGTCTAAAGCACTGATATAATTATAGATATAATTTTGAGCAATTGATATCAATTATAACAGCAATAAGCTTTAAAGAGTCTAATAATTGACAATCATAAATATTGCAGGATACTCTAAATATCTATAAGAGTGAATCAATATATGAAATGCTCGATTGATCATAAAGAGAACTAATAATTCAGAAACATACAAAGAATAATTGAATAACTGTACACACTTGTTTGACCTCTCATGCATTTTATTATGCCCTGATCATATGCAGTGTACTCTACATATGAAGACTCGTAGTGCACTACGATCACACCATACAAGACTTAGCAGACACACCCGGGAAATGCTAAGTTTGACTACTCTCCTGGTCTACAATAGGGAAATGGCTCTCTGGCCTAAACTAGACTCCTCTTCTAACCTGAGCACATAGGCGAAGAGTCAAGCCATCTCTTGGCTTTTCTGTACTCTAGTGCCACCAGGACTTCTAGTTGATGTTGGACACTACAAACTATAATTTAAGGAGACTTCCACTAGGGCTCCATCCCTCGTGCCACCTGATAGCACGTTCCGACCCCTGTATATTGGATGCTGCTAGGGTTAGGTCATTTCACCCCTAAGGCACAGACCTCACATAGGGGTTCTACGGTGTTTAGGGCTCCTAATTCTATTATTTTATTATTCCTAGAAATCTCTTTCTACATTGTACCCTTCGCTTGCTTATACTTGACTCTGGTATCTCTATGGTGTCGGGTCTACTTATTTGAAGTTATAATACAACATGTATATCATTCTAAACTTGGCATAGCAGTATATTCAAAACACTGTTATATACTGAGTAATCAACATACTATACATGCAAGCAGATTAAAATTGTTAAATAAACAGATTTCATGTCCACTTGGCACATACACACTAGAATCGTGCATATCAACCCAAATCTTGAGTTGTGCATCTCATAACTCAATTAAGATTTAATTACTTATCAAGACAAGAATTATTAATAATAACTGAGAACATTAATATCACGATACTTGATTCATTGAACACCCTACCCTTAGGGTTTCATTTAATCACCACAAATGCTACAAAGAATAGTGTAATACATCTATCGCGTACTTTTCAAATATTTAAAACACATGATACCTGGGATCTCAATCCCTTATCACATTACTGGGAATTCTCATCCCTTCACATCATTATCATGATTACTGGATCTGGGTATTCAAACCCTTAGATCATCACATAGCATTGTTACCTCTAGGTCCTTAGACCAAGGTATTCATTTCACTGGTTGTATAAGTATTCTCATGGCTCACAAGGCCATCACACATCTTTTCACCTCTCACTAGGAAACAACTTATTCACATGTATCCCATAAATATTTCATGCAACATAAACATTCATTGAATAAAGACTACTATCGACAAATCATATAAAATCAATATATGTATGAAACTTTGGAACTGAGTTGAATTTGGGTTTCTATGCCATTCACTAGGATATCATGCATCAATAATAACATTGAATAAATAAATTCTATCATGTCAAGAAAATCCCTTCAAATGGATTTCACGATATCTATTCGCAAATATCCAACTTTCCTCACATCTAGGGTTTCACCCTCTTTACTGATATATCAAACAAACACTATTCACATTGAATGAAATCCAAGATAGTATCTGACATATATGTACTATGAATTTAGATAATCAATCATTCATAACCATGGGGATCTAGATAAGCAATTTTCTCTATTTACTTATATAGTAAATTTCAGTCATAGACAAATTCCCTATATTTCAATTTACTCTTATAACCTCTGCAAATACTTAGGAAATTCTCATTAGGATGTATTGTATACATTTCTAATATTATTTTATCATCTAAAATTCATCCAAATATAGGAAGAATCTGTTTCATATCATTTTGCAACAACTTAGATCAAACAGATAATTCAGGGTTTGTAGTCGCATACTGAGCAATTGAAGATTATGGATGCTTTAACCAATTTTCATGCAATATATTGTTTAAAGGAAGTTTCCACTCACCCTAAGGTGTTAAAACACCTTACAAATGCAGCTCATCCCTAAAAATCTTGATCTCATATCAAATCCCTAGCCATTCACCTGATTCTTCTTCCTTTCAACTCGGAAACCCTAAAAATGAGGGATTATGAAGAAAGAGTGAGAAAATGGGAATTTTTGACACCATTTCAGATCAAATCAGAGGAGGGATGGAATCTTGACATGTGAAGAATAGTTACCAATAAAGTCTATGCAAAGAAGCTAAACTTGCGTGATTTCATCATTCCTCAGACCGCAAAACTCTAGGTCAGCATCTCCATCACTTTCTCCTCTCAAACACTAACTCTCCCTCTCTCTATATAGGATTTTGTTTCTCTAGATTGAATCACAAATTATGAGAGCTATTAGTATGTTAGGTTGACCATATATAGTAATTGAGTTGCTTGGGTCAATTGCACATTGACCCCTCACTAAACTTTTTCTTATTTCAGCAAATTTTTCTGTCATAAAAAAGTTACTATAATTCGTGTATTTAAGAGATCTAACCTTATCCAAAAATTATGAAAATTTTACATGTTGTTTATAATTGAGTTATAAAGATTTACTTAAAATTTTAGATCATTTATAGTTACCAATAAATAAATAAAAATAGAACAATGAACTACTATCTAGAAATTTGCAGAACAGTCATTTGAAGAGAAAATGCCCCAGAACGACCATGCTAGCTATCACGGCCATGCTAAGATGGACCCAGCACAGCCGTGCTGCATACCACGGCCGTGGTGCATTGGTTTCAGCAGATTTGAGTATAAAAGTTGGTAAATAGTTCAATTCTTTCATAACGGTCGTGTGGCCAAGAATGCATGTGCCACCAACAACCCACCACGACCATGCTACCCACCACGATCGTGCTATCCTATCCTTCAACTACCATTTTAATTCTCCTTTGCATACCTCTCTCATTCTCCCCAATGTGAGCCTATTTGTTGAAAACCCTAATTTCAGCCGACTAGGGTTTATATTCTCTCAAACCTTAATTATACAAAGAGATAGCATACTTGGGGTTCTCATTAGGATTAACATATCATGATTGAGATATCATCATTAATCATGTTTAATCAATGACCAATATAACTAAGCATGTAGTCATCCACAGAAACCCTAACTTACCCATTAAGCTCAGTTACGGTCATAACAATTCTTCCCCCCTTAAAAAGGTTTCTCCCTCAAAACATAAATATGCAAACAAAGTATATTCAAAGTTTATTTTAAGCTTCTGAAATTTTACATGTCATTATATTCTTGTATTTCATACTTGAATGTAGTTTTCAATGTGAAGTCCTTTATTTCTTTTCTAATCACAACATATTAAAATAGTTCTCAATGATAACAAACAAATTCTCTATGCCACAATCAATCATAGGATAGAGAGAGAAACAACCATTTCAATATTTGCATTCTCTTGAGGTGTTACCTCATCATTGATAACCCGATCCAACTATCTCAATTCATACAACTCAATATGTACTATTGTTATGTATTACCTCTAAGTCACAAAAGAGAGTTCACCATGTTCTTTTGAATTTTACTATTGTGCTACTCAAATAGCAAAACAGTCTTGAGTTGGAAGACTAGATTCAACAATAATTGTATAATACTACTCATGGCATCCCCATTGCATCATGGATGCATAAGGTGAAGTATTACCATCACATTCCATATTTTCTCAAGTATGAACCCACACATAATTCAAGGTGTAAGCATCAGGTTATAGCATACTAGGGTTTCAAAAACTGTAACAAGGAACTCCATGATTGTATTAGTCATTCAAGGACTCTTCATACCCAATTACCATCACTTAGTTATATGAAATTTAGGTATAACAAGCTATACCTCATTAGGGTTACATATCAATACAATATGGTTATCATCCCTTTTATTCATATGAGTGAATAGGTAAGACTACCTTATTCAGGGTAACCCTCCATTTGTTCCATCATTAATCAACCCATATCACCATACCACAATTGTAAAATACTAAGATGGATTACCGATATGATTGACTACAACTATCAGACACCTTTAATTAACATATTGCTTGCACATGTACAACTCAAATCATACGTAGAACCAATTTACATCCCTTAATATACCTTCAACAAATTATACTTCTAAAAACAAATTCACATATCACTACAAGCCATTGTTTTCTCTTATCTCTCTCCTAAATCACTACTACTTACTTTTTGCTACTTATCCTTCTCATTTTAATCATGTAAATTAAACATTCCTAAAATTGAAACATACAAGGTACAAATAGATTATTCATCATTCTTTCTATCACTGCAAGAATTTATCTCTTATCACACTTCACTCATATTGTATTTCTCCTTTTGTTAAAAACACACTTGTTACATTTCAAATTTATATCTTACTCTTTGCTCCGAATCATTTCCATATTGTTTATCTACTTTTCATATTAGCTATCTTTAAACCCTGGATTACTATCAGTGCTAGTTTACTTCTCATAGTGCAAATTTCATGATCTTGTTTTATAGATATGCTAGTATTCAAGGTCAAATTACTAGTGACATCCCTTGAACTACTACAACTCTAAACATTATAGGGTTTGTTCCTTATCAGAAGCATGACGTTATTGTGATGTGACTTTTCTCCCTTAATTTGAAATTCAAACTTTGGATCTCACAAGTTTTACTAAGGTCTTTCTTATCTTATCAATTGAATTTTCTTTCTCTTACTTGACCTATTCAGATAGATTACATTCTCAATTACCCTACTAGGGTTTCATCATCATTTTGTGTGTCATTATTACATTCACTAGATGTCTCTACCACAGTGGTTATGCATCATATATAATTCATTTTCTTATCACTTCATTCCCACATTGCTCTCATTAAGGAAGATAGAAAGAGAAGATGATTTTGAGACTTAGAATTCTTATCTTCAAACATTCATTAATACATTTCTCATATGTAGGTTTAATTAATTATCAACAAGGATACTTGACTAATTAACACTTTCTTGAATCTCACAACCTCTTTCTTTTATAATCTATATTACTCCATTATGTTTCAAACCCTTCTTTACTTTCCATAATCCCTTTACCATATACTACTATTCCACATGTCATCTTTAACTTTTAGTTTTCTCTTATGATCATGTTGCTTCTTTTATGTGTATGATCATGTATACCATGTTGCATATATTGCGTTTATCCTTCTACTAATGTGAAGTTGAAATTCTAAATCAATAATCTCTCTACTAGTATCACCTCATGTTTAATACATTACATATCCTTCATTTTAAATCAAATGTCTCATGCATGGGTGAAACATAGTTTCTCTTTCAATCAAGTTTTTCCTTCTTGAATATAGTCTACCTTTGTATGACTTATTCATTTTGTTAAGCTACACTTTTATTCTTTTTTTAAACGAGTTAGTTGTTCTATAGAGACTTGGAATCCAAAGGTAGTTAGGATGAATGTATTACACTTATTAATAAAGGTATACATTCCATGCTCTCAATTATATCATAACCCTCATTCCTTAATCAAGCTCATTATTTCCAACATTTCTCTTTGTTTCAACTAAGTTTCTTATCCTAGTTTTATGATTTACATACTCATCTAGTTCTCTTCACTTTAACTCTTATGAAGACTCTTCATTTCTATGTACTTATTGTATACTTATCTCTTTTCTTCTATTTTCCTTTTCTTTGGAGTCCATAAAAACATTGTACTCAGTTATATAATCCATTCCTCATGATTGATTCTTACTACCTTGGCCCTTACATACTTTTCTCATATCTTTTCCATATTTCATATTTAGAGTTCATATAATATTAATCATTAAACTTAATGTGAACCTTATGTCGTGTTCCTTTATTCCCAATTAAGGGTTTCTCATATGAGGCCCCAAAGTTGGATCTCAGATATCAGTTCCAACTGATTCTTCATTATCCCAATCTTTCCCTTATACTTCAAATCTTAGAGTATATGCATTCATACTAGAATTTGGATCTAATCTATCTAGAATTTACTCTTGTTATGTTACTAATAGGAGTCATTAGATCCCAGTAATGCATCCTTCCAGCCGGACCAGGCCAAACCTGCAGTCCTGAAGCAAAGAGCTACTCAAGATTACTCAACTCCTATTCATCTCAAATGTGTGGAAGAAAACTTATCCACTTAGGAAAGCTCATTCAAAGAGCATTTCTAGTCTACTTAATACAAAGAATGTAATCAATAAATGCTACAACTTCATAGTGTACAACAAATCTTAAAGACCCATATATATTTCAAAATATTGAATATCTAAATTCAAACATATAAGAGACCACTTGGATATTGTTGCAGCCACAAACCAATACACGGAGCCCCTCACAAAGGGTCCCAGGTTTGAATCCCCTTGGTTGTGCTATTCGGAATTGTTCTCCCGTAGCGCAGCCGGCCTCTGCGCGACTTAATGGGCTACGCTCCTTACGGGATGGGGTTGAGCTCCCCAGGTTGGGCTCGGCGCAAGCCTTACGAGTCTCCTGGGTTACCAAAAAAAAACATATAAGAGCTTTTCTATTCATCTCCAATAACACAACAATATGAAATGAAAGTTCTATCTCATTTTATATTTATGCTCTTAATTCATGTTACTTATCTTATTTCTAACCCTAATATTTCTAGGGTTCCTCTCTAGACTATCCTTCCACTGTATGCCTGGCCAGGGTATACATGAAAGAATAGACAGAGTAGCTTGATACTGGTTGATCCAAGTACTCAGATATGGGGCCAGGATATCCAAATACTCAAATCCCCATAGTTAACATCATAACATCTCCTATATGCCACACTTATGACTCTAACTTACTAACTTAATGGTCCCTGACAACTCAGCCTAAGCTCTAATACCAAGTTGTTACACCCTGATCTCACAATTACCATTAATCATGAGATTAGGGCATAATTTGAGGATTTAACATAATACAAAGATCACCCTTAACTTTTTCTTCTTTTTCAAAGCCTTTGTTTTCTCGCATTGAACCACATAAACTAACTTTACAAGGGAATCTAAACATTGATTTCTCTAATCTGATTTCAATAGTAAAAATGCATGTATGAACATTCATTATGTTTCTCATACTTTTAAGCACATAAGACTTGTTGATTCGCATAAATTGCTAAAAGAGGAATAATATTATACATCATCATTTACAACTCTCTCTTATTTCTTTACAAGGACCTAGAGTGACAAGGACCAAATGAACTTAACTATACTCAGAATTAACTCTTGTGGTAGATCTACTCTCATGCAATGATATCTTCTTCAAGTCCATGTGATTTCCCTAAAAATTGTGAGTAGAGGGGTGAGCCTACTCACTCAGTGAAGAGTACTTCAAAGAAACAGTCTAAAGCACTGATATAATTATAGATATACTTTTGAGAAATTGATATCAATTATAACAGCAGTAAGCTTTAAAGAGTCTAATAATTGAAACTCATAAATATGGCAGGATACTCTAAATATCTATAAGAGTGAATCAATATATGAAATGTTTGATTGATTATAAAGAGAACTAATAATTCAGAAGCATACAAAGAATAATTGAATAATTGTACACACTTGTTTGACCTCTCATTCATTTTATTATGCCCTGATCATATGCAGTGTACTCTACATATGAAGACTCGTAGTGCACTAAGATCACACCGTACAAGACTTAGCAGACACACCCTGTAAATGCTAAGTTTGACTACTCTCCTGGTCTGCAATAGGGAAATTGCTCTCTAGCCGAAATTGGACTCCTCATCTAACCTGAGCACACAGGTGAAGAGTCAAGCCACCTCTTGGCTTTTATGTACTCTAGTGCCACCAGGACTTCTGGTTGATGTTGGACACTACAAACTATAATTTAAGGAGACTTCCACTAGGGCTTCGTCCCTCGTGCCACCTGATAGCACGTTCTGACCCCCGTATAGTGGACGCTGCCAGGGTTAGGTTGTTTCACCCCTAATGCGTAGACCTCACATTGGGGTTCTACGGTGTTTAGGTCTCCTAAGTCTATTATTTTATTATTCCTAGAAAGCTCTTTCTACATTGTACCCTTCTCTTATACTTGACTCTGGTATCTCTATGGTGCCGCGTCTACTTATTTGAAGTTATAATACAACATGTATATCATTCTAAACTTCACAGAGTAGTATATGCAAAACACTATAATATACTAAGTAATCAACATACTATACATGTAGGCAGACTAAAATTCTTAAATAAATAGATTTCATGTCCACTTGGCACATACACACTAGAATCGTGCATATCAACCCAAATCTTGAGTTGTGCATCTCATAACTCAATTAAGAGTTAATTACTTATCATGACAAGAATTATTAATAATAACTGAGAACATTGATATCACAATACTTGATTCATTGAACACCCTACCCTTAGGGTTTCATTTAATCACCACAAATGCTACAAAGAAAGGTGTAATACATCTATCGCGTACTTTTCAAATCTTTAAAACACATGATACCTGGGATCTCAATCCCTTATCACATTACCGGGAATTCTCATCCCTTCACATCATTATCATGATTACTGGATCTGGGTATTCAAACCCTTAGATCATCACATAGAATTGTTACCTCTGTAACAGGTAACCATTACCTCTAGGTCCTTAGACCAAGGTATTCATTTCACTGGTTGTACAAGTATTCTTGTGGCTCACAAGGCCATTACACATCTTGTCACCTCTCACTAGGAAACAACTTATTCACATGGCACCCATAAAGATTTCATGCGACATAAACATTCATTGAATAAAGACTACTATCAAAAATCATATAAAATCAATATATGTATGAAACCATGGAACTGAGTTAAATTTGGGTTTCCATGCCATTCATTAGGATATCATGCATCAATAATAACATTGAATAAATAAAGTCTATCATGTCAAGAAAATCCCTTCAAATGGATTTCACGATATCTATTCGCAAATATCCAACTTTCCTCACATCTAAGGTTTCACCCTATTTATTGAGATATCAAACAAACACTATTCACTTTGAACGAAATATAAGATAGTATCTAACATATATGTACTATGAATTTAGATAACAATCATTAATAACCAAGGGGATATAGATATGCAATTTTCTCTATTTACTTATACATAAAATTTCAGTCATCGACAAATTCCCTATATTTCAGTTTACTCTTATAACCTCTGTGAATTCTTAGGGAATTCTCATTAGGATGTATTGTATACATTTCTAATATGATTTTATCATCTAAACTTCATCCAAATAAAGGAAGAATCTGTTTCATATCATTTTGCAACAACTTAGATCAAACAGACAATTCAGGGTTTGTAGTCGCATACTAAGCAATTAAATATTATGGATGATTTAACCAATTTTCGTGCAATATATTGTTTAAAGGAAGTGTCCACTCACCCTAAGGTGTGAAAATACCTTAAAAATGCAGCTCATCCCTAAAAATCTCGATCTCATATCAAATCCTTAGCAATTCACCGGATTCTTCTTCCTTTCAACTCGGAAATCCTAAAAATGAGGGATCATGAAGAAAGAGTGAGAAAATGGGAAGTTTTGACACCATTTTGGATCCAATCAGAGGAGGGACAAAATCTTGACATGTGATAGAAGATTCACCATTAAAGTCAATGCAAAGAAGCTAAATTTACATGATTTCATCATTCCTCTGACCGCTAAACCCTAGGTCAGCATCTCCATCACTTTCTCCTCTCAAACCCTAACTCTCCCTCTCTCTCTAGGATTTCATTTCTCTAGATTGAATCATGAATTATGAGAGCTGCTAGTGTGTTAGGTTGACCATATAGAGCAATTGAGTTTCTTGGGTCAATTGCACATTGACCCCTAACTAAACTTTTTCTTATTTCAAAAGATTTTTCTGTCATAACAAAGTTACTGTAATTTGTGTATTGCAGATATCATACCTTCTCTAAAAATTATTAAATTTACATGTTGTTTCTAATTGAGTTATAAATCTTCAGTGAAAATTTTAGATCATTTGGAGTTACTAACAAATAATTAAAAATAGAACAATGTACTACTATCCAGAAATCTGTAGAACAATCTTTTGAAGAGAAAATGCCCCAGAACGGCCATGCCAGCTGCCACGGCCATGCTAAGATGGACCCAGCACGGCCGTTCTACATACCACAGCCATGGTGCATTGGTTTCAGTAGATTTGAGTATAAAAGTTGGTAAATAGTTCAATTCTTTCAAAACGGTTATGTGGCCAAGAATGCATGTGCCACCAACGACCCACCACGGTCGTGCTACCCACCACAGTCGTGCTATCCTATCCTTCAACTACCATTTTCATTCTCCTTTGCATACCTCTCTCATTCTCCCCAACGTGAGCCTATTTGTTGAAAACCCTAATTTCAGTAAACTAGGGTTTATATTTTCTCAAACCTTAATTATACAAAGAGATAGCATACTTGGGGTTCTCATTAGGTTTAACATATCATGATTGAGATATCATCATTAATCATGTTTAATCAATGACCAATGTAACTAAGCATGTAGTCTTCCACATAAACCCTAACTTACCCATTAAGCTCAGTTACGGTCATAACAAATCTCATCATATCTCAAACCACTAGTACTAATTTGTTTGGTAGAATGTTCTAGGACATCATTAAGGGATTTTTTCCCGTAAGAAACATTTGCAAAGAAGCTCTTAACTTTTCATTATCATCACTAAGATTAATGACAGTAGAAGATAGACTAGCAAGATCATCACTAGAATGCAATAGGTCGGCCTCCAGACAGAGGGCTTTAGTATGATAAGAATCACATTCTAGAGTAGTGCTAGCTACTTCATTACTTGGCAAGATAGGTCTAGATGATAAATCATTAATTTGAGCAAGCAACTTGGCGTTTTCAAATTTAAGCAAAAGAATTTCTCTTTGATAAGCATAAACTTCATTTCTCCTAGCATCATTAATGAGTTTAAGTTCAACATTTTCAGTTTTAAGAACATCAATCTCATCTAGGCATTTTTGGTTTTCTTCCTTAAGATTTTCAATGTTCTTAAGGTAGACACCATTCTCTACTTCAACTCCATTATATTGGAGCTCAAGATCAAGAAATTTCCCTTGCAAGGAATCTATGTTATCAAGATGTAACTTTTCATTTTGATCAAGGATTTCAATCTTAGCATAAAGATCATCGATAATCTTACCTAGCATTTTCTTTTTAGATTTGCATTTAGTAAAAGACAAACGGATAGAATTAAGCATATCAATGAGAGTTTCTTTAGACAACTCATGCAAGTTGACTTCACTTACCTCACTTAACTCACTTACCTCACCTACATCATCACTTGTGGAGGCCATGAGAGCAAGGTGGCATTCTCCATCTTCAGAGCTTGAGGAAGATTCCTCCCAAGCTGCATGAGCTGCATCTTTGCTTCTTCTTTCTTTCTTTTCCTTCCTCTTGTACTTGCCATCTTTCTTGTATTCCTTGTCCTTCTTGTGGCTGCTCTTGTGATGGATATTCTTGGCCTTGGGGCAGTCACTCTTTTAATGGCCTTTTTGGCCACATTCATAGCATCTAGGAGTGGATGAAGAAGGCTTCCCTTTAAAGTGTTTGCCCTTGGAGTAGTTTGTTTCATGCTCATTTGGGCCTTCATCTTCACTTGAGGAGGGAGTAGGGGACTTGAGAGCAGGTTGTTGCTGTCGAACCATCTCTTCAATTTGAGTTTTGAAGGTTGTGTCCTTGATCTTCTTGGACTCTTTCTCTTATCTCTTTTCTTCTTCTTCTTGCTTATCAAGCCTTGGTTCATGGGCTTGAAGATTACCAACCAGCTCCTCAGTTGACAATTCACTAAGCTTGTACACTTCTTCAATGGATGTGACCTTAGGTTCCCATCTCTTTGGAATAGATCTTAAGATCTTGGAGTTGATAGTGCCTTTGTCCATCACACTATTAAGGGCTGCCAATCCATTCATGATCACATTGAGTCTTGTGTACATATCAGCCACTCTTTCATTCTTACCCATCTTGAAGTTCTCAAGTAGATCAACAAGCATGTAGATCTTGGCTTCCTTCACTTGCTCTGTTCCTTCATAGGTGACACATAACTTGTTCCAAATCTCATGTGCGGTGTCCCAAGAGGAAATCTGGTTGAACTCAGATGGGGTGAGGGATGCAGAGATGATGCTCACAGCTTTGGCATTCAGTTGAGCTTGCTTCATTTGGGCTTCTGTCCATGTGGAGATCTCCCCCTTTGGATCTTCATACTTGAGTTGCACCACCTTATACATCTCATAGCTCACACCTTGGAGGTAGAACTACATTCTTCTCTTCCAATAGAGGAAGTTGGTGATGTCAAAGTCCGGAGGTCGCATGGAGAAGCTTCCTTCCAAGTTGAGGGATCCAAGTGCTAAATCACCCATCTTATCCTACTTGTGGAAGTAGCTTGGGGAAGACCTGCTCTGATACCACTTTTTGGATCAAGGGCTCTAGAAGGGGAGAGTGAATAGAGCTTCACAATTCTCACAAAATGGATTAGACCACCAAATTAAATAAAGTGCAGAAACTTAAGAAAGCAACAATTTAATGTCCTAACTAGCAACCATAGCAAGGGTGAGAGACAATGAAGAGCATACACTTGGACAAGGTGGTTTAGAGTGGTTCCACGTCTTAACTAGGAGAAATTTCAGTCCACTACCTAGAGGTGGTTAATCTCTAGGATTTGCAATCTTGGTTGTAACGACCCCACCTCCCTATAACCCCCAATTAAGGGAGACCAAGAGGTCTTAGCCGTTATCTCAAATTTCGGATCAAAGGTTCGACAAATAATCAATAACAATTATTAAATTCTACTAACTAAACTAAAAAGCTATAATAAAATAAACTTTATACATACCTTTTAAAATTGGGATTTCTAAACTTCTATCCACAGTGATACTAATCTCACTAATCCTCCTTTGCACTTGAATTCTCGTTTAATTCCACATATTCCACTTTATTGTTTGTTCTTTTCATTTTCAACTAAAATGCTGACAAACAAAATGTCGGTCAGCATAAAGCTGGCATGTGGGGGAAACAATAATCATGCAATTATCCATAACAACATATTGCAGTCAATTACAGTTTAACAATCAACTTTATGTCTTAAATATAACTGCGCGATCCATGTGTACCCTATCCTCTACGTTGTCCCTACAGTGGACCTGAATGCTACCTTCCTTATGGTAGATCCCCATTAAACCCCTCATGATCCCACCTAATAGGTGGACCAGTTTCTAGGGTTGAGTCACATGGCACTACCCGGAGGTAGTCCACTCCTTAACTCATGGCATGCTAAAGAGTCTCATGGCACTACACGTGGGTAGCCCAATTTCTAACTCTCGATAACCTATACCTTGCTCTAGGTTACCCCTTTTTAGCCTTTGCAAAGCCACAGAGGAGGACCCAGATCTAAGCTATATATATATATATATATATATATATATATATATATATATATATATATATATATATATATGGCTAAAAGAATTGTGTACCCGAGTACATGTAGCTTACATGTACCCACCTTCATTTATGGGGATTGTAAAATTGTATTGAATAATGCAACCTTATGGATGTATAGTATACCCCTTATATAACATGTGTACCAAAAATCATCGCAATCCGATATTCATAGAGAATACAATAAAAGAAAATGTCTATTTTCTAATCAATGGTAAGTTGCAGAAATTGCATAAACCATTGAATGATGTATGACTATATATCATGATCTACATAAGATATGGTTATGATTTTTTAAAGACATCTAATCTATATAGATTTGAATCAATCCATATGGTTGGATTTTATCAACATACTCTACATATGCTATTTTAATGGCCGGTACATGTAAGTTACATGTATCGGTCGGTACACACTTCCTAACCTCTATATATATATATATATATTTATTTATAGTGATAATCATAGTCACTTTATAGTTGCATGGAAATAAAAGGCATTCAACAATTATTTTCAAGCAACTGATAAAAATGTTCGGAAATCTCCGTGAAACTAAAGAGATTATTCATAAGCGTAACCACATACATGTTCTGCTTTTATCAGGATCCTGCTTTTTGAGATAGAGTCAACCATGTAGGGAAATCCAATCAAGCAAACAAGTATACACAATGATCCTGAAATAAACATACAATTTCCTTATATCAAGATCTATCCAATCCAACTTATTTCTTAGGATTTATATTTCTTTTTAGGGTTTCATTTGCAATTAGGGTTTTGCCTTTACTTTTAGTACCATAAACCCAAATTAGATAAAACTACAAATAACCATTAGTTTCTCATCCTATTTCTCCTAATAGGATTAGGATCATCATTTAACAACATATTTCCATATTTTTGAATTAAATACGATCATCTCTTCTTTTACCTAAATTAGCCAACTTTTCATGTGAAATAGATTGAAACTCAACTTTAATATTCAACAAGTTAGTACTTCTCAAATTAACCTATTCAACCTCAAAGATTCATCCTTCATACACAATTGGGGTTTCTAAGGTTTCTCACAAAACCATATCAATTATCTTCATTAAGAATTCTCTAATCCAAACTATGTTCAAGAATCATTATATTACAGTTGTATTCTTACAATATCGGATTATGACCACTAAAACTCATATTTATTCAAATCAGGGTTTTTAGTTCATTAAACCATGTTCATGATCATAAAACCCTAAAACCAACATACTAAGCATCCTTTTATGATTTTACAATTCCTTTTACTCTTAACAGGTTAAGATTGATCAAAAACATATAAAAGATTCACCATGTTTGTTTTTATATCGTTCTAGGGTTTTTCTATCAATTACTGCATTAAAAGATGTAAAACCCTATACGTTTTGGGTTTCAAGCAGAATTAGGCTTCAAACATGATTTCTTTTCGTTCCTCTCATTCTTAGGATCAATTTTCATATATGACTTGTTTTAATCTGAGTTTCCTAGAATTAGTTACGATTTTAGCAAACTAACCTTGTTTGGGCCAATCCGGACTTGACACGTCAGCAAACTTGCTTCACTTTCCTTTTTCCTTGCTGGCGGCCGGTCTAGTCTTAACCCCCAGTTCACCACTTGAGTCGAGAACCAACAGAACATGGAAGGCGAAGTCTGGTTCAGGGCTGAACCGCCCGCCTTCTTCTTCACACGATGCTTTCCTCGCTCACGCAGGAGGAACCCGTGATGCTGCCGCCAGAGCAGGAGGTCCAGCATCCTCGCCGCCTATTACTGGTAGTCATCCCTGACGGCTCAAAACCTGTTCATGAAGGATGCTGACGCTTGGCTCCTTCCTCCTCACATCACCGATATGTGAAGCACGTCCGGCGTTGCAGACCGTGTAGGTGTGCATTCCAACGACCAAGGATGTCAGCAGGTCACCTCCTCGTTGATCCCCTTCACGCATCCGCACATGTAGTGTCGAGCACCATCTTCATGAGCGGCGCACCCAGGTGATGCACAATGGTTGTCCTCCTCACCGCAAGCATCCCAATGGAGTCACACCTCCTAGCCTGCAATGGTAGGTCGCCTAAGACCGCGGTTCTGGTCATCGAGCCTCCCGGGGAAGCCAGCCCATGTGCCACATATTCACCGCCTTGCCGCAGCCGTCCAACTGCTGGGTAGACGGCAGTGGCCAGATACAGGAACACCTCACCAACTATCCTCAGATCGGCGAGCCTCCATCACCCGCACACCATCGTGGAAACAGACCCTGATGAGGGTTGAAGGACCATCTACACTTCGTCCTCAGATTCATCCCATCAAACTAGACATCCACCTCCTTCGCGGTGGTAGGTCCATGAGCGAGGTTGTAGCCTTACACATCTCAGGTTGGCCTACGGGTCAACGCATGCATCAATCCAGTGTTCTGGAGAAGAAGACATGAGGGTGGAGAAGCTTGGGGTGCTATCGTGAACTTCTCAAAGACCCATACATCGATCTTCATGGGAGTTGCAAGGGATCTTGCGACTAGTTCATTGGACGTAGGGTTTTGGTGATGAGGATTTCCCACGGCCTACATATATAGATATGCCTCCTAGGGGAAAACCTAAAAGAGTCCATATTTCGAATACCATCCCTGCCTCAATAACTCTTGATCGCATCTTACTTCTTTTTTTCCTTTGGGTTCAAGTAATCCAAAAGTGGCAAGGAGTATTACAACTATTTTTAAACTCAATTTTCCAAGATTAATTAATCTCAACACCAACAAGGAAAGAAAAATACTATTTTATATAAACCCTTTGCTTTTATTCCAAAAGGCCACGAGAGGCACCACCATATGATTTCCACATAATCCTTATCTTTTCCTCATTATTTCAAATTTCCTTCTTAATAGACTTCTATTTTTTTTCTTAAAGTATTTCTCATTATCCTTCATTTCCTTTCCTCTTTTCCTATTTCTTTTATTAGAAATTATGTATAAATGAAATTTATTCAATATCTTGTATTCTTTTCTATTATTTGGACTTTTCTTATTTTATATCCATTAATGGATTAATCTAATAATAGGAATCATGAAATTCCTATAAAAAGGGATATTTGCAAAGTAATCCATTGTTTGAAGCAAAGCGTACAACCTTTTTAATTAAGTCCAATACATATAATCTTTACATTTCAATTATGGAAACATATGCAAAATTGGGGTTGTAACATCATTTGTAACGCCTGGGCCCACTTCCCAAGGCACTAGTAGAATTCCAGGAATGACAACTGGCCCCACAGACCACCACTAGCCTCAATTGCGTGCTTTGTCCTCACTCACATGCAAGTCGGGGTCAACTTCCTGACTGGTCACCCATCCCAATACTACTCCAAGCTGAGCATGCTTAACTATGGAGTTCTTTAGTGACGGGCTCCCAGAAAAGGAGGTGCACCTTGGTGATATGTGTAGTCCAATCATTCCTTTTAAGATCAACTTATCCAAGGCCTCAAATCCTGGTATGTTACAATCTTCCCCACTTATACTCTTGACGTCCTTATCAAGGCTCAACTATATGGCCTCATAATCTGACCCCATTTCAGTGCAGACCCACAATGGTCCATGGACACCCAACTCCCGATCACGGAATACCAGCGCAAGGGTGGCTACGTCAACCATGGACAACCCTTCCTACATGCATGGACCGCACGGCTCAAGACTGGCATGCCATGCCCATGTGGGCCCCACATACTGGAGGGGTTATGGCTCTGATACCATTTGTAATGCTTGGTCCCACTGCCTAAGGCACTAGTAGAGTTTTAGGAATGACGAATGGCCCCACAGACCACCACTAGCCTCAACTGCACACTTTGTCCTCATTCACGTGCAAGTCGGGGTCAACTTCCCGACTGGCCACCCATCCCAATACTACTCCAAGCTGAGCACGCTTAACTATGGAGTTCATTAGTGATGGGCTCCCGGAAAAAGAGGTGCACCTTGGTGATATGGGTAGTCCAATCATTCCTTTTAAGATCAACTTATCCAAGGCCTCAAATCCTGGGATGTTACATTGGTACTCTTATATTCCATCATAATATTACAAGAAAAAACCACAACATCCAAGTGCTTAGTACCTCAAGCAAAGATCTTCAACCTATAGAAGGAGCTTACCCACTTGAACCATGGAGTCTCCAGCCATCAACATGGGCTTACCCACTCCTTCTTCAAGTCTTCGGCCATCAAGGGATTACCTGTCTTTCTTAAGTGTCGCCTTGCCTATCTCCTTCATTTGGAGATCTGGAACACCATGTTTTTTCAACCTTGAAGAATAGCAACTCCTTCTCCTTCACTCGGAGAAGATCTTCAACCTTTTGTTCAATAGGAAAGAGGGTAGGAAGATGATGGAGGAGAGCTTTACATCAATACATGGAGTAGTTCTCTTACAAAGGAACCTATCTCACTCATACTCACGAATTTGACTTGAATGTAGAGAGAGAAAGGGGATCAAAGGGTTGGAACACTCTCAACTAAGCTAGGACCAAGCATGTAGTGAATGAGCAACCTTAGAATGAAATCCAAGAGGTCCTATTTATAGTTGGGGTGCCCCTTTGAGTAGGGGAACACTTAGGGTCAAAATATAGCCATTTTTGCCCAAGGAAACGGATCTATTTTTGATAAAAAAACTCACCAACAGTCACAATCACTTTTTCTACAAATTCCGTACGGTGCAATCAGTCGAGTTTCAATAAAGGTAACTCGACCGATAGAGTGAAACACAAAGCTGATATTCAAAACATCGGTCGAGTTTGCCCTGGGGAAACTCGACCAGCCAATGAAGATCAATTTGGTCAATTATTCGATCGGTCGAGTTCGGTGAAACCACAACTCGACCGATGCCATCTTCAGAAAATTGATCCAGGAGGATCGATCGAGTTTGCAACTCGACCGATTGACTGTCTGTGATCAATTTTCTAAAGTGCATCTAAAGTGATTAAAACTTTGTGTTTAGTGTCCCAATCAATTTTCTCATCTTAGTTACAAGTCAATTCATCAATACAAGTGATTATAAAAATCTTCTAAGGTCGTTTACATTGATTTCCTAAAAAACACGCTTGTATAGCTTTTGACTTGAACTTGAGCAAATTAGGCCTTTATTACTAGGGCTTTTGATTTTTGATCCTTTTCATGTACCTAGCACCTAAAATCAATCTTCAATACACATATTAGATACATATGCATGGAATGGTTAAGTCATTATTAAAACATGGACAATGTATAGCCTCAAGGTCAACACTTAAAGTTGTTCAAGATCTCGACCATCATTGTTAAACAAGTGGGTCGCGATCTTGATAACAATCGAGACTTGGGATGTAAATGTACCTAAAACTAAAGAAAGATGTGTAAGTGAGGTTTTAGGAAAAAAGATGGTAAAATTTTGGGGAAAGCGAATAAAGGATATACTAAAAGAGATATATAATATATACAAAAAGTACGTAAAATAAAGTGTTATCACCAACCTTCTTCTTCAAGCTTTATTTTTGGAAAGCAAGCTGTTGAAGTAACTTGTAACACATGTGGATCAGTAGAACACACTCCTTCTTCATGTTTTGCCACACTTTCACAAATTGAAGAGATACCGGAGCTCAACAACAATGTCAGCTACAATTTCATTTAGCAACAACAACATTTACAGTCCAAGCTGAGTTTTGTGTCCATGCTTGAGACCTTTGTCTCAACTCAAATTCAACAAAATGATGAGTTTCACCAACAAAGAGAGATGCTAAAGGATGCTATTTCACAACTTTCTTCTAAGATGTATGGAATTGCCACTCATACTAGGATATTAGAGAATCAAATTGCTCAACAAGCTCTTTCCAATCAAAAAGCACCCTCTGATTCCTTGCCTAATCAACCACAAATAGATATAAGAGAGACATTCACATCAGTTACCTTGAGGAGTGGAGCTTCTATAGATTAACCTTCTTCACTAACACATACAATAACATATGAAGTTATCGACTCCAATGTAAGCAATAATGTTGAAGCTCAAGGCAAGAAATATGTATATGCTCATAAGGATGATTTTTCAAATAGGACAAGTGCCCCTTCACAACACATCTTTGATACAATGCTTGGTGATGACAAAATTCTCTTTGAATTGGGTGTTGATTATTTTGAAGAGAATGAAGGGGCATACAACATTAATATCCAGAAGACTATTCCTATTGCAAATCATAAGCGTCGACCTTCAGGCCATATAAAGGATATATTGACAAAGAGGCGTAGATCCCGAGCACAACAATTTCTTGCCTCAAATCAAAGCAATGGACCTCCATCTCCATCATTCACCATGAAAGGTAACCTGTTACAATCCTCTTGAGTTTGTTATATGCAGCGAAGACACTACAAATTTTTAGCTTAGGGGGAGAGCAACCGACCAATAGTGTAGTGTAGTTTTATTTCCCTTTTATCATCTTTTTCTTAGCTCTTGTTTTAGTTTATGTTCTTCTTATGGCAAATCCAGTATGATTTGAGGCTTGTCTTATATATGTGGATTGAATCCTTTCTAGGCCAAACTAATTGTCCTCTTTTGTTGAGAAATATCACTTGTAGAAATTGTAAAAGGAACACATTAATTAAATGAAACCTTTTGGACAACAATATGTGCTTAACTCTGGTTATGCTTCTAGCTTGAACATTCATCTTTCACATCTGTGATTGCTTAAAATATGTAATGGTTTCAATTTTTGTGAGTAAATAAACTTTACAACATCAATATAGAATATGGGATTCCCTTGCCAAGCTCTTAGTGCATTTTTAGCCACTCTTTCAATGAAAAAATTTCAAAATAAATGAATGAAATCTAGCTAATGTTGCAATTTATCTGACTCTCCCACATTGTGGAATTTTTTTTTTAATTTCTTTTGTCTTATTTCATCATCATGCCCCATAAAAGTTGGCTAAATTGCCCACATATCATGCTATCCTAGTGTAAGTCTGGTCTAGCCTCAATGGTTAGGTGGCATGTCTTAAAAGAGGATAAAATACCCCAACCGTCACTCCACATGTGTATAAGCCTACATTAGCAGTCGAGTGTCGGAACCTGTAAACTATTGTCATATTATTTTTAGGAAAGAAGGAGAGTACAACTAAAATTCTTAATTTCAACTAAAATTTCATCATTTGTATCCTTAATAGTTGAGAGTTTGAGTTACACATCTACGAATTGTTTGGCTTGATCATCCAAATTATACTTAGTGTTATTTAATTGATTGATTCATTTAATTGTGACCACCCATAAATCTCTTTCTTGGGTGTTTAATTTGAATTGATGGCTATGAGTATAAACTTGTTGATCATGGTTGGTTTGTTCTTATACACATATTTCATTTCATTTGATCTATGCATGAGCTTGACAATTCCTTCATTTGTGTTTCTATGCTCTTTTTGCTTGAGGACAAGTAATGATTTAAGCTTAGGGGTATTTGATGTGCGTATTTTGTATCGTCTTTTGGACCACTTTTGGTTGCATTTTCAAATCAGTTTCACCCAATAATTACTCTTAATCATGCTATATTTTCCACTTTATCGTTATCTTTACTTGCTCTATGGTTTTGTTTGTAGGTTCAACAATTTGGCATCAAAATGGGGAGACAATGCCATCATAACCTCCATCTGCACATTCCCCAATCATCTAGAAATTCAAAAAATTAGTGTTGTTGAAACTAATAAAGACATCATGTGTCTTATTAAAGACACTCCGTGTCTCAGTCCAGAAATTGAATCCAGAACTCCAAATTTGCAGCAACACATCGTGTCTTAATAAAGACACGCCGTGTCTTATTAAAGACATGTCATGTAACTTTTTAGAACACGATCCAAACTTCAATTATCGCATAAGACACACTGTTTCTTATAAAAGACACGTCGTGTGACCTGCTAATTTCACTCAAACATGAATTTAACTACCTCTCGCTTATATATATGACCTCAACCCGTCTTGAGACAGTTACCGTGGACTATTTGGACCTTTTGGAGTGGGACTCAAGCAAGGGAGAGTAAGGAGGAGTTGGAGGTTCTCCAAGGGAGAAAGGTTGGTTTCTCGAGAGGGAAACTTCTTCTTCTTCCTTCTTCTCCTACAATTGTAGCAAGGATCTCCGACATTCTCTTCCCTCCACTCGAAAGTGAAGTTTTCTGAAGAGTTTCCAATAGTAAGGACGGATTTGTGACTGCTTGACTAGAGTTCCAAGTCTATCTTTCTTCTTCCACGGACATCCAAGTTTATTTCTTTCTATTATGATGTCTAGCACTACTTTCTACTACATGTATCTAATTTCTACAACCATGGACGAGTAGATCTCTTATTCTTGGGAAAGGGGGAGTAACTCCCATGTCAAAATATTGTTGAACACAAATTTTATATATAATGCTAGTTGTTTCATTGTTCGAATGTTCATCGGTGTTTAATTCCTCTTACATGCTTTGTTGACCACTTTGTATGTATGATTTATGTATTTGTATAATCTGAGAAGATGTGTATAGGAGTAAGGGATATACCTTAGTTGCACTATCTTGACCATGGGAGTGGTTGGGATGTGTTGGGGAATAAAGGTTTGTAGTCTGAATCTATTATATCCACGGGAATGATATACTAAGTTAGGACTATTCTACGCTACGGGGAGGTGGGTGTAGGATACATGCCTCTCTTGTGTTATTTCTAGTGTTCTTGATCTTTGTTGTTCTTAATGTTATGATGTGGATGTGAAACATGATCCTCAAGAATCCGTAATTCAAATTGATCCTTAATACAAGTGTATTCTATTTAGTTCATTTTCTTTTAATTGCTTAGTTAACATAACAAAACCTCTCTTACTAAAAAGATCTAGATTGTTGAACTTCACTGCTCTTGCGCCTAACAAACCTTTGCTCCTTGGACGACCTCGATAATACTACATGCACCTGTATACTTGCGGGGTAGTGTTCGAATTTATAAATATTAAAACTTGTGCACACGGCTAACATTCATTGAGACTATTAAACTTCCTTTGTAAATGTATTTTCATTTATCGTTAAATACTTGTAGTTTCCATATTATTTATAAAAAATTATTGAAATAAGCATGTCCTAATAATTAGTTTTCCAAATACATTTTTTTCTTGTAGAATTTAGATATTGCATAGTTATGTATCGTGGCAATTCTAAGAGACAAACCAAAGAAATGTTATAAAAAAAGGCATCGTTCATTAGATATGTTTAGCTAATCTGGTGGTAAAAAACTTTTAATAGCTTTTTATCTTAAGAACTAAATATTTTCATTGTAGGTGTGAACCTTTCCCTAAGAATGTGAGAGTAATGTGCTAATATTACGAGTATGGGAAGATCCATGAAGATTTGTAACATTCTTAATAATATTTTCATTAAATAATGGAATATATTATTTATATGTGCACATTTTATTTGTATATATCATAGTAAATATTTATATAGAGAACATCTTATAGGTGTACTATATAAATATTGCACAAATATAAAATTTCAACATAGAATATTGTCTTTTTTGTTGTGGAAAAGAAAATCTTTTATATTATAAAGTGAAATTATTGTGGCAATATTTTATCTAAACACATTTTACGTGTATTATGTAAAATATTTATATGTCTTAGTATGTATTTCTTAAAATTTTGTAATCTAATATAGATTGTAAATTTATTGTGTATAACGTACATGGAGCATGCATTATTTATATTGAAATTCGTTGATCCAAATATTTATACAAAAAAAGCTTATGAACTATTACCATTCTACTATGTTGTGTATTTATAAGTCAAAATTCTAGTAGACTTATCATATTTGTGCAACAAAAATCTATCTAACTAAGATTCATCATATATGAAATTAGATAATAATGCAACAATTATCTTTGATTGTTGGTCTTTTATTTCTTACATTGAAAACAATAATGTCTTTGAAAAATATAGTTTTTAATTTATTCATATTCAAACATCATGGAACATGATTTTTTAAATTCATACTTTTTTTTGTATTATGTTAAAAACCTACAACCTTTCTTCTCCTCCTTTCCATCCCGGACTGCTACAAACCTACAACCTTTCTTCTCCTCCTTTCCATCCCGGACTGCTACTTTTCCCAGCGGCCATCGGCAAGTGGACTGCTACAAACCTACAACCTTTCTTCTCCTCCTTTCCATGCCGGACTTCCCTCTTCGCAACCTGGTTTGCCACCCCTACTCAGAAGAAAACCATCCACCGTAACTGTTTCCAACCCGCTTCTTCTTTTTTCTCCTCCTTGTGGCGCCCAACCGTCGAACATAGAACATGCAATAGTCTGCCTCCTTGCCCTTGTCCTTTGTGCCTCTCCTTGCTGACAGCACACACATAGTCAGAGTCGTGGTTCTACACAAAAGCGATCCCTCATGCCCTCATGTCTCGGCAACAATCTACAACACCAACATTCCGCAAACATAGATCTACCTCAACAACATACAACATAGCTAAACAACACAGCCAAGCTTCTCCAGTTGCAAAACACCCTCTATAACTCTGTCCCTACAGATCGTCGCATCTTCTCCAAAGTTCCTCGCCAATTCTACCTCTCGAATCCAACTCCATGTCTTAAAACACCTTTACGTAGATGAAGAAAACACGTAGATGAAGAGTTCCTTGCTCACCATCAAAACTGGTCTAAAGGTGGGCCCTGGAAGATTACAAAATCCACAGAGACATAGGTCTATACCTCTTACTCGGTTGTTCTAATTCCACAGAAACCTATCCATTTGATTAAGGATAATGACTAAGTATAAAATCCAATCATAATCATTATCTATGTTACTTGGCAGAGTTATCCCATGTTATTACGTTTGTGCATTAGGATTAATAATGCAGTAATATTACAATTATAGCATTTCTCTAATTAATAGTACGAGAATAATACGCATGAGACAGATAATCACCAGAACATGTTCTATGTTGAATGTTCTTATAATGACAATAGAAAACAATCAATCCATTACCTTGCTTCTTACTATAGATATACTTCATAGTAGATCCACACTTACAAAAATCTGTCCAAAATATTCTATTTATTTCATTAAGCACATCACACATACGAACAACATCATTGTTCTGAATTGAACACCCAATAAAAATAGAGTAGTGATATAGAGCACACTACTTATACCATCATATACACTCCAGCCTCGGAAACCCACAACAGGCATTCTGCACGCATGCAGCTTTAAATTTTCACGTATTCCCGATCTTCTGTCCGCATTGTGCCAATTTCACAATTCAACCACACCAGAAGTTGAACAGACAGGTTGAAGTTGAGGCTATAAAATCCCCCATACCCCCACCTCTCTCCCTCTTTTTAACCGGACTCTCTCTCGCTCCCGCTCGACCATGCTGCCTCCTCCTCCGGCCCGCCGTCATGAACGGGACGTCAAAGCGTCCAGCCCGCCGTCGCACTTTGTGAGCGGGACGCCATCGCATCCATCCTGCCGACTCTCTCTCGCTCCCGCCCGACCACATTGCCTTCTCCGCCGACCCGCCATCGTGAATGAGACATCAAAGCGTCCAACCCGTCGTCGCGCATTGTGAGCGGGACGACATCGCGTCCATCCCGCCGCCTCACATCCTGGCTACCTCCTCGTCTCCACAGTTGTCGTCGGGACCAAGCGTTGTTATGTCCAACCCTCCAACAAGCCCAGCCACTGCCGTGATCGGGTCACCGTTGCGTCCAGCGCGGCGTCACATTGTCGTACCACCTCCTCCATTGTCGACCTTCACGATAACAACAACACCTCCACCGCCATGTCTGCTCCTCCGTCGATGATCAACATGACGTTGTTGCCATTCCCATGATGTTGTCATTTTTGTATTTTAGTTGAGCCACCTAGAATTGATATAGTAATGGACAAACATTAGACATTTGTTGAATGTACATTTATAAATGAGTTTTGATTTTGTTCCAAATAAAAAGTATGATTATTTACATGTTGTATGCTATGCAGAGTTATGCATATATAATGTAAAGTTTTGGAAAAATAATAAATGAGTATAGTGTCCTGTATTATATTTGTTTGATCAGGAAATTTTCCAGATTGCAAGCACTACTCTGATTTATCTTTAGTCTCGTTTAAGATGTGTTTTGGTATTGTAATGAACATTAATTAGTATTGTATCTGAGTTAATAACAAAATATGAAGAGACATGATCCATACATTTTTATCAATGCATTCATATAACACACATAAAAATATTTTATACATAATAAATGAAATAATTATGTCAATATAATGAATGTCATAACATTTAAAAAATATAATACACTGTGTTAGTTTATTCGAATCCAACCGTAGATAACTTTTGGTACTGTCTTAAATAGATTTAAGTATTATATGTAAATTTGCAGCAAAACATGAAAAATGGATGTTATAAGTTTTAATTAATGTGGTCATTTATCATATATTAAAATATTTATAAGTACTAAACAAAATAATAATATCAACATATTGAATGTCATAATTTTTTTAACTATAGAACACACTGTGCTAGTTTATTATGAGTCTAGTTGTTGATAACTTTTGGTACTGTCTTGAATAAATTAAAGTACAATTTTTAGACTTCGCATTAAAATGGACAAAATTATTACTATATACGGATAAAATACTATGTTGCTTAAAATGGAGGGAAAATGAGAAAAAAAAATAAAATGAGTTATTTTGTATGTGGGAAGAAGATAAGTGCAAGTGGTGAATGTCATAAATTTTTTAATAACAGAAACATTGTGCTAGTCTATTATGAGTCCAATTGTTGATAACTTTTGATATCATCTTGAACAGATTACAGTACAATTTTTAGACTTTGCAATGCAAGTGATTGGATGGTGGGTGGTTAACCGACATTATTGTCTTTATTACAATAGTTGTATGTATGTAACCATGCAACCGTAGTAGTAAAATGCTTGTATTGATGACTGTGTCACACTGCGCTATATATTTTTTAATGTGTTGTTGTTATGTTCTTAAAATTGTGTTGGATATATTTAAGTACAAATTCTTGACTTAGCAGCAAAAGATTATATTCTTAGAAATGTGTTGGATGCATTTAACCATTATATTCCAAAGAGATGGCACCTAGATGGTAAAAGTACTGATGTAAGACTCAGAGGTCTCAGGTTCAAAACCCCCCGGCCACGGGATGAATGAATGGCCAAATTTTTAAAAAGAAATGTGTTGGATGCATTTAACAATTGTAATGGATACATTTAAGTACTGGTCTTTTTTTGTACTATAAAAAAATAAACATATAGATATGCTAATAATGACTTTCTGGTGTTGGTGTCGTTATGCAATTCATACTCAACGAAATATTAATTTTTGCATAATTATTATGAAAAAATTATATAATATAATCAGTAATCAAATTTGTATTTCATCTCACAAATCAAATGAACATCTGACTGTACGCACTGTATTAGTTTATATCTAGTATATTTGCTAATGACTTTTGGTACTGCATTGAATATAATTAAGTATTGATTTCAGACTTAGTCGTGAAATGTATGTATACAAATGTGTGGTCGAGTCAGATATTATGACCAGCTAAAAAAAAGAGGGAGTCCGAAAAAAAATTGAATTTCAAAATCATTGTCTTGTTGTAAAATGAGTATAAGTGCAAGTAAGTGGGTAGTTGGGCGACGTGTTGCTTAATTACAACAGTAGCATGCATTGTTCTATTGTAGCAGCATGCATGCAAGTAGTGCTCAGAGCACTAGCAGATTTTTGGCCCAAAAGAATGTGTCACACAGTGCTAAAAGATGTAAATAGTTGATGTTTTGCGTATTCCCGATGTTGGGGTGTCGATATTGGTGGAGGAGGTGTGATGTGAAGAATTTTCCTAAAAATAAGGATAGTTATTGGTATCTAGAAATACAATATGAATCTAAGAAGCATATTTATCTAGACTGATCGAACTCGAATAAATCAAAATATAACAGAAAGCTCTTTCATACATATGTATGACTTATAATGGGAGTATCTCTAAATTGGATACATTATATTATGACTGACAAGAATTAAAGCCTTGGAAATGGATATCATAATACACTAGGAAATTCATTTGTTACTAATATTTCACTTAGTTTTCAAATAATTATACTGCACTAAGAAAGGATCTCAGAGAAGAAGATTATACTTTAGATATAACAATTTTAGGGACAAATTATGATTAGAAGTATACACTCAGATGGTAAATCATTTAGAATCGCATAAATAATTTTCTATGGGAATAAATACAACATAATACTTGGAGAAATGAATGACTATGAAGTTCTTAAACTAATGGAGAAAGAGAATATGTAGAAAAAGAATTTGGATTTAGTTGTGATACAAATGGTTAGAGGGTAAAGAACCCAAACTATATATATTGACAAAAGAATAACTTGAATCATCAATATATATAACCTTCTATAGTAATGGCGTACATATACAGGTATCTCTAAGCCCTAACTTGAAATTAGATGACCAATCAAGGTTTAGATATACTTTCAATCATAAATGAGGTAATATGGACTAATGTGTGTATAAAACATTGTCAAATCATGAAGGATGAACTATGAAGTTAGGGATAGTTGTGAGTATGTGCAATCCCTATTACATTTGAGAATTAGATGATCATAGACCTATTTTTCATAAGAGACATCTTTTAATATTTCTCCTTCTTGATTCAATTTCTATTCTCCATGAGATATATTTCTTTTATTGCTTCTAAAGTATGGAACCATCCTTGTATGATGGGTTTCGTATCCATTTTGTCATCTTTATATTGTTGAATATAGAATAATTTCATCTTGACATATTATATTGTATTCTTATTAGACTAGTAACCTAGAGTAGTGGTACTTTTGTACAATCATACATTTTTATATATCGAGTATCAAAGGTTTACTCCCCCTTTCCCTAGGGGTATTGGGGTTTTAATCTCACTTATCCTTGGAGGATCAAGGTTTTACCCCCCTTGCTTCCTACTTGAGATACTATGGTGTATCGCTCGTACAATATATTAACTCAGTTTAACCTGCATGCACATTTGTATTATTGTTATGATTATTGGGTAAGATGTCTAAAATGATTATATCTTTTTCATAGATGAAGATGTGTGTGGTCCTCCTTCTCTTGAAGGAGTAAGGAAGGGACCTCTAAGGAACACAAACAATGTTGTATTTCCTTGTTCCAAAAATCCATTTTAATAACCATTGATTTTGTCTTATATTTCCTTTTACGGAATAATTTTTTTTTTTTGAAAGGCTTTGCTTTCCTTTTTTATTTGCTTGTAGTCATTGACAACGTTTAATGTAGCAACAATTACCCTCTCTTTGACTACCATTTAATCCACCAATTAACCTTGACAATTAAGACACACCTTGGAAAGACCAACAATTGTAAGTTTAAGGAAACAACAATTACCCTCTCTTTGACTACCATTAAGGCCAACAATTAATCTTGTCAATTAAGAAACACGTTGGGAAGACCAACAATTGTAAGTTTAAGGAAGTAGCAGTTACTCTCTATTTGACTATCATTATAGTTGCCCATTAACCGTAACGATTAAGATGCACATTGGGAAGACCAATAGTTGCAATGTGGGCAACATGGGTGGGCTGCTACTGAGGGGTTCAGTTGGGACTCTCCATTAGAGATATACCAAGATACCAACACACTGAGATCTAGAGAAACACAGTTGCATACACTAAGAGAGAAAGTTATTCGTGTTTTGGTTTATTCTAAATGGAATGCTCCTGTTTCATATACTACCACAACACCCTCCATTCATCTTTATACCTCCTTACTTGTTGCAATCCTTGTGTTGTCGATGCTTCACGAAAATTTTGTTTCTTCTTTGCGACAAAGGGCTAAAGGAATGAGTTTGACACAGTCCTCTTGCTTGCACCAAGCGGCTGTACCAAAGTTGAGGTGGTTGAATCTTGGAATAGACTATAGGAAATGCTCATACTAGGAGATGCAAAATCTCTCTTGAAGACAATATTTCACACGCCTCAACCCAGGCTTTGGAGTTTGCATCTTCTAACTAATCGTTGTTTTTCTTCAAATCCATAAGTGCAACTATTTCTGCTGCACATTTTGATGGTTAACTATGTCCCTTATAATAATTACTTATGTATGATATCCAACAATTTCAAGACAGAATCCTAAATAGTTGGTAATTAGATCTATTTTGTTAACTTCCTATTTGTTTGATATGGATTCGAAAACCATATTATCTCTTGATGACATTGCTTCCATTTGCTCAGAATGATTTTTTGGTCTACACTTTCATCATTAGTAGCAGTAAATATGATTTTGGCTCACCTCTTTGGGTCTTGTTTCCGCCATCTTATCCCAAGATGAGAGTATACCCATTGTTCCTAAACCACAACCCATAAACCTCATTGTAGGAGAAGAAAAAACTAAAGTTGTGGTGCCTACAGCCCATGTCTCCACTATTGTCTCAAAATAAACTGATTACTTCTGTCATGGAAGGATCCTTTCAGTCTTATCAGATGAACTCTATGACATCTACCATAGGATCCCTACTGCTCTTGAACTTTGGATGGGTTTAGATTCAAAGTTTGGTCTAGAAGCTATCGGTCTTGAGTGTTATTCCTTTGTTGAATAACTAACTTACAATATGGTTGATCATAAACCTATTTAAGCTCAAGTACTAGAATAGAAAAACTTAGTTTCTAAATCCATGGACAATGGTTATATCCTTGATGAAAATGTTCAAGTAGAATCCCTCATAGATAAACTCCCAACTTAATAGAGGGATTTTGTGATGACCCTTAGACATAAATAAGAGAATATGTCCATGAAATCCTTAATAAAATCCCTACAAACTGAGGATATAAATAGGGAACAAGATAGAAGTCTAACTCCACTGTCAATATGGTTATAGGTGATCAAACCAAGAATAAGCCTAACCCTTCTCATTTCAATAAAAGATTCAAACATTCTTTTAAGGTCTACAACAACCACCAAAGTAAGAGTAATAATAATAGTGATCAAGGAGAAAAATGTGTCTGTTTTGTGTGTGATAAACCTGGCCACTTAGCGAATGTGTGCAGATTTCACAAAGGTCAAAGAAACTAGAACATCCAGGCTCCTAAAAATCCTAAAGTAAACATGATCACTGTGGGGGAGGTCCCTTCCTCTTCCATAGAAAGGTTAGAAAATCTGACTATTCTTTTTGCTAACTTATCTTCTGATTGATACATGGACTCCAACACCACCTGCTATATTTGCTCTGACCAATCCCTCTTTTCTTCCTACCAGGCCAAATTTGGTAGAGTGATCAAGTGGGGAGATCATTCATCCACCATCTTGATTGCAGGCTATGGACGTGTTGACATAAATCTTGCATATGGAAACACTCTTAGACTACATGATGTCCAACATGTTCCCTCATTCTGTAAAAATCTAATTAGTCAAGTTGTTTTACAACATTCTAGTTATACCAAGTTGTAATTTCCAAGAAATGATCTTATGTTGGTCATGGTTATACATGTGATGTTCTTATTACACTATCTTATGTTTCATATAATGCATCTTCTTTTAATGAAATATCTTCTACTGTTTTAGTTTATGAAACTAGTGATGTTTGGCATGTACGTCTTTGTCATGTAATTAAATATATGATGAAACATATTATTCATTTAGATCTGACTCCCAAAAATCATATTGATATTTCTAATAGATGTCAGACTTGTGTGCAAGATAAGCTCCCTAAGAAGCCAATTAAATGAGTAGAGTGTATTACATCTTTGCTTGAATTAATTCATATTGATGTTTGTGATCTAAATAAATTTTTTTACTTGTGATGGTATGAGATACTTTGTGACATTTATAGATAATTTTTCTAAATGTTATTCTATATTCTTGTTGAACACTAAGGATGAACAATTAGAAAAATTCAGAATCTATAAAACCTAAGTGGAGAAACAATTAGATGAGAACATTAAGAGAGTGAGGTCCAATAGAGATGATGAATATACTTCTAATGGAATTGACAAGTTCTGTGAGGACCATGTACCTATACATGAAACCAATGCCCAATATAATCCTCAATCTAATAGAGTAGCTAAGAGGAGAAATAGAACATTGATTGATATGGTCAATTCAATTCTAGTCGGTTCTGGAGTTAGTCACAGACTATAGGGGGGAAGCTCTTCATATAGCCAACTACATTCTAAACCCTATACCTTTTAAACAACTGGAAAAAACACCCTTTGAACTTTAGCTTAACGAGAAACCCTGCTTAAAATACCTCAAAGTGAGGGGGTGTTTGTCTAAGGTTAAAATCTCTAATAATAAAAGAGAAAACTAGGACCTAAAATTATTGATATTGTCTATATAGGATATGTTGAAAACAGTAATGCCAATAGATTCCTAGTAATAAAAATTGATATCTCAGACATTAGATTCAACTCTATACTTGAGATTAGATCTGCAGATGTTTTCTATTATGAAACCATAATTCCCCTCAAGGAAAAGGTTCCTAGATAGGTTTGTGAGGATCCTTTTTCCTCTCATCAAGAACCTCTTCTTGTTCCACCATAATATGAAGTAGAACATGTAATCCTTGTAGATGAACCTCCCAGTGACCTTGGTAGGGGTAAAAGGACGGGAATTGATAAAAACTATGGTCTGAACTTCTATACCTTCTTAGTAGAAGAAGACCCGGCTACCTATGGGGATGCCATGAAATCCATAGATTCTAGCTTTTGGAAGGAAGTTTTTGACAATGAAAAAGAATCAATTATGAGCAATCATACTTGGATTCTTATTGAACTTCCTCCAGGTTGCAAGATTGTTGGATGTAAATGGGTATTTAGGAAAAAGATGAGGACATATGGATCCATTGATAAGTTTAAGGCCAGACTAGTAGCCAAAGGCTTTATTCAAAAGGAAGGATTTGATTACTTTGATGCATATGCTCCTTTAACCAAAATATATTCCATTCGTGTCCTTATTGCTTTAGTTGCAATCCATAAACTTGAAATCCATCACATGGATGTCAAGGCAACCTTCTTAAATGAAGATCTCAAACAAGAGATCTATATGGTTCAGCCAAAAGGTTTTGTAGCACCTGGACAACAACATCAAGTTTTTAGACTAGACAATTCCTTGTATGGACTTAAACAAGAAGCTAAATAGTGTAATGATAAATTTGATAAAATTGTTTTATCTTCTGGATTTATTGTGAATGAATATGACCATTGTATTTATTCCAAAATTATTGATGATGATTGCATCATTATGTGTTTGTATGTATATGATATCTTGTTGTTTGGATCTAATTTTGAAATTATAAATGAGACTAAATCTTTTCTTGCTAGCAATTTTTGATATGAAATATTGAAGACTTGCTCATGTAATACTTGGTATTGAATTGAGTGGATTTGCTTCTGATTTTTTACTTAATCAAACTCATTATGTTGATAAAATTTTGCATAGGTTTAAAATGTTTGATTGTATTCCTATTAATACACCTTATGATCCTTAATTACACCTAAAGGTACATCAAGGTACTCCAGTAGATCAACATAGATATACACAAGTAATAGGAAGCTTGATGTACCTAGCCAACTGCACTAGACCTGATATTTGTTATGTTGTAAGGAGATTGAGTAGGTACAATAGTTGTCCTAATTTGGATCACTGGAAGTCTTAGGTAAGAGTGTTTAAGTACCATAAAGGGACAACAAAATACAGTCTTCACTATAAGGGTTTCCCACCTTTTCTAGAGGGTTATACAGATGCAAACTGGATCACTGATTCATATGAAACCAAGTCAACCGGTGGGTATGTGTTTAGCCTAGGAGGAGATCTTAAAAATCATCCAAACAAACTATGAGAGTTAGATCCACCATGGAGTCTGATTTTATTGCTTTAGATTTAGCTTGTTGTCAGGTTGAATGGCTCAGAAATTTACTTATTGATTTTCCAATTATTTCTAAACTATTTCCTCGTGTTTCTATATTATGTGATAATAAAGTAGCCATTGAAAAAGCTAAGAAATCTAAAGGTAACCCGGAAAAGCACTATATGAGGTTAAGATATTAATATGTGAGAGATCATATCACCCGTGCGGTCATATCTATAGAGTATGTGAAATTCACAATGAATATTGTAGATCCATTTACTAAGGGTCTAGCTAGAAACCTAGTACTCAGTTTGCCGAGGGGAATGGGTCTTTTACTCATAGATTAAACATTTTAGAGGTAACCCTACCATTCTAAAATTGGAGATCCAATGAGGATTGGTTCAAATGGACAACTAAACTATAATGTTATGTGGAAGCACACATTGCAGTTTCACTCCTAACCCTTCCTATGATGCTAGTGTTTCATTGTGTCTTAAGTATGGGATGAGCTTTGCTCTGAATGGGTTCAAGGACATTTATTGGTAGGGTGTACACCAGACCAAACACCCTTGGAGATCCTTACTATATGAGTGTAATCTAAGAACCAAGATTTATGCGAGTTGGGCATACTCGTTAGAGTGCTTATGAATTAAGATTCTTGCGAAGGACATTTATACACAACACCGATAGGAACTCGTGATTGTGCCCACGCTATGATTATGTGATTTACTAAAGTATGAATTAGAGAGTCTGGTTTAAGACGTAGCTCACTCGTCTCTCTAGATTGAAGTGAGTAATTCTAGACAATGGTTCAAAGCCACAATCTACCAATGCAGAAAACCATAGTAATATCATAAATTTTGTTATTTATAAATGTCATAAATTTTGTTATTTATAAAATTTTGTTATTTGTTATTTAATATTTTTCTAAAATATTTTATGGAATATGTGGGATAATGTTGTATTTCCTTGTTCCAAAAATCAGTTTTGACAACCATTGATTATGTTCCATATTTCCTTTTACAAAATAAATTTATTCTATTTATTTTATTTCTGAAAGGATTTTGGTTTCTTTTTTTGAGTCATTTGGATTTTGTTGATAAAATTTAATGTGAGAACAATTATCCTCTCTTTGACTATTATTAAAGCCACCAATTAATCTTGACAATTAAGACGCACCTTGGAAAGACCAACAATTGTAAGTTTAAGGCAACAACAATTACCCTCTCTTTGAATACCATTAAAGCCACCAATTAATCTTGTCAATTAAGATGCATGTTGGGAACACCAACAAATGTAAGTTTAAGGTAGTGGTAGTTACTCTATTTTTTACTATCATTATAGCCGCCCATTAACCATGACGATTAAGACACATATTGGGAAGACCAACAGTTGCAATGTGGGCAACATGTTTGGGTTGTTACCACGAGACTCGACTAAGACTCTCTATATATAAGAAGACATTTTCTCTCTATTAAAGATATATCAATATACCAAGATACCAACTCACCGAGATCCAGAGCAACATAGTTACATACACTGAGAGAGAAAGTTTTTTGTGTTCCAATTTCTTCTGACTGGAACGCTCCTTTTTCAACTACCACCACAACACCCTCCATTCATATCCAAAACTCCTTCCTTTATGCAATCCTTGCACTATTGATGCTTCACGATGCTTCTGTTTCTTATTGGCGACAAAGGGCTAAAGGAACGAGTTCAACACAGTACTCTCACTTGCACTGAGAGGCCATACCAAAGTTGGGGTGGCTAATTCTTGGAGATAGACTACTAGAAATGCTCATGCTAGGATTGGTGGAATCTATCTTGAAGATATTTTTTCACATGTCTTCATCCCAGGATTTTGAGTTTCCATCTTCTATCTAATATTTTTTTTCTTTGAATAAATAACTGCTATTTTTCAGCTGCACATTTTGGTGGTTCACTGTGTCCCTTAATCTAATTGCTTTTGTCTAATATCCAACAAATAGATGGGCATAAAACTTTCGTCCTTCACCAACCGATGGAAATATCATGCGGAAATGGAATATGGAAGCACTTCACATGGAAGAAGACTATCTTCTATGAAGTCTTGGGGTCCCTATTTATAGGAATTGATGGCACACTTGAGGTTCCTAAAGGAAGATATCCTAACTTGCACTTTAAGATCTATAACATGTGCCTTGGGATCATGAATAACTAATTAATGCAATGGTTATTACAGAGATTCCATTGATTGATTGACTAGTTCTTATTTAGGGGTGCCATCAATAGTTAATTCCAACACCTTTGTTAAAAGGTGAAGTTTAGATTTCTATTAGTAGGTGAGTCTACAATCCCATTAGAAGATGGATCTGGCATTTTGTTGGTTGATAAGGTTTCCGTTCTATCAAGAGACGGGTCTAGCACTCCATTAGTTTATGAAACTGGCATTCCACGGGGAGACATGTTTGGCATTCTTTTGAAAGACATGTACAACATTCTATCTATTGAAAATACTAGCACTCAGTCAAAAGATGTGTCTAGCATTCTATCAGTTGATGAGTGCTAGTGTTTCTAATGCTACCATCAATAGACGAGTGATTCTTCCATCAATAGATGGATATTTACAAAGTGTCTACACCTCCTACATCAAATTGAGTTCCATATATTGAGTGCTAGGTGTCATCAACTATTGGAATGACTTTGTCCTTCAAAACTGATGATTTTCTATGGAAAAGTGCAATGTTATTGTTGGTAAATGTATGTGATGATATTCACAAAAACTTAGGATAACAAAGGAAGTGAAGGATAAAATAGGCATATTTCATCCTCAAAGTTGGATGTTATCAACCTCTCAAACTTAGAGCCTAACTTTTCCTCAAGCTAATAAATAGGATCAAAGTATGAGGTGATGAAAAATAGCATGTTGATTTAAAGGATTTTAGTATTGTAATCATGTTTTTACACTAGCTCTAAACATGAATTCTATTTGGTTGTTGTTTCTTCTTATCATGTCTCAATATCCCCTCCCAAAGACTTGAAGTTGCTTGATGTTTCACATGTTACTCTCTTTTTAAAATAAAGAATTCCTCCCTTGCAATGTCAAATTTGAGTCCCGCTTCTTGGCCGTACTGTGTGTCAATCTCAAATAATGCATCCTCCATTCCCAACTTTGATTTTTTTGGGGGAAAAGAAGAGATTGTGCGGGGTGGGCTAACCCCATAGTGTAACTTGTTCCTTCTAGGTCCACTCAACCAGAATTTTGGTGTAACAATGATGGTTTCTATGATTACCTTCAAAGAATAAGGGGCTATGTTATGGATCTGTTAACTTCTACTACATGTCACGACATATCTACATCATTGAGCATAGTTACGCCATCTACACCCTTGGCTCATAGCATGGCACAACTCTCAATTTGTATTCTCTTACTCAGGATTTTATTCTTTCTTTCTTGTCTTATGGTATGATATAATTTTTAGGGTTTTGTGGGATGCCAAGCCTCTTTTATCCTTTTTAGGATTTCAGCGCTAGAAGGGGTAAATTTTTCTTTTGTTTGAGATTTATATGATTCCAACCTATACTTTGGGACTTAGATGATCACTCAAGAGTCTATCAAACTAAGATCCTCCCCTTTTTGAGAAGATTTCCAAGATGTGAGCACTTTATTAGCGTCTTGCAATGTCTTAAGAGAGAGATAACACAAAACATGATCACTTAGTAGGTTATGTGAATTTATTGCACAAGTATGTCACTCGATACAATAATACGCTAAGAGATAGCATGAATTAGGTATAGTCTAGGAGTGAATATAACTCCCATGAAAATTGGATCAAAAATTGCCTAATGCCAAAACTTTATCCTTCATTGAGCACTTTCTAGCTAAAAATAAGCTAAGTGAATCATAATCTAACATGTGTAAACTAACAAAGTTTTTAAAAATTTCAAAGTTGTGGAGAAGTATGGTATATGCAAAGGCAAATAAAAGGTAATATTTAAAAGATGGCAATGAGGGAATACCTACCTTGCATGTTCACACCCCCAAACTTATCCTTCAATCTATCCCTAGTGTCAAAGGAAGAGGTTAAATGTAAATAGTTTAGATATTAATTTTGTTCATATTTTCCCTTGCCTATTCTGAGTTCAACAACTTGACAGTGTAAGCACCCCATAAATGGTGTTAATAGTCATCCTGGAATCTTTCCACCCTTTTGTTCATAGTTTGGAGAATTTGCATCGAGAACAACATGTGGAAGCCACAACCATTTGATTGTTTTACCTACTGGGGGGTCCTATGATAGAAGTGTGGCTTTCCAAAATCTCCCTACTCAGTCAAGTAGCCTCTGAAATAATTTTCGATAAGCTCAACTATGCCCTTGTGCATTGTCCTACTTTTTTTTATAAACATGTTTGTCTTAGTGGTGTTTTTGTTCTTTTCATATTGTACATGGCATCAGAGCTATTGTACAAAATGGAAATCTTGGCCTTTGTGTCGATGGACAACAATGTCCAATGCCCATCATGAAGAATAATGAGGAATATAAGTCAAGGAATGTGTGATTTGAGCTGCTCAATTACATGTTCTTCTTCTCCACTTCTATTATTCTGGATCATGTCCCCAAGGATTTCATAGCCAGCCATGTAAACATCATCTATCTCATCACCTAAGACAATATCGAAAGTTGTCATGATGTTCAATGTCATGTATCCTCTAACTGTAAGAACTTTGTGAGGGTTTATCTTCATGATCAGTACATCTCCTTGTTTAAAGACAACTACTAGGTCATCTTCTTCAAGCTTTGGCCTCTCCATGATGAGGTCTAGCTCCTCCTCTGACATGCCATATCATGCATCCTATTCAAAGTTGTTAAAAGTGTTTATAATCATTTCCACAATTGATACATTTTGAGTTTCTATGATTTCTTCTTGAGGGACCTCTTGATTTGTTTTTGGCTCTTGTTTTTGTTTCAGGTGTTATAGTGATAGGGGCTACAATCAATGTTATTTATGGTTGTGAGGGAGTTTGTGCTAGAGTCTATGTGTAAAAACCCCACCTCCCAGTAGCCCCCAATTAAGGGATACGAAGAGGTCAGAGTCGTAATCCCAATTTCCAGATCAAAGGTTCGGCAAATAATCCATAGTAATTATCAAATTCTACTAAACTAATCTGAAAGGTTGTAATAAAATAAAACTTTGGATACCTCTTTTTTTTTCAAACTGAGGGTATCTACTTCTATCCATAACTAGAGTCTATTCTAACTAATCCTCCTTTGTACTTTAATCCTCATTTAAATCCACATATGCCACTTTACTGTTTGTTCTTTTCACTTGTACCTAAAACACCGACAAACAAAACGTCGGTCAGCATAAAGCTGGTATGTGGGGGAAACAATAATCGTGCAATTAATTGTAACAACATATTGTAGTCAACTATGATTTAACAAACAACTTTACATTTTAAGCATAACTGTTCATTCCATACATACCCTAGCCTCTGTGTGGTCCCTATAGTTGACCTGGATGCTACCTTTCTCATGGTAGATCCCCATTAAACCCCGCATGATCCTACCTAACAGGTAGATCAATATCTAGGGTTGAGTCACATGGCACTACCCATAGGTAGCCCAATCCCTAACTCATGGTGTGCTAAAGAGTTGCATGGCACTACCCATAGGTAGCCCAATCCCTAACTCTTAATAACCTGATGGTCCCACTTAACAAGTAGACCCTTTACCAGGTTACCATTTTCATCATTAGCAAAGCCACAGAGGAGGACCAGGATCTGAGCCAGTCGTGTATACATACTTATGGTGATAGTCATAGTCACTTTATAGTTGCATGAAATAAAAGTCATCCAAGCAGTTATTTTCAGGCAATCGATAAAACAACTGGGAATCACTGTGAAACTAAAGCGATTAACCATAAGCATAATCACATACCTGTCAGGCTGATTTGAGATAGAATAATCCAATCAAGAAATCCAAACAAGCAAGCACATAATGAGATCCTGAAATATGCATACAATTTCCTATTATTAATCATACCATCAAGATATATTAAACTTAGCTCGTTTCCTAGGGTTTCTAATCCACTTTTAGGGTTTCCATTGCAATTAGGGTTTCACTTCATTTTTTCTATTTTAAACCCTAATTTTATACAATTATTCTCAAACCCTAATTATCTCATATATTCATCATGAAAGATACTAAGGTTATATTTTGACAACATATAACCCTGATATCAGAAAAGTATAATTAACCATCAATTAAGTCCATTAATCCTCTTTTACATTAAAGCTACCATTTTTATCCTTTTAATCCATGGCAAGATCACTATGCTTATTTATCATCAATTCATAGTTCATTATGGTCTAATTCACATATGAACTCTATTGTCATTAATTCTACCTTTATCCATTAGAAAACCCTAATTACTACATTAAGGGTATTTATCCACAATTAGGAACTTTTATACTTGAAATAGGTTGGAATTATCATATCTCAACTTTATTCACGATTTTGAATAATTAAAACCATTATGAGTCGCATTACTAGTATTAGGGTTTCAAGACCCATTAAAGCATATTTATGCACATGAATTTCTAAATTAAACTAATTACATGCAAAGTTCATCCTTTTTGTTCTCAATATACCTTTTTAGAATTATAAAGTTAATATCAACTTTAACCATCCATTAAACCCTACTAAATACATTAATCATCTTCAAATAGGGTTTCTTAATCTTTAATTCATTAACGTTGATAACTTACACTACTTTTCGAATATCAAGTGTAATTAGCCTCTGAAACCATTTTTAGTGAATTCCTCTCACTTTTCCGAGCAAAATGCATATATTATTTGCTACCATCGGAGTTACAGATAAGGAGATATGATTTTTGTAAAATTAACTTACTTGAGCCAATCAGAGCGCGCCACGTCACTCATTGCATGCAACATTGCTGGTTTTTGGAAACATAACAAAATGAAGATTTTTCCCTCGTTTAAGTCGGTGGTTTCTTCACCCCGCGGAGGGGTATTTCTGTCCAAAGCATGTTGATCGTCTTCCTCCTTCATCCAACCCTAGTGGCCGCCGGTGCAGCAAATCGGGGGGTCTTCTCTACCTCCCCACGACCTGGATCTTGTCGCCAATCGCCGCCCTGGCTCCACCGTGCCCCTGTGCACGTGGGGAACCCTCAGGTCACAGCCGAGATGGTTGTTCCTAGGCGTGCCAATACCGTGACATGTTGCATTGCTTGCATACCTCCGGCAGGATTTGCATGAAGACGGAGCGTGTGAAAGATAATTGATCCTTCCTGGGGTTGTCATAGGAGTTTTGTGCCTCCATCGAGACCCACCTCAGCTCCTCGGGGCCCTTGGAATAGACCCACTCTCTCGGCTAGGGTTCATGGATGAAAACAAAAAGAAGGTTAGAGAAGGGTGCTTGGGATTGTTTTAAACTTGGCCAAAGGTTCTACCCCTTATATAGGGGAGGGTATCCATGCCCCAAGACGTTCATCCAAGAGGGAGCAAGTCCTCTCCTATTAGGAATCCTATTCCTTCCATGAGAAGTAATCTTCTCTCTCCTAATCATCTTCTTAAAACAACATATTCATTGGATAATTAGGAAATTCAAAAATCCTCTCACTTATTCTCTTTTATGTTTGACTTTTATCCCATTAGCACACATTCTATTTTCTTTTAGTAGAAAATACTTCCTTTTTATCAATACCACAAAATTCATTAATATGTATCACATTATTTTCTTATTTTGCATTATTGGTATTTTCTCTTTCTTTCTTATCCATTGGGGCTCCTTTGACCCCAAGAAACTCTAAGATTTCAAAATCCCTTTTAGTGGATACTCATTATCCTTCTAGATGCATCTATGTCCATTATTTCTCATTATCTTGTTTATTTCTTCATTAAAATATCTCTTTTTAAGGATTTCTCTTTATCTCTCTTTTTATTTTCCTTATTGGAATTCCTTTTAACATAAGAAATCTCATGGATACGAAAATCCATCAAAGATAACTCAATCATACCTTTTTCCACTTATTTTCCACATTTTATCATTGTTTTCAATTTCTTTCTTAACAAATAAATACTTAATTGATCTTTTCTTTTCTTGTTGCATTATCTTTGCAACTTTGGACTCCTTGGAACCCAAGAGGCACGAAATCCACCTTTGGATTACATACTTTTGCCTTCTATAGGTTTCTACATCTTTCTTTACTCCATTTCTTATTAATAATGGAGTTCCTTTTGTCTTTTCCTTGTTATTGGGCCCAATAGCCAATAAAGCCCGCCAAACAACCAACAAGGCTATTGTAAACGAAACTCATTTATTCAAAACAAATTATATCATTATTTGTTCCAATATCTCTAATATGAGAAATTACATTTCTCACCAAATGAACCCAAAAGTTGGGGCTGTAACACTATGCTTGTTGATCTTGTACGACAGGTTCCTTCTAGAGTATCTTCAATACTTCTCTCCATGGTTTCTTCTTTGGAGGGGTAAAGAATGTATACATCCTCCTTAGTATTGCCTCCATGTGTGGGTTGTAAAAGAAACTCTCATCATGAATAATTTCCATGACATACTTTCCCCACAATATATGGAAGTTTTCATTCGTGATATCTTCCAAGCAAATTCTTCTTTTCAAAACCCTGATCATCCTCAACCCAATGAAGGCCCTATCTCAAAATCAAGTATTTATTGGGAATTGATGATTTTTATCCATATACCAGTGCATTTTGGCAATACCAATTTTTGGCCCCTTTAATTATATGTTCAAGTCTGACTAAGATCTTTTATATCTATTAGGACTCATAATCTCTAAAAATCATCCTATTGCACGACATGTCCCTAGTTATAGGTATGTGTGACAGTTTTCCATGGAACCATGTCCATCATTGTCAGCAACCAGTGGCCCTCAGCCTTATAGATTAGGGTAATAAGCTTCATGATTCTAGTTCTTTTCAATGTAGAGATAAGTCTATTGACTGAAGGTGCCTTGGACTTGTCTTCATATAGTCTGGAAAATAGACTCGTTGTGGCATTGAAGATTCTCTTCTTTGACTTTGTCCATCATTCTAACATACTTGTACCACATACGACCTTGAATAACCTTTTACTGATGGAGGCCTTGGGTCTAGATGTTGCAGATAGGTCATTCCTTATTAGGATATGCCCCTGGTTCTTATAAAGGACATCAGTCATGAAAAGATCTAGAGGGGTGAATAGAGCTTTATACAATATTTTAATAAGTAAAAGTGATAATCAAGAAACCAAATATGAGACAAGATTTAGAGTGGTTCCGTCTATGACGTCATTCTACTACCTAGTTGTTTCCAACTAGGATTTGCAACAAATAATTTCATTAATTTATCTATGAGGAAAATTTACAAAATAATTGATGCAACTAAACATCTTATTTACTGGACATGGAAAAGTGCCAACCAAAACTCTTCTTTTATGATCATTGAGAGCACTGACGGATAGGGAAGAACACTAATCAAACCTCTTATTTTATGGTTTCTAACACGCCAAAACCATGCGTAAAAATGCAAGTGCACGCGTCGCGTAATATAGGCCTATGTGAGGCCCGAGTCGAACTCAAGGAGACGTAGTCTCAGTGACTACTACTAACTATGGTGCGATCAGCTAAGCCGATTAAAAGGTTGAATTTGAGTTTGAACAAAATAAAATAAAATTAAAAGAAAATTAAAAAATGTTGATTCGAATGAGATGAATTCCTTAGGATTACTGATTTCACCACGGGGTCTCGTCGTATCTTATTTCTACTGAATTAATATAAATTCCTACTCCTACCCTAGATAGAAAGCATGTAGTCATAATTGCCGCTTCCGCGGTGCAATTTAGTACCTAGATCTAAGCCAATTTCACGTATGTAATAATTTATCTCTTATTCTAGGTGCATTATCTAAAACTCTAGGTTCTTTCCACTGATTGTACGTTGCCTTTCCCAAGGAACGCGTAGGAAAGCGTATAAATTATGGTTTTCTAACCTTGAATTCTCCTTTTGGAGTAATTATTAGTCTAAAATCCTACCTATGGTGATCAAGCAATGATTGATCTTCCACAATTATATATCCAAGAATAAAGACGAATTTATACTAAATCATGTAGAAAGTTAATACAATGATTCCCCGGCTATTCCCGGGTCCTAAGGAAAGGAGGGGTTTAGCCCTGAATGGTTTTCAGTTGTGAATACATAGAGAGAGAGAAGAAAAACGTGGGAAATATGAAGTAAGTTCGTGTAACCCCTGGAGAGAAGCTGTTCTGGATGATCCTCCTCGAGAAATGCATGTTGTGTAGTCTTCCGACAGTAAAATCATCTGTCAGAGGTGCTCAAATCTCCCGATTGATGTCCTTTGGCTCCGTACTTCTCTCCCTCTCCTCTCTGGCCATCGTGCGGTACAACGTGATCATGTTCTCTTTGGTCCGGCCGTCCTTCTTTTAATCTTTGGTCAACTTACGGTACCACATAACGTGGACCATCGGATCGAGACGATCAATTTAGATTGCTAAAATCTGGCAGAGTTGGTGGCACCGACATGGATGTTCGTGGCGCCGACGACAATGGCATTTTGGTCATGCTATGGTAAAGTCAGTGCCATCGACTTGGACGTTGGTGGCACCGAGTTGATGCGCATATCTTCTCTGCCTCTTTGATGCTCTGTCGGTGGCATCGACTATTGTAGTCGGTGCCATTGCTTTTCTGATCGTCCCAGTCCCTGATGTCATCTCAATGGCAATGACCATGATAGTTAGTGGTACTGTCTCCTCAAATACATGGAAACTCCTAAAAATCCATAGAAAGCATGTATAAGACTGAGGAATGTATAAAATAATATAAATATGATGAAATGAGAACAGTTTGATGCAAACAGCTTATACAAGCCAATTATAATGATTTATGCAAATATGATCAACTAATTGACTAACAAATGCATAAAACAAAGATAAAATAGACTTGTAAAAGTGACTCAAAACCCATACATCAAACTCCCCTAAGATGAAATCTTGCTTGTCCTCGAGCAACAACACCTTTGGATCTAATTGAGATAAGTCAGCTAAAAGACATAAGTGCATTAGGTACATCTAAAAACTCCCCACCTTTCAGTCCTCCTTCCGGCTCTCACTGACCACTGAACACTAACTACCATCTACACAATCGGAAACCTCTATCAAAGATGTCTACCCCCCCAATCAAGGAGATACTATCAGTTAAAGCAGTTAATATGATAGACTCGTTTAATCCATACTTGATGCATTGTGTGATCTCCTATCTACGTTTCTCTTTCCTCTACCTACCATCTACATGGAAGAAGTTCTCCCGATAGAGTAATGAATGAGGAGAAAATCATCTGAGTGGCCTACCAAAAAGAGCAACGGGTGTTTGAAATAGGTGGCTGTAAAAGAATCACGAGCATATAAAATCATTCATGCAATCAAAAATCATGATATACCTATGATGATGCAAATTTATAGAATGCTCATAATTCCTAATCATTGGGGTGGAATGATGCATGCACCTACCATTTCATCTCAATGTAAGACAAAATATCCAAGACTGCATCATGTACTAACTCTTCCTTATGATTAGGTAGAATTATGCCCTTGTTCCCTCCTTTTCTAACATTATACTCCATATATATATATATATATATATATATATATATATATATCATTTTTTTCATTTAGTCTGAGCCCCTTTCAACATGATAGGATTGCTTTAGGCTTCCAGTCACACTGCACATTTGATTTATGTCAATGCTTCTCTTCTTTTTCTTCTTTTTTTTCACTTCCTTTTCAGGGAATGGGCACCATCACTACCTTTTTATATTAGAGAAGAAACTAGACATGATCTTTGCAAGATGACATATAATGCATATGCAACTATAAGAATAAGATGTTATGCAACTACAAGACATGCACCAAAATTCCGTTGTACATGTATGTTTTTCATATATTTTTTATGCCCACACAAGAAAACAACTATATGCAAGATCTACCATGCAATGTAAATGCAATAAAAAAGAAAGAATGATAATATGTACTCAATCTTCTTATGGTGGAGTGTAAAGCAGATGTATGTGGTGGATGAGATCACACAACTAAGAGATAGAACCTTCATATAAAATCGTATGCCCCTCTCTAATGACCTGTGTACAGGGTAATCGAGGGGTTTCTCTCTTAAATTTTAGTTTAAGGTCACGTTATTGTTTAATCAGTTTAGGCTCAAAAATCCTTGTCAATCACTTTTCTTGGACAAATTAAATGGTCATTTATGTTCTAATGTCCTAGAGCTAACTTACTCAAGCACTTCCTTAGTTATGTGACTCGATTAGAAATTTTCTCATATTTTTTTTCATTTTTGTGCACCCAACCCAGAGATTGATAAACTCAAATGAAACCATGCATTATTTCTCCACAAATTACACTAGATAGACCGTGGATCCTAAAAAAATTGCAATAAATAACTAAATTTTTCAAAAATAAAACATCATAAAAGAAACAAAGAAAAGCTAAGATAAAAGGTTGTTCCAGCACCCCACCCAAGCTTTAATAAGACTATGGCCTCATAGTCAAAATTCTAACATGAGAGGTGGAACAATGGTACCATTTTCTATGAAGGGTGGTGGAGGTGGATGGTTGGAGGCTCATTTGACCAAGTTGTACTTGATAATATCTCTCTTCTTAGTGGCCCATTTTTGTGTCTTAGTGGTGCTAAGACATGACATTCTTTAGCCTTCTTTGCCCTAAAAAAAAGGTTCTAAACAAACTTTTTTAGTGCTGTTTATAGCCTTTTTCAGGTGGTTGTCTGCCAGGAGTCGGTGGCACCAACTAGGAAGTCAGTGGAACTAACTCTTCCAATCATTTTCGGTGCATTGACACACCCACCAAACCTGGAACAATAAAAAAATTTGGAGGTACCGACTAGGAAGTTGGTGGCAGTGACGGTTTATCAGTTATACACGCATGTAACTTTCTAAAAATCTTCAAGGAAGTTGGTGGCACCAAATTGGAAGTCGGTGGCCTAGAGTGACCAACCACAGTGCTCGTAGTGTTGAAGACTTGTCGTCTCTCTGGCAACGGCTCCAAAAACTTGACATGCCAAAACCATGCGTAAAAATGCAAGTGCACGCGTCACGTAATATAGGCCTATGTGAGGCCCGATTCGAACTCAGGGAGACATAGTCTCAGTGATTACTACTAACTACAGTGTGATCAGCTAAGCTGATTAAAAAGTTGAATTTGAGTTTGAATAAAATAAAAGAAAATTAAAAACGGTTGATTCGAATGAGATGAATTCCTTAGGATTACTAATTTCACCACGGGGTCTCGTCGTATCTTATTTCTACTGAATTAATATAAATTCCTACTCCTACCCTGGATAGAAAGCCTATAGTCAGAATTTCCCACTTCTATGGTACAATTCACTACCTGTATCTAAGACAATTCCATGTCTATAGTAATTTATCTCTTAGTCTAGGTGCATTATTGAAAACTGTAAGTTCTTTCCACTGACTGTATGTTGCCTTTCCCAAGGAACACATAGGAAAGTGTATAAATTATGGTTTTCTAACATTGAATTCTCCTTCTAGAGTAATTATCAGTCTATAATCCTACCTATGGTGATCAAGAAATGATAGGTCTTCCACAATCATATATCCAGGAATAAAGAGGAATTTATACTAAATCAAGTAGAAAGTTAATATTGTTGGCTAAATTGGACATTATTATAATCTCTTTGTTTTGATGATGACAAACATTTCATTCTTCTGGATCTAACATGCTACTTGAGTATTGCAGGAATTAAGTGGATGACACAACTTTGAAAGATCTAAATGCTCACAATGTTTTAATTTAATGATTGTAATCAAATGTAAAAATGTGTACGCGTATATAATTTACAAGTACTCAGATATCATGTAAATTGAGCATTTAGATCTTCCCTATCCACTCACAACCCTGAGATAGGTCATCCCCTATAAAAGTGTCACAACTGCACACTCATACACACACTTAGTATTCATCTAGAACCACCAAAATAGAGACATTCTCGGTCGAACTATTTGTCGACCGAGACACACTCGGTCGAACATCTTCTCGATCGAGAGTCTCTCGGGTTAATCCTTCTAAAAGGTTCTATAGTCATTAGACCTAGCAGACAAGTGTTGGTATGTATGCCCTGAGAGCCAATCATAGGATGATTGGTGGGATACATTAAGATTGATTTGATAAAGATCAAAGGCAAGCTTCCAATTCTTTCTGGTTCAGTCATATGAGATAATGATAGAACATATTGAATGTCTAAAGAATGACAGTACTCAATGATGTATGCTTTCAAGTTGAGGACCTGAACGATGAGATCATACGGATGCTAAGAGTGTGTACATTCTTGTTATGTCCCTAGTCGGATGTCATTGTGGAAGGTAGATAAACAACAATGACACACAAGAATAGATTGTGGTGTTGTTTGATGATAGAATTTCATTAGTCATGATATGGAGATATCAAACCAAACACTTAGGTAATTGTTAGAGAACAAGTGTATCAAACAGACCCACTGTGAGTTTGACACATGGAACCATGACATGGTAGTCACAGTCATTTCTCACAGTGATCGTGGTGAGTGTGATTCTTTGACCTGAAATCACTACACTCAACACATGTCGTTGGGTACAGTTTAACATCATCAAACACAGTTCTGAAACATGGGTTGTTATAAAGGTGATGATTGGGTGGATTTGACACATGGGGCTTTTGAGGGGTGAGTAATAGATATGGGATTTGTCCCTCATGAGGGAGTTTGATATCCATGGCCACGTGATGAGTAGGATTGAGATAAGTGTGCGCACGCATGTTTGAATCAGTATGTGATATTGATGTCATACATATCTCCTCCAATCTACTCTGAGATCAAGAAAGTGAATGAATGTTGACAGGATGACTGATCCATGCCTTGAGTTCATTAGGGATATCAGTGACAAACGAATTATACATTCGATGTAACACCATTCACGGATTGTAGGATTGAAAGTTGTTCTCCAACTTTCTATTTCACTTGGGTAGCACTGATGTGCAACTAAGCACCACTCTTTGCTTGTGAAGTCATAAGTGTTATGGACTTTCACTGCCAACATGAAATGGACCTGTAGGGTCACACACATAGGATTTAACCTGGAAGAGGAGTTTATCCACAAACCATGTTTAGATTGATTACTAAAGGAACTTAGTGTTCAATTAAACACTCAATCGATTGATAGCTCAATATCATAGTGTTCAAGGTGTCGGACTGATTGATCGGAGTATTGGATTGATTGAAACTGCAATTGACTGATTTGCACAAGTTTGTTGTTCCAACCGATCATCTCATGAGATGAACCGATCGGCTCAGGTTGGTGAACTGATCGGCTCAACTGGTGAGATGATCGGCTCATGTATCAATGAACCGATCGGCTCAATTGTTGAACCGGTTGGCTCATGTGACCAACGGAGATCGTTTGGAAAGTCGATTTTGCAAATACAATTTGTTTCACTTGTACAAATTCGATTTGGATAAGGATTAATATTTGATTAATTGGAGACAAATTTGAAAGTCAATTTGAGTTGGACCAGGACCACAAATTGATCAGCTCATGTGATGAACTGATCGGCTCAGGTGTCCCAAACGATCGATTCAGGGTTGAAACAATCGGTTGAGGTCACCAAATGATCATTTTGGGGTTGAAATGATCGGTTCAGCTGGCGCAAGTTGGTTGTTTTGTGGAAAATCTTGAACCCTTCTACTCCTGCTTTAATCCCGCATTGCCCGAGATAGAGAACCCTGTCCCATGACCCTCCTATATATAGGGGTATTGGGGGCTTCTCTTTTGAACAACTCAGTGCACCAGTTGCTCTGTAAAGTTTTCATTCTCTCTGGTTTTGGTAACTGAGAGAGAGCCCAAGCAAGTGCTACCCGATAAAGGAGACACAACAAGGGAAAGACAACTACAGAAAGCGACTGGTGGTAGGAGAGTGTGTCAGTGACTAGTACGCCGATAGGAGGGTGCGACTCCTTTCGATTCCTTGTGGGACAAGGAGATTGGAGTTCCAGATGGTCCGTGTGGACTACTATAGAGGCGGGAGACTTCTGCCACTCAGAGGATAGTTGTCAATCCCGATAGTCCTAGTTAGACCAGGAGCTGCACAGACATCGTCTAAGACCGGAGGTGAAGACTGCGCAAGCCATGAGGTAAAGTCACCGAGCAAGCCTCGGGACAAGGTACGCCTCTACAAACCATCCTTCCTATTGTATAGACGTTGACGTGTTTCCTTTGTTTTGGGTTTGGTAGGAGAAAATTTTTGTTTCCACTGCCTTCTCAGTCTCCCCTAAAACCCTACAGTGGTATCAGAGCCACATCAACTACTCTATACTTTAGGATTATCGATATTCGATTTTGGTTTGTCGCCTTTATTTATTGCATACGATGCGAATAAAATTGGCTTTATGCATGTCCAATCCTAACAATCGCAATATACATATATGATATGTAATATGAATGCACTCGATACGCGCCGCCCTTAAACGAGTTTTGTGGTGGATGTATAGTGTGGTTATGGCCAATAAACCCTATATGTGTGCTTGGTTATATGTGTTTGCTTGCATATCGGTCTACACACTGATTCCCTATCTCCTATTCCTAATGTAACTCGAGATAACTCAAGAATTTCTTTCCTACCTTTGCTCCTCCCGAATGTAACTCGGGGTTTCCCAATTCAAATGTAAAATTGGATAGATCTTTTATTTCCTGTTATGTCAAAGAACGGAGGACATATGACGACGATTGAGATGATTGGTTCAAGGCATGAATCGATCGGTTGGCGATCTAGACAACCAGTTTGAGGAGTGAGACAATCAGGTGGCGGCCATGAAGAGATGCATAATGACCAAGCGAACTGATTGGTTGGAGGAGCCAACTGATCGACTGGTGGCACCCACATGACCCGCCAAGGCGAGCAGGTCATTCATGTGATGAGTTGATCAACTCAAACGACTATAGCACAGAGTTCATCTTGTACAGGTTGCATGTGATGTAGACCTAGATGACCGTGATTCCTCTTGGATCGAGGAATCACATTAGGATGGCCATAATCATCGCTTTTATCGTTTCACATGTTTTTTGTGGGATATAGCATGTATATGATATGTACTATATATTGTGGTGATTGGATATGTATATGTACCTATAAAAACCAAATCCCTCATCTAAATATTAAGTCTTTACGCCTTCCATTAGCAGCACACATAAAAAACTTGTTCGACCAAGCGTAGGTTACGCTAAAGCATGGTGCATCGTCTATCTCGTGGAAGTGTGAAGGGTAAACATGTAGGTTCTGCCAAAGCAGGGTGCATGTTTACCGTGTCAGATTTTGGGTTAGACTTAACTGTTGATTCTTAGAGCGTCTAAGCCCAGAGGCACGAAATATTTATGGCAAGGCATTGCACATGTTCATTCATCAAGAGTTGCATATGATGCAATTGGCATGATGGCCTACCTAAATAGTCAAGATCGTGGGTGATTAGCCAATGCTGACTCATGACTTGATGAAATATGGATCTTGATCCACTAGAAGGTTGCTTGCTGCAATCTTCTGAATTGATGGTGAGGGCTATCAATTTGAACAAAATAGTGGGAGTGGTAATTAATTAAAGTTCTAATTATATCGTCAAACTTTTCAAATCAATCAAATAAGTCAAATTTGAGTTTTGGACTAAATTGCATATATTTCCTTTTGTAGTTCAAATGACAACAAACAACAATCACTTTTCATTATGATCGGTCCTTGAAAAGGACAAGCTGAATGGGAATAACTTCCATGTCTGGTTTAGGACATTAAGAATTGTTCTTACTCAAGAGTGAAGGCTCTATGTCCTGGATACTCCAACTCCAGAGGAACCTGCTCCTACTGCACCAAAGGAAGAAAGGGATGCTTATAAGAAGCATTTTGATGATGCCATTGATACAAAGTGCTTGATGTTGTGCTCCATGAACCACGAGTTGTAGAGACAACATGAGAACATGGGTGTCATTGCGATGATTCAGCATCTCAAGAACATGTATGAAGATCAAGCACGGGAAGAGAGATATGATGTCTCGAGGGTGCTGTTCAAGTGTGTCATGACAGAAGGAGATCTAGTTGGTCCTCACACGCTCAAGATGATTGGGTATGTGGAGAACCTGACAAGACTGGGATTTCCCCTGAGCCAAGAGTTGCCTACTGATGTGATACTGCAATCATTGCCAGAATCATACAATCAGTTTGTGATGAACTACAACATGAACAACTTTGACAAGTCGTTGACAGAGTTGTTGGGCATGTTGAGGATAGTCGAGATACAGATGAAGAAGGACAAGCCTAAGTCTGTGGCAAGTCCAAGAGCAAGGGCAAGGGAAAAGCTAAGAAGGGTTCTGATGCTAGCCAGGAGCCCAAGGCATCTTCATCTCTCAAGGCCAAGGGAGGCATGACCAAGAGAGGCAATTGCCACCATTGTCAAAAACCAGGGCATTGGAAAAGGAATTGTCCACTCTATCTGGAAGAACTAAAGAAGAAGGAGGCAACGGATGTCTCCACCTGAAGGTGTCATGAAATAAACTTGTAACATTTTTGAGGTATATGATACCAAGATATAAAATGTAAAGCACTCAATAAATGGGGAAAGTGTTGCCACCATAGATAAGAGTACTTTAGTTTATTTTCATGCATGAAGGCATGTAATAGAGTTATGAATTGCTATTTCATATTTTCCAATGGATAGAAACACATTATTTTTGCATATTGTATGACAATGATAGCAATTAATAAAGTTGATGTTTCAATCTATGTGGCAATGCCTTGTTTATCTTGTGGTACTTGGTATGCATAAGATAAGATGATACCTAAAAGTTATTGATAACTCAAACAATCAAATTAGCATTATCATGAGAAATTCATTTCTAGTTTCCATATGATGGATAAGCTAGACTCTTTTGGTTAGAGAACCAATAAGAGACATGAATCTCTTAGACATGATTAATCAATCTTCACTAGTGGTAGTGGGAGAATGATTATCATGTTAGGTATAATACATGTGATGTATTTGCATACCTATTGAAGTTAATGCTAATACTTCAAATGGTGTTTAGAGAAATACCAATATGAATATCTTGAAGTGTTCAAGAATATCATAGATGAAGTATGAATTTGGTAAAGTGTTAATTCTTGATGAGATCAATGAATGAAATACTTGGACCAAATGTTTGAGAACCTTGTGAGTGATTATGATAGTGTATCATAGTAAGATCGTGATTAAGGCATAGTGATGTCTAAATAAAAAGGAGTCATACTCTAAGGAGTTAGAGGAAGATTATCAAATAACTAATTTCTTCTTAATAAAGAATACCCTACACTAATAAAGGACATTAAGAATCACAAGGAGTTGTGAGTTCTTATATCCTTGACAGATACACCTCAATTAACTATGTGATCAGTTGGTCATGTGATGAGTCAACTATCTAGATGAATATGAGTAACCGGATTTTGTGTTATGGTTTATGACCATTATATCCTAAGTGACTTCCATGTAAACCACAAGGTATGACCTTGATGGTAGCACCCATTGGGATGAAATCCATAAGTGCAAATAAGTCTTAAGCGCTAAGACACATGGATAACATTTTGAGAAGGATGATGATTGTTGATTGTCACTTAATGACTAAGACATTTGGCATAACGGATACTAAAACCACATTCCTATGAGGAATAAAACAAGGATGTGTACGTGACACAACCTATAAGGTTTATGAATCCATTAATGCAAATGAAGTCTATAAGTTACAATAGACTAATCAATGTGATTGATTAAGTACAAGCAACTCAGAGCTAGATCTTTACTTTGATAATATAGTCAAAGGGTTTGACTGATATGTCAAAGATAAAGAAGGGATATGTGAGTTAGTGGGAGCATATTCACATTCCACATGTTGATGTGAAATGGAAATGTTCTAAAATGGAAATCCAAAGTGCAAATTATCTTTAAGGAAGAAAGAGACATTTCCTATGTGATAGGAATAAAGATCTATAGAGATAGTTCTCGAAAATCTATTGACCTGATAAGAAAGAGCATACATTGACAATTTATACTGAAAGGTTCAGTATATACATAGATTCAGTGGGAGAAAACTTGTCCATGTTACATGGAGTTGGTATCCCAAGGCCAAGTGTACAATTCTTATGAAGAATGGGAACACTAAGAATAGTTATGGATCTATCATGTATGTAATCATCCCATTATCTTGCATGTATGGACATGACAAGAATAAAAGGCATTCATCTTGTATGTAGGACATGACAATATGATATGTTCATCCTGATAACTCATATGTGGGACATGATGAGTGGATGTCTATCTATTCCAGTAAGGGTTACTGGAATACCATAAGAACTTGATAAGTACTTGAAAAGTACTAGTTCTATGGAAACAAGGAAGGGTTCACTGTAAAGAGTTACACTAATGCAAACTTCCAAAAAGGACAGAAAACAAACTACAAAATATATACAGGATATATAAAAGTGAATGGTTGTTAATGGAAACGTTCCAATAAATTCGTTTAAAAGGAAATTCCGAGTATCCATGTGTTAGAGAACAACATTGGATACTATATGAATCTAGAAGTTCATGAGATGAACTTATAGATATTCAAGTCATTGATGACAAGTAATGGATACTTGGTCATGCAATATGGCTAAAGGTTAGCAAAGGAATACTAGATTGCATATTATGGCAACTCCATCTCATATGTGTGACGTACAACAAAGAGATGAGACGTGCAGTTAATACCGACATTGGCAAGGTGTTTCCATAACTCACTATGTTAGTACTTGAGTACAATAACATGTGGGACATGTTTGAAGATCACTAAGAATATGATTCAAGGGTGATTGGCTCACAGTGCAAGTGGGAGTCTATAAGTATGTATGCCTTGAGAGACAATCATAGGATGATTGGTGGGATACATTAAGATTGATTTGATAAAGATCAAAGGAAAGCTTCCAATTGTTTCTGGTTTAGTCATATGAGATAATGATATAACAGATTGAATGTCTAAAGAATGACAGTACTCAATGTGTATGCTTTCAGGTTGAGGACCTGAATGATGAGATCATACTGATGCTAAGAGTTTGTACATTCTTGTTATGTCCCTAGTCGGATGTCATTGTGGAAGGTAGATAGACAACAATGACACACAATACTAGATTGTGTTGTTGGTTGATGATAGAATCTCATTAGTCATGATATGGAGATATCAAACCAAACACATAGGTACTTGTTAGAGAACAAGTGTACCGAACAGACCCACCATGAGTTTGACATGTGGAACCATGACATGGTAGTCACAGTCAGTTCTCACAGTGATGGTGGTGAGTGTGATTCTTTGACCTAAAATCACTACACTCAACACATGTCGTTGGGTACACTTTGACATCATCAAACGCAGTTCTGAAACATGGGTTGTTATAAAGGAGATGATTGGGTGGCTTTGACACATGGGGCTTTTGAGGGTGAGTGATAGATATGGGATTTGTCCCTCCTGAGGGAGTTTGGTATCAATGGCCACTTGATGAGTATGATTGAGATAGGCGTGTGCATGTATGTATGAATCAGTATGTGATATTGATGTCATACATATCTCCTCCAATCTACTCTAAGATCAAGAAAGTGAATGAATGTTGACAGGATGATTGTTCCATGCCTTGAGTTCATTCGGGATATCAGTGACAAAGGAATTATACATTCGTTCTAACACCATTCACAGATTGTAGGATTGAAAGTTGTTATCCAACTTTCTATTTCACTTGGGTAGCATTGATGTGTGACTAGGCACTGCTCTTTGCTTGTGAAGTCATAAGTGTTATGGACTTTCCCTACCAACGTGAAATGGACCTGCAGGGTCACACACATAGGATTTAACCTGGAAGAGGAGTATATCCACAAACCATGTTTAGATTGATTACCAAAGGAGTTTAGTACTTCAATTAAACACTCAATCGATTGATAGCTCAATATCATAGTGTTCAAGGTGTTGGACCGATTGATCGGAGTATCAGATTGATTGAAAATGTGATTGACTGATTTGCACAAGTCTGCTGTTCCAACCGATCGGCTCATGAGATGAACTGATCGGCTCAGGTTGGTGACCTGATCGGCTCAATTGGTGAGACGATCGACTCATGTATCAATGAACCAATCAGCTCAATTGTTGAACCAGTTGGCTCATGTGACCAACGGAGATCGTTTGGAAAGTCGATTTTGCAAATACAATTTGTTTCACTTGTACAAATTCAATTTGGACAAGGATTAATATTCGATTAATCGGAGACAAATTTGAAAGTCAATTTGAGTTGGACCAGGACCACGAACTGATTGGCTCATGTGATGAACTGATCGGTTCAGGTGTCCCAAACGATCGGTTCAGGTTGAAACGATCAGTTGAGGCCACCAAACGATCGTTTCAAGGTTGAAACGATCGGTTCAGCTGGTGCAAGTTGGTTGTTTTGTGGAAAATCTCGAACCCTTCTACTCCTACTTTAATCCTGCATTGCTCGGGATAGAGAACCATGTCCCATGAACCTCCTATATATATAGTGGTATTGGGGGCTTCTCTGGTGAACAACTTAGTGCACCATTTGCTTTGCAAAGTTGTCATTCTCTCTGGTTTTGGTAACCGAGAGAGAGTCAGAGCAAGTGCTACCCGATAAGGGAGGCATAGCAAGGGAAAGACAACTACAGAAAGTGACTGGTGGCAGGAGAGTGTGTCGATGACTAGTACGCCGATAGGAGGGTGTGACTCCTTCCAATTCCTTGTGGGACAAGGAGATCGGAGTTCCAGGTGGTCCGTGTGGACTACTACAGAGGTGGGAGACTTCTGCCGGTCGGAGGATAGTTGTCAATCCTGAGAGTCCTGGTGAGACCCGGAGCTACGCAGACATCATCCAAGACTGAAGGTGAAGACCATGCAAGCCGCGAGGTAAAGTCACCCACCAAGCCTCAGGACAAGGTACGCCTCTACAAACCATCCTTCCTATTGTATAGACGTTAACGTGTTTCTTTTGTTCTGGGTTTGGGAGGAGAAATTTTTTGTTTCCGCTGCCTTCTCTGACTCCCCTAAAACCCTACAAGAAGGTGGTTGGGAGTTGGAATCGAACGTTATATACACTTGCTCCAGACCATCCCTTGGTCAATGAAGTCCTCGACCGACTGACTCTCGATCGACAAACTTCTCGACCGAGAAGAATTTTGTCTGCACTTTTTAGAATTAATAAACTAGTAGTTGCTAAAGCAATTAGTGGGTACCTAACGGCTAGTTGAGCACTTAGAACCCCCTAGAAAGTGTCTAGAACATCCTTAAGCATTCATAGGCCACTCCCATAAATAGGACATGCCTTAGGACACCCAAAATACACTTGTGCAATACTTGAGCATACATACTTGCAATTGGCAATCCTTTCTTGTGAGCAATTGAGCAACTTCTACACTTGCTAATCTTTCCCATTGCTACAAGCTCGTATCCTATAGGTTAGAATCTCCTTTCCACCATACTTACACTTTCACACATATTGGTTAGGATATCAAAACGCTTGATATAGGAAATCAAGCCTTGTGCTACAACGGTAATTGTAATTTCCATTTTCCCTTCTTGTTCCTTTTTATTACTTGTACTCTCCTTGCTACTCCTAGGGTTGGAGGTTGCGGATTGGAGAGGGTTCTATCTTATCAGGTGGAGAATGGTCTTCTCAAAGGAGAAGGTGGACTTTGGACTACTTCTAGAAGGTCTCAATAGGAAGCTACTTCAAGGAGGAAGGCTACTTCAAGGGGGAGCTTGAAGTTTCTTCAAGTGAAGGTTGCTTCAAAGTTGGTGAGATGACTTCGGGTTGAAGGTTGTCCAAAGGGTTTGGGAAGGTAGTTGTATTTTATGTAACATCCTTGAGAGGTAATAAAATATAGGTGCTTTCAAAATCCCAAATGGAAACAAGGGTAGTGGACTGAATCCCTTAGTATTATCTAAAGGTGGAACCACTCTAAACCCTGTGTCCCCTTGTTTAATCTTTTTGTGTTTGATTGCTTGAATTATTATTTAAAATTAACATAAAATCCTATTCACCCCCCTCTAGTGTTTTTCATTTGGTATCAGAGCATGCTTCAAGGAACTCTAACGAAGTCTTGAAGAAGAATGGGTGACGGGGCGCTAAACAACCTCAACCTAGAAGGAACACTCGTGGCTAGGCCTCCACCATTTGATGGAACAAACTACACCTACTGGAAGAGGAGGATGCATTTCTACTTCCAGGGAATTAGTTGGGCTCTCTGGAGGATGGTTTCAAATCCATATGATCTTCCTCAAATAGAGTATGCAACTTGGGATGCTAATACGATAAGATCAGCCCAAATGAATGCAAAAGCTATAAGTATACTCTATTGTTCAATTTTCGTAGGTGAGTTCAATAGAATATCAAATTGTGAAATGGCATATGAGATATGGAATAGACTCTCTATAACCTATCAAGGAACTCTTCAAGTTAAGAATTCCAAAATTGGAATGCTTAAACAAAAGTTTGAACAGTTCTGTATGGATCAAAATGAGTATATTAGTGAAATGTATGCAAAATTTTCTTCTATTATGAATGGTTTGAATGCTTTAGGTAAAGCAATCAATGAAGAAGATCAAGTATCAAAGATCTTTAGGTGCTTTCCTCCAAAGTACAAACTAAAAGTGACGGCCATTGAAGAAGCCAATGATCTCACTGCATTAAGGATGGAACTACTCATTGGAAACTTGGAGGCTCATGAAGCTACCCAAGAAGAAGAAGAAAGATTGACGGTTGAACACAAAAAGGAGAAAAGAAAGGACATTTTATTCAAAGTATTAACCAAGAATAGTCATGACACAAGTGATGAAGATAGTGAAGAAGAAACACTCATTGTAAATGGTAAGCAGTATAGAAATTTTAAAACTAACAAAATTCCTAGTGTTTCTTCCTCTAGGTGCTTTGAATGTGGCAAAAAGGGACACTTGAAAGGTGATTGTCCAAAACTTAAGAAGGGGAATAGATCATCTCACAAGAAGAAAGAAAGAGCATATAAAGATGCATGGGATGATTCAAGTGATGATAGTGAACATGGAAAAGAAGAAGTAGAATGTCTTATTGCTACAACCAATGAAGAATAATAAGAAGAGGTAAGCCTTTTTTATTTACCAAAAAAAGATCTAATTGATGTCCTTCAAGATACACATGACAAATGTATTGATTGCAAAAAGAAACTAAAGAAAGCTACTCAAACTAATGAGGATTTGTATGCTAAATTAAATAATCTTTCTTTTGAAAAGGACAGTATTGTCTCTAAAAACCTTACCTTGAAATCATCTTTAAATGATTGTAATATGAAGTTTCTTACTTTAGAAACTAATCGTGATCTTCTTTCTCAAGAAAAGGTTGATTTGCTTGCAAAACTGCATAATTTTTAGACTCAACCTATCCTATGTAATCATCTAGATTATGATGCTATTATTAAGGAAATAGATGCTTTATCATCTAATATAGATCAAGAAAAGTTAGATATCAAAAAGAAAATGGATGATATTGCCAAATTACAAAGAGAAATTAATAGTTTGATAAACAATGATGTTCTGGATAAAATTCTGAAAAAAACTTCTAGTTATAATGGAAGGAGAGGTTTAGGATATGTTTCAAAGGGGAAATCCTATCAACCTAAATCTAGAAGAACACAAGAACCCAAGGCCCAAATTATGTATGTACCTAAGAACAACTCAACTCCTATAAAGAGAAATGAAATTGACTTTATTTGTTGTCACTATTGCTTGCATCTTGGACATTACTCTTTTTCATGCCCATATAAGAAAAGGGATGATGATCTAGTTTGGGTTCCTAAAACTTAGAGATTTGAATTAGAATAGTTAAGATTTGACCTAAAACATTACTTTGATATTCAAATGTCTTATCTCAACAACATTGAGCTTTAACTTCTATATTCTTGCAAAAATCGTATTACCCTCTGCTTGCAAATAATTGCTAAAAAATAATCCAGAAACGCACTCGGTCGAGAATATATTCGACCGAGACACTGTCGGTCGAGAATTAGTCGACCGACCAGGTTATTGTTTTTAATCTTGCGAAAATCTGTACAAACAGCAGAATACTCGGTCGAGAAAATCTTTGACCAAGATAAATTCGATCGAAGAAAAGTTTGACTGAATCAAGTTCTGTTGAACCTGTTTAAATGATACAGTTTGCTATCAATTTTCTATCAATGATTGATTTAATCTGCAAATCAAGAATGAATCTTGGAGACAATTTTTTAAACATATTGATAAACTTGCATCATGACTTATTAAATATACTTTGATTATAAAACTCTTATTAAACTTGTTACAAAACATGATACTTTTTGCAATCTAAAATTGGACATGCCTTCTTGCAAAAATGAATCAATACAGATATAGCATAGATGGAAAGTTCATTTTTAATTGATATAATATCCTACATGGTTTGGCTTAAAACTAAACATTATGAACCATGATCAAGGAAATTACTATTTTATAATAATCCACATGGTTTGTCCTACGTATTCCTTGGTTTATCTATATAGAAATAATGTGTCTTGATATTTGCTTTTAAATAATCAAGATCATTGTAATTATAGATATGCCTTTACTGTTTCACCATGATCATTGTCTTTCATCTTCTACTTGGTTTTCCAATTGCTTAAAATAATCTTTGATCTATATGTATAAAAATCATGAATGGATATTGTTTTCAAAATGATCATAGTGATTCAGCTCATTACACATAAAGATAATGTTATCATTGAACATACAAATTTTTGCATCAAGATAAATCTCTATGGCACAAATGCATCTTGACATATTAGTTAAATGATTATCTTGTACTTATCTTATGGAAAATGATATCATCCTTGTTATACTTGAATACTCTTTATATGATACGTTGTAAGCTTTGTTTCAAAAATTCAATCAAGTAGATCATTGTAAATGCTTAAACTAGAAACCTGTAGAAATTGCCTCTCTGTCAAAATATAAAATCAACCGAGAGGCGCCAAGGTCGAAGTCAAGATCGACCTAAAATAAGCTTGAAAAAATACTTAATTGTAAATCATTTATTTGCACTCAATCTTAGTATATTGAAAACAAGATTTTAGTGCATAAAAGGTTAACTTATTATGATCTAATTCTTATTATGACCTTAGAATTCTTAAATTATCTCGATTATGAGATTAAGGGGGAGTTCACAAAAACTTTGTAAACATCATAAAGAAAATTTGAAATAAGTTATGACCTTAGTATCTGTAAAGTAATCTTGGAGCCTACAATATTTATGGATATAATGGAATTATCTAAACAAATTAGGGCTTAACATCTTGTGCATTTCGTTATAGATACATTCATTGATTCTACTATAAGATTAAAAGAATCTCATATCATTTAAGGGCTTAACATCCCTTTTAAATGGTTGATAAACCTTTTTTTATCATTAAGCGTGCTTCTCATTCCATAAACACAAAATTTACAAGTATGGGGAGCAATAGCTCAGTGGATCTATCTATGCAGAATTTTTTTAAGAAGAAAACAAAAAACTATCTATGTAGACTTCTATAATCACTAGCAACACATCACCACACTCCATGTGGGTCAGGGCTAGCATTTTCAAAAATGACTCGATTCCTATGAATCCACATATGATAGAGAATAAGTGTTGCAAGCAGCCCTTCTTTCCTGCAAGTCATAAGGTGCAGGTCATCGTTGTTTCTTGGGGTGAAGGAGAGTAAGGATCTTGCCCTACTCCAAATCTCAGTAGCCAATTCACACCCCCAAAGGATATGGGCATTAGTTTTTGCCTTATTGTAACATAGACTGCATCTCGAGGCTAGAGCAAAGCCCCTTTTCTGTAGCATGTCTTCAGTAATGAGTCTTCCATGTAGGATCTTCTAGCAGCAAAGAATGACTCTCTTAGGTGCCCTGGTACCCCAAAGCCACTTAGACCAAACTGGTTCCTCATGCTTGGATCTGTATAAGTTCCATGCGTCCTTCAATGACACATTTCTTAGATTCATGAACAAGCAAACATCCATTCCCATGCCAAGCTAGACGTTCTTGCATAGATTATGAAGTTCATCATTGTCTCTGAAGCTCAGTATATCCCACATTCCATCTGTAATTATATTGTTTAAGTGACTGTCAGGTCCTAGCTTTAATCTCAGTCAAAGAAATCTAGGATCCTTAACACATGTTTCGAGGAAATGACCATTAACCCACGGGTCTTTCCAAGTCATCACCTTTGTTCCCTATCCTACGTAAAATCTTACATAAGGCAGGTATTCATCTCTGGTTCTTAAGATGTTTTTCCATATCCAGCTTTGGGTTTGTTTGAGCTTACATGACCATAGGGTCTCCATCTTGATATACTTGCTATGTATCCAACGAATTCACAGCGAGTTCTTTTTGTTTACAACATCCCATAAGGTCCTTATGAGACCTGCTTTGCACCATTCTTCAACTCTTCTGATGCCCATTCCCCCTTCACACTTCGGTCTATAGACAACATCCCAGGAAATAGAATGTATGTGTTTACAGTCCTCCTTATCTCCCCAAAGAAAGTTTCTACACAGCAAATCAATCTCCTCCATTGTTGCTCTTGGTAAAGGGAAAACACCCGTCCAGTAGAGATGATAAGCAGTGAGAGTGGAGATGATTAACTCCAACCTTCCTGCCATTGACAGTAACTTCACTTTCCAGGCTTCCAACTTCGTTTTTATTTTATCCACTAGAGGATAACACATTCTTTTTGTGAGTCTACCTGCAAACAACGGTACCCCAAGATATCTTATAGGAAATTCACATGCCTCCACTCCCATAAGAGAGCTAAGGTGTTGTGGAGCTCTTTTACTGAGAAACAATTGGTTTTTTTGCGGGTTGCGTTCCAATCCAGATACCTCCTTGAACCTTCTCAAGTAGTTTTTAATACCACCAATGTTTTCCTCATTTGCCTCTGCAAAAACTAGCAAGTTATCAGCAAACAAAAGGTGTGAAACCTTTGTATCACCAGAGCAGAGAGGACCAAGTTCCTTATTAATAACTGCCTCGTCAAATATAGCAGTCAGTCCTTGCATCCCAATGACAAAGAGGTATGGTGCTAATAGGTCCCCCTGCCTAATTCCACTTGTGGTATGAATTTGATCATTTGGCGTGACATTAATGAGGATTTGAACAGTGGTTGAACTCAGACATTCTTCTATCCAGTGTATCCAACAGGTTGGGAAATCCATGTATTTCAGAATAGATACAAGTATCCTCTGTCTATCGAATCATAAGCCTTGCTTAGATCTGCTTTAAGACAAAGCTTGTTGTGTGCATTAGGCTTGTTGAAGTCACTCACCAGTTCATTTGCCAATAGAATTGCATCAACAATCCTTCTACCCTTCACAAAGGCACATTGGTTTGTGCTTATCAGCAAGGGAAGGATACACTAGTACAAAAATGGTCTATAGCGTCGGTTTTTTTAAGCATATAGCGTCACTTTTTAGCCGACGCCTAAGTGGTCGTTGCTAGAGAACTTTCTCTATAGGGTCGGTTTTTTTAACCAAAAAAAATCGACCTTGTATAGTAAAAATCGACCATATAGGCTCTCAAAAACTAAACCCAAATGAGAAATGAAACTGTACCTGAACCCAATAACGTCGGTTTTTTACTAAATAACTGACTCTAAAGATTGTTTCTAAGGACGGTTATATGAGGAAAATTGACTCAATAGAGTTTTGGAATATGATAGAACGGTTGTGCCGCCTAGCACGGCCGTGTTGGTCTATATTAGCACGGTCGTGCTACACAGAACGGTCATTCTACCATATCTCAACACGGCTGTTCTACGCGGCACGGCCGTTCTACCTCATCCCAATATGGTCGTTCTATGCAGCACGACCGTTCTACGCGGAACGGCCAAGACACCTATAAGGTCGGTTTTTTAAGAAAACCGACGCTATAGGGTCCAATTTTTTTTTAAATTTCTATAGAAACTGAACAGAACAAAACATAAGAACAAGAATAAGATATGGGAGAGGGGAGCATTGATGCTCAACCATCACCATTCCAAACCACACATTCATAACAAAAATGATTCATATATTGAGTTGAGTACACATAGTCACATCATAATTTACAAAATGATAGATTGCAAGTCTGAGATGATATTAAATGTCAGATACAAAAGTAAATATGAAAGAGTACAGAAACCACATACATAAATGGAATCTAACTGACATATTTATTCCAATGCTATATTGACTTCATTTAGAAAAGTATCTAACCACTCTTCTCAGAATTCATTTAAGTCCTCATGTGTGTAAGGCTGAGTTGTAAAGATCTGTAACAGAAAATACACATGCTAATATTTTATAAAATGACTACAACTCACTTGTAAATTTATGATGTTATTCTTTATTACTTGATCTATAGTCTGAATGTCATTTGATGCTTGTTTGACAATAGCTTGCATATATTTCATTACATAGTAGCCACAAGTCCATCCATTATTTTGTATAGGACACTACAAATAACAAATTATACTTAATGTTAGTAAACTACTATAAACAGAAGACTATAAGAGTTGACATATAAGAGTTGAAAATTAATACATATAAGACTAAGCAGTTGTCAAAGTAGCTACCTTGACATTTTTCAAAGTCAATGTCTTTAATTTTATGGGTATTTGTCCTCCTCCTTCATGAAAAACTTTTATACCCCTATCAATTAAACGATAGTTAGTAAAATACAAATTCTAAATAGAAATATCATGTTGAAGCATTGACTATATTTATGCTTACGTCATAGCTAGCAATTTCAATCTGTGACCCCTTGTTGTTTTTCCCATTGGGTCAAGATAATAAAGAGTCATCAATTTTGGGACAATCACCACCATTTCCCAATGTCTAGATCTGAGTAAGAATAAAACAAACATTAAAATAAATACATTTGTTCATTATTAAAATATATTGAATAATAATACTTATTGGGCGTTAAAAGGAATTAGGATAATTTCCTTTCCCACACTAGCAAAATATTTGAATGCATCAGAGAAGTACTCACTCACTTCCTCAATATGTGTCTCCACCTGACTAGTGACCGAAGGAACTAAGAATCCAATATTATTTATATCAAAGTTTGTGGCCTCGGTATATAAATGGCTGTTAAACATTTGTAATTATTTTCATATGTAGAAATAAGCTAAAAATGTGTATTGGAATTTTCTATATTGATAGATCCTTACCTTATCTATACTTCTAATATCGAAGTATTCAGCCAATCATACTGAAACAACTCTATAATATCATCAATAAAAATATAATTGTCAAAGTCCCTCCTAGTTGCATCTTCTGTTAAATTGATCAACATTTGTAGTCCAGAGCTTTGGTTGGCTAAGTATCGACAGAAACATTTACATTTACTTCCCAACTCGTCGAATGTGGATTCTGGAATAATAGATGGCTTGGGCATAGGAGGATGACTAGTAGAATTTTTACCTTTTGGTTTGCAAACCTATTAATTAAATTACATACTTCTATTACACGAGTTCATATGTGCAGTCAAATATGAAAAACATGGTAGAATTCAAGTATACCTTGTCATTGATAACCAAGTTTCTAGGCCAACCCACCATAGCACCATCTGCTTCTTCAACTGTACTATATTCAGGATTTGGTATGGTTAGTGATTCGTCCCCCATTCCATCATACACAAGATGGATGGACACACGACAAATGTCATCAGTAATTTGTTGGCAATGCAATGTACCACCAAGGTTGTACACCTTGCTCACTGCCATAATATTATATTCTAGAACCTCTACCGCAAGTTTACAGTTCATACCAACCTAGATTGAAATAATATAAGTTATATAAGAAGCAGTAGAACAGATACCTGTTACAACTATATATATTATCATATATATCATACTAATAACCATGGTTCAGGAAAGCGGTATGCGGTGTACGGGCGGAGAGGGTACTGCATAGAGTATATGCGGTATGCAGGAGTATATACGGGAGTATATGCGGTTTTGTATTTTTTTATTTCAATAAACTAATTATATATAAAATAATATAGTGAGATCATAAATTAAAATATATAGAGTAGGCACGTACATCTATTTACTTATAAACATATTAATATGCTTGTATGATGTATGATATGCTTATATATGTATATATGTCTATATATAGAATGTGTTTGTAATATATGTACAAATACTAAAATGTAGGTAAATCAATGTACAAATATATGTATAGTGTGTATAAATGTGAATAAATAAAAATGTATATATACATGCACAAATATGTGATTGTATATTTAGGTATATTGTATATGTATCTATACATGTTAATATATCAAAAGGTGTTCAAATAAATGTATAAATGCATGTGGAAAATTTTATATGTATTACAATGTATACATATAATTCAATGAATATATATCTCAATTTATATACATAATGCAATGTGTCTATATATATGCATGTATGTACGAAATGCATGAACATTAGTTGTGGGATTTTCAAAAAGTAGAGTTTAATCGGCCGCTTAATCGGCCAAGCAGGAGTATATGCGGCCCATGACTTCTTAGTGGACCGATTAGTAATATGCGGTGTGGTAGGGTGACTGAATAGGTATATGCGGGTGTATATGCGTCCGTGCGGACCGATTTCCCAAATAGTGCTAATAACACAACATATAGAACAAAAACTTACTGCAGATTGTTGTGGTGGGTCATTGGGAGTGCTCCCATGACCTTCTACAACTATAGCATGGGCTTGTACGTCATCACTTGAGAGATGCACAGTATGAATAGGTTGAGAAGGTTGAGTAGGCTGAAATGAAGACATTATTTCGTTTACTTTTTGCACTACTAATGCTTCAACCTCCTCTTGTGTAAGACCTCCTGCACGACCTCTTTTAGATTGTGAAGGGCCAAAATAAGACTTGAATCCTATGCCAGCTCCTAATCCCCTAACACGGCCATGATGCTCCTTCGTACCAAGAGCAACTGATAGTTCATCCATGTGGCCAGTTAGGATGAACTTTCCTTCCTTACTTTGCTTGTGGAGATCAATCTATTCATAGTTAATAAAAATATGAAATCACAATATCAATTAGATATAAATAAATCTAAGTTTGTGGGAGTTACTCTTTACTTAGTTGGAATAAACCTACCATCTTTTGTGCCACCTCCTTAGTTGCAGGGTTGACAATTTCACCTGCTCGATTCTTTCTAGCATCAATCCATGTCAAGTGTCGGGGTGCATGCTCAAGTTGAGTTGTACTAGATTCTTCTCTAGAAGAGGATTGCTTCTGTTGTAGTTGGCGGCGGAAGGCATAACCACTGGGCCCCAAGCAATGGTCATGTACATTTTTGGCTCGTCTTTCCTTTTGAGCCTGATGGATAGCCTGATCATTTAAAATGAGGTATTGCAATTTAGACTTGGCACACATGTATAAAAAGATTCACCTCCTTAATTGTATAAAATTAAAGATTCATACAATACATCACAATATTTATTACTTGAAACTCTTTCGATCTCCTAGCTGCAACAAATCTTTCCCACACCTTAGTATCTGTAAAAATATATACATATGTTGCTTTCTTCTTTTGTTTAGGATTATCTATAATATCCCTTGCGAGATATGTATTAAAAGCCCTCCATTGTACACCACAACATTGTAGCACTCTTTTCTTGTGATCTTTTTCATTTAGATGAAAAACACCCTATACATACAAAAGAAGCAATTAATAATGTTGTTTTGAAAAGGAATTAATTCCAAGCAAACTAAATTAGAAACAATAGATAAAAACATATTAAAATAATATCACTTCCACTCACAGATGTATCTTTCCATATGAGGTCTTTTTTGGCATTAGGAACATCATGCCAATTTTCTATATCTATTGGCACCTTATTGCGTGCGGTCGCCCCTATGTAATGCTTGAAAGCACTAGCATGTTCCCCAACAGGTGCTCCTGTGATATCAAACTGGACTGGCAATTTGTCCCCTTTAGCCCTGAGCTCCTGCAGCCTACGCATCAGTGTGGGACCTCTACTTTTCTTAGCATCACCACTACCATCCTCATGGTGCTCATGCTCATGGTCAGAATGTTCATCTTCACTCACCATTTTAGAACCTATAAGTATACATGATAAAAAAAATAAGTGATAATAAAAGCACAAGTGATAAGGTATACATGATACATGATGTATATTTAAAAGATTACTTGCTTGAATGATAATAAAATAAATAATTCAAAGAATACATGCCTCTAGTATTGGTTGAGTTGTTAGTCAAGTAAAATTCCTTCAGCATGGTCTTGACGTTTATAATATTCATCAGTGTTATCTTCAACATTTACACTTGGCAAACCAACTGAGAATGGACTGGAATCATCATACTTATCATAGTATTCTTCTTCATTTATAGGATCTATAGTAAACTTTCTTTTTCCATGAAGAACGACAGACCAGTTTTTATTTGCCAAGTCATCAATATAGAATACTTGTTTTGCTTGGTCTGCCATGATGAATGGCTCATCTTTCTCACCAATCTTTTCAAAATTCACCAATTTGAAACCCAACTCATCCACTAAAACTCCTTTGTTGTTGTCAACCCAATTACACCTAAAGATAGGAACTCTAAAATTTGTATAGTCCAATTCCCATATGTCCTCAATGACGTCGTAATATGACATCTCAGCTTCGCGTGGTCTTTTATCTTTAGCACTAGCAAAATACAATGAACAAGCTTGAACAGTGACCCCACTATTTTGAACTACACTACTTTCATCTTGATGCTTTGTGTAGTATGAAAATACGTTTATGTCATAACCTTCATATGACATGACATCCATTTTTGGCTTAAAGGCAAGCCATTTTATGTTCTCAGCAACATTATTCGATGATTCAGATCGTTGATTAAATACTTTCTCTTCAAACCACCTAATAAATGTTCGATTATGCTCTCTTGCAAGCCACATTGAACTGAACCGCGGATGATTTCTCTTGATAAGATCATTGTGTTATGTGATGTAGCTACTAACTTCATCGATGTTGTGTAAAATATACAAATGTGCTTGTTCCCACAACTCACGACTGATTCCTTTCAATCGTCCTCCCAGAGTTACTTTTCCACAATAAGATTCAGTGTGATGGGAATTTTTTAGATCGCTAGAAGTTTCATTGCAATTCAAAAAATCATTGCAAAAGTCCATCACCTCCCTAGCCACGTAACCCTCAACAATACTCCCTTCAGGATGATAATGATTCTAAACATCACCTTTAAAAACACTCATGTAGTGTTCAAATGGATACATCCAGTGTAATAAAATTGGACCCAACATCTTCTTATCCCTTGTAATATGTACTACAAGATGAACCATGATATCAAAAAATGAAGGAGGAAAGTACATTTCAAGCTGACACATGGTAACAATTACATCTTTCTGTAATTTATCGAGAGTATCAGGATGTATCACTTTGTTGCATATTTCATTGAAGAAGAAACAGAGTATTGTGATTGCAAACCTTACATACTTCGGCAATATAGATCGAATAGCCACAGGTAAAATTTGTTGCATTAAGGTGTGATAATCGTGAGATTTGAGACCTATCAACTTCATATCCTTCATTGATACCAATCTACATATATTAGAAGAGTATCTTTGTGGAACCTTAATATTATGCAAGCACTCACAGAAAGTCTTTTTCTCCTTCTTTGACAAAGTGTAACAAGTCGGTGGTAAATATGTGCGGCGACCCCTGATCTCCACTGATAATTCTTTTCTTATACCCATTAATAGTAATTTTTTTCTAGATTTGATGCCATCTTTAGTCTTTCCTGGTATGTTCAATAGCGTACCAATGATGCTATCACAAATATTTTTTTCAACATGCATGACGTCAATGCAGTGTCTAATTGCCAAAGATCTCCAATAAGGAAGATCCCAGAATATTGACCTCTTCATGTATAGAGATTTGTCACATGCGAGTGTACGACTACTTGAACTCTTTCCAAATTCATTAACAATATGTTTCACCCTATCATATACAACATTTCTTGGTATAGGTTTAGGATCACTTCATTCCTCAGTTGACCCATTAAAGGTTTTGTGTTGCCTTCGATAAGGATGCACTGGTGGGAGAAATATCTGATGACCAAGATATATGATTTTACCACCATGTTTCAGTCTGATTGAATCAGTATTTTCCTCACAAATAGGACATGCTTTGTATCCTTTTATGCTATATCCAGACAAATTTCCATAAGTTGGAAAGTCATTAATCATGCAAAACAACATAGCACGCAAACTGAAGATCTCTTTACGTGAAGCATCATATGTCATAATACCTTCTTCTCATAGTTTCATTAGGTCATCTATTAGAGGTTGAAGGTAAACATCAATATCATTTCCAAGTTGCTTGGGCCCTGATATCAATATTGACAACATGACATACTTATTTTTCATACACAACCAAGGAGGAAGATTGTATATAACAATAATAATAGGCCACATGATATGTTGGTTGCTTAATGTACCATAGGGATTCATTCCATCTGTACGGAGACCAAGTCTTAAGTTTCTTGGTTCTTTACCAAATCGAGGGTATAATAAATCAATTTTCTTCCATTGTGGTGAATCAGATGCATGTCGTATGACGCCATCATCATTGGCCTTTAACTCCCCATGCCAAGAAAAATTTTGCGCATCTTCTGTATTAGCAAATCAGCATTGAAATCATGGTATTATTGGTAGATACCACATCACCTTGACAGGAGAGCCATTTTTAGCCTTAGCTGAATTTGTGGTCTTATACCTTGACGCACCACATTTTGGACAATTTGTTAAATTACTATAGTCCTTCTGAAATAACACACCATCATTTAGACATGCATGATTCTTCTTAGCCTCCATTCCCATTGGGCACATTATTTTCTTTGCTTAATATGTTGAAATTGGAAGCTCATTGCTTCAGGAAGAATTTCCTTTAACAAAGACAACAGTGAAGTGAAACTCTTATCGCTCCACTAGTTTTGAGCTGTAAGAGTATATAATCGCATCACAACACTCAACCTTGTAAACTTAGTACAACCCATATATAAAGGTTTTTCAGCATCATGGACAATGTTTGCAAATAAAGAAGGTGGATCAATGACATTGTCTCGACAACTACATAGCATCTCATCAACCATATCATCATGAATCGGGTCATCCTGAATCAGTTCATCATTGAAATTATCATAATTATCTATATCTTCTATTCCACAACTATTAGTATCGACATTTTCTGATCCATTATTAATTTTCTCTCCATGCCAATACCATTCATTATAACCTTGTATGATCCCATTGCATATGACATGATCCTTAATTTCCTCAGCAGTATCAACTTTCAAATTATTACCACAATTTCTACATGGACAATAGAACCTATCTGTAGGTAGTTTCCTATGTTCCTCGAAAAATCTGATAAATTCATCAAGACCTTTGACAAACTCTGGACTAGAACGGTTCTTGATAGACATCCAACTTCGATCCATTTTCGATATCACATTAAAAATTAATTATAAAACTAAGCATTTAATATTGATACTATAAGATGTAAGTTTTTATTGATAGGAAGTTAATTACTTTTATACTAAAGTGTACCACCCATCCCATTTTTTAATATTTAATCTCACTAGTAATTGTATAATGTATGTTTAGTTTTGAAGAAAATTTCAGCAGCATTTCCCCTAAGTTCTCCAAGTACACCAATGTAAATGGTAAATAACCACTCACATATGTACCCAGAGAATAAATGAGGAAATACTACTAAAATTTTCTTCAAAACTAAACATACATTATACAGTTACATCCTAAGTGAGATTAAATATCCAAAAACAGTCCCAAATTGGGGACTATCCAAAATTTACTCCTATGAGTAAATTTTGAACGGGTTTCTAAGTTTATACATGCATAAATGTATTATTGTCATATTTATATATTAAGTTAAACATCATGCATCGATGATCTCATATATAAACCCTAAAGTGTCAATCTGAGACTACACAATGTCTACCCTCATATTTCTAGAATGTATATATAATGATTACATATGTGATTGATAACAAAATGTAGATATGAATGAATACATATTTTTATTATTGGTTGATTTACTAGTCCAACAAAATGGCACATTGGGAGAGTGAGAATATTGTACCTCACTTGTAAGCTAAAGAAGAAATATATGCAAGTCAACAACAAGTCAATAGCACCTGCAACAACACAAATGCACGATTCAATTCTATTTAATGAATTAATTAGGGGTCAATATATATCTATTTAATAGGAGGAGTAACAATTTCAAAATTGACAAATTTTGATGATTTTGCAACTCAGCCGACACGGTCGTGCTGCCCAGCACGACCGTGAAAACAACACACCTGTGCTTCCCAGCACAGCCGTGCTACGTGGTCAGTTGCTTGAAAGTAAGACGTAAACAGAGGAGTGAGGCGGCAGAGACAATACCTTGAGAAGAATCGATCGGTGAGGGAGCTTGTACAGGAAAAGAACTGAAGAGATGTGCACGGCCCTTGCAACGCCTAAGACGTCGTCATCATCAACTTTCAAGGAAGAAAGCACTAGAGAGAGAAGAAATGCCTAAGGTGTCATCGTCGTCCAAGGAAAACGGCACCGGAGATGGTGGTAAGGAGCGTCGTCGACGCCAGAGATGGTGGTAAGAAGCTTGGGCGTCGTCATCCAAGGAAAGAGGCGCTAGTTTGCCTCTTTTCAGACGAGGAGATGGTTGGGGGAGGTCACATTTGTAGAGGCGGCACTGCCTTTTTTCGGGCACGGGAGCGGGAATGGGGAGTAGCAGCAGTAGCAGCAAATGGCAACCTAAGCCTTACAATCAGGCTAATATGTGCAATGTAGAAGACCTATAGCGTCAGTTTTGGGTAAAAAAACCGACCCTAAAAGTGTATTAAAAAAAGGTGCCCGAACTTAACCTATAGCGATGGTTTTTTAGGATAACCAACACTACAGACCACATTTGTAAGGTCAGTTATATATAAAAACTGACTCTAGAGTTCCAAAGTGGTGCCCGCGTTTATTGTTGGCCCTATAGCATCGGTTATTTAAAAAAAAAAGACCCTAAAGATCGAGGCACGAAGCCAAAATCGTGCGAATTTTCATCGCGGGAAACCTATAAGGTCGGTTTTTATGATAAAACTGATGCAGTACTCTATTAAGTCGATTATTCTAGTAAAAACGATGCTATGGGAAGCGACGTTACTGGCCAAAAATGTAGTAGTGATATCTCTCAACCTATTGGCCATGATCTTGGAAATTATTTTAGTAACCACGTTGCATAACGAAATAGGTCTCCAGTCTCCAATCTTCATTGGATGCTTGTTTTTTGGAATCAATGCTATATAGGCTTTATTCATTTCCTTAAGCATTCGGCCTTTTTGGAAAAAGTCTTTAACAGCACAACACACATCCTTGCCCACTATATCCCTAGTGGATTTAAAGAAGTGTGTGTTCATTCTATCTGGACCTGGTGATTTAGCATCATCCATCTTCTTGAAAATATCAAAGATCTCATCATCATTGACCTCAGTACACATAGTTTTCTTCTGTTGTTGTGTGAGTTTAGGTAAGTGAGCCCATCTCACCACATCCTTCTCCCACGAACATTAAAAACTTCTCTATAGTGATTGATGAAAGCTTCAGAAATTTCTTCAATGTTGTGGGTTTGAGTGTTGGCGACCTCCAATACTTTAATCAGATTTCTCATCCTCCCTTGTTTTTAGAGAGGCATAGAAGAACTTTGTGTTAGAGTCTATGTGCTTGAGCCAAAACACCTGAGACTTTTGTCTAATTATTTCTTCTTCTACACTTCTAGAAGTAATGGCTTCTTCTTTGAAAGTTTTTGCAATATCCCATAACAGTTCGTTATTGGGGTCACCATCTGCCTTGTCCTGAGCAAGCAAGGCTTTCTTCTCTTTGTTCTTAGCATTATCCACTAAGTCACCAGTGTTTTCCCAGTTCCATGTCTAGAGATTCTTCTTTGTAATCTTCAGCCTTTGGCTGAGTCTGTACATAGGGCTACCTTCCACCCTTTTACTCCACGCTTTGGATACAACTTTCTTGAAACCAAGCAGGCCAGCGTAAGCGTTGAAGTACCTCACATGATAGCAGCTTCTACGTGCCTCCTCATCCAGATGGAGAATCTGTGTGTGATGATCGTTGTAGATGGTTGAAAATATTTCAATCCACATTTTAGGGAAATCATCCATCACACAGGAATTGAATAGCATTCTATCAATATTACTTTGTATGTTATTAGCCCCACTCTATTGATTGTTCCATGTGAAGAACGAACCCTTAGGTTCAGATTCTATCACATTCATATTAAAGACAGCCTCATTGAAATCCATCATTGATTTCGCAGAGGGTTCTGCTCTTCCTTTCTTCTCTTCTGCCTTCCGTACAACATTAAAATCCCTTGTGATGAACCACGCACCATCAACTGAATAGTTGATTCTGACCAGATCATCCCAAAGAGCTTCACACTTGGAATCATCATTTTCAGCATATACATCAGTAACCTCAAAGTTTTTGTCACCGAAACCTACTTTGATATGCAAGAATTGTCTCGATTGGGCAACCAGAGTGATTTGGATATCACTATTCTCCCAAATTACTAAAATTCTAATCTTCTTACTTGAATAAGAATTGTCTAGCCACCTAGCTTTAGGTCAAGAACACTTCATGACTTTGGCTATCTTTTTCCTTTTTATCTTCACCTCCGTTAAGACAGCCACATCCACCTTGGTTATCCTCATCTCGGCTTGGACGACGTCCTGCTTCTCCCAGCTGGATAGGCCTCGGACGATCCAAGCCATGATCTTTGGCATGTCAACCATTAGACCTCTGGACTAGTTTGCCACTAGTCGAGGTCGTTGTGTCTATTTCATCATCAGAGTCACCAAACTTGTGGAACCTATTTTCTTCAGTTCCTTTCCCGCTGAGGTTTTCTGACGCCTAGTCTTTCTTGGGCTGATAGTTTTCCTGGGTCGCTCAAACCCATCTCCTTCAGTTTCCTTCTCCTTCTTTTGTGTGTTGTTCGAGTTGTCGCTTGATGCTGCCCCAGGCTGCTCCTGGGTATTGTGTCGAACAGTTTGCACCTGTGGTGTAACCTTCTCCGGATGATTGGTTTGTACCACCTCTGTCGTCTGATCTGGAATAGGGGTCTTACACAAAGCTTTTATCATGGCTGAAACTACCACAATGGGTACATTTCTCCAGGATCCACTCATAAACAATGTTGACAGTGTAATCATCTCCTTTGTCTATCCTCAACTTCACAGCCTTAGGGAACTTTGACTCCACACTCATCAGAACATTGACACGAGCATAATCAATCCTGGTTTTGGCTTTTGTTTGGCGATCCAGGCATTGCGGTCTTCCCAGAAATGATGCAATGCTAGCAATCATCGCCTCACTCCAGAGCTCCAGAGGCAGATTGGTAATCTTAATCCATACCAGAAATGAGGTGAATCATTCCTGCTCCAGTGGTTCGCCCTTTTCCCATTTCTTAAGAATCATAGGTTTGCCTTTCACATGCCATGGTCCCGCTTCAAGCGCGTCAGCGAGATCAGCGCTCTCCTAGAATTTGATTATGTAGCAGCCGTTCCCACGTCCTAAAACCTCCATCGAGCCCCGACTTCCATAATCAAGTCATGTACTCCTGCAAGGTGGGGATATGGGATTTAAACTCGATGACATAACCTACAAGGGTGTTCTTCCACAAGGCTGCATTTTCGTCAACCTCTGATTGTGGGATGATGATCGTATCTCCTTCCACCGTCAGATTGGTTTCATGGAGCCTGGTATCCACATCCCCAACCGCATTTTTGAAAACCACTGTCCACTCCTTGGCTACTCCAGCCACTCTAACCTCCTCCGTGTTGACCCTGCATTGGGTATTTCTCCCTCCTTGAAATGGAGGTCGTCGAAAATCATCATCTCTAGCACCGCCAGTGCCGCCAGAGCGCGTTGACATCGACTCTTTATGGTTGAGAAACTATTAAATATAGCCATGAATCTAAAAAGATCTCATGTCATTTCAAGGCTTAACATCCTTTGCAAATGATTGAGAAATAAATTGTGGCTAAATTCGACATAAGTGGTTTGCTTTGAGCATCAAATTATCAAATTAAGGGGGAGTAATAAAAGTCATACTTAATGATTATCTTGGTTATCTTTTTGAAATGACAAAGGGAGAGATATAATAATAAATCAAAAATATAAAATAAAATGAGTTTCATAATCTCTCGGCCAACACACACTTGCAAATAAGAGAATGGCTACAAAACGTAAACTTCAAGTATGAAACTCATATGATTTATATTTCCTTATTTTATATTTTGGAAATGTTTGTCATCTTCAAAAAGGGGGAGATTGTTGGCTAAATTGGACATTATTATAATCCCTTTGTTTTGATGATGAAAAATATTTCATTCTTGTGGATCTAATGTGCTACTTGAGTATTGCAGGAATTAAGTGGATGACACAATTTTGAAAGATCTAAATGCTCACAATGTTTTAATTTCATGATTGTAATCAAATGTAAAAACTTGTACAAGTATATAATGTACAAGTACTTAGATATCATATAAATCAAGCGTTTAGATCTTCCCTAGCCACTCACAACACTTAGATAGGTCATCCCCTATAATAGTATCACAACTGCACACTCATACACACACTTAGTATTCATCTAGAACCACCAAAACAGAGACATTCTCAGTCGAACTATTTGTCAACCGAGACACACTCAGTCGAACATTTTCTCGACCGAGAGTCTCCTGGGTTAATCCTTCTAAAAGGTTCTATAGCCATTAGACCTAGTAGACAAGGTGGTTGGGAGTTGGAATTGAACGTTATATACACTTTCTCCAGACCATCCCTCGGTCGACGAAGTCCTTGACCGACTGACTCTCGGTCGACAAACTTCTCGACTGAGAAGAACTCTGTCTGCACTTTTCAGAATTAATAAACTAGTCATTGCTAAAGCAATTAGTGGATATCTAATGGCTAGTTGAGAACTTAGAACCCCCTAGAAAATGTCTAGAATGTCCTTAAGCATTCATAGGCCACTCCTATAAATAGGACATGCCTTAGGACACCCAAAATACACTTGTACAATACTTGAGCATACATACTTGCAATTGGCAATCCTTTCTTGTGAGCAATTGAGCAACTTCTACACTTGATAATCTTTCCCATTGCTACAAGCTCGTGTCCTATAGGCTAGAATCTCCTTTCCACCATACTTACACTTTCACACACATTGGTTAGGAGATCAAAATGCTTGATATAGGAAATCAAGCCTTGTGCTAAAACGGTAATTGTAATTTCCATTTTCCCTTCTTGTTCCTTTTTATTACTTGTACTCTCCTTGCTACTCCAAAGGTTGGAGGCTGCAGATTGGAGAGGGTGCTATCTTCTCAGGTGGAGAAGGGTCTTCTCAGAGGAGAAGGTGGTCTTTGGACTACTTCTACAAGGTCTCAACAAGAATCTACTTCAAGGAGGAAGGCTACTTCAAGGGGGAGCTTGAAGTTACTTCAAGTGAAGGCTACTTCAAAGTTGGTGAGACGACTTCGGGGTGAACTCTGTCCAAAGGGTTTGGGAAGGTAGCTGTATTTTATGTAACATCCTTACGAGGTAACAAAATACAGGTGCTTTCAAAATCCCAATTGGAAACTATTGGGTAGTGGACTGACTCCCTTAGTATTTGCTAAGGGTGGAACCACTCTAAACCTTGTGTCCCCTTATTCGGGGTGAACTCTACCCAAAGGGTTTGGTAAGGTAGTTGTATTTTATGTAACATCCTTAGGAGGTAATAAAATACAGGTGCTTTCAAAATCCCAATTGGAAACAATTGGGTAGTGGACTGACTCCCTTAGTATTTGCTAAGGGTGGAACCACTCTAAACCTTGTGTCCCCTTGTTTAATCTTTTTGTGGTTGATTGGTTGAATTATTATTTAAAATTAGCATAAAACCCTATTCACCCTCCTCTAGTGTTTTTCAAATACAACGATTCCTCGGGCTACTCTCGGGTCCTAAGGAAAGAGGGGTATAGCCCCGCATGGTTTTCAGTTGCAAATACATAGAGAGAGAGAAGAAAAACATGGGAAACATGAAGTAAGTTCATGTAACCCCTGGAGAGAAGGCGTTATGGATGATCCTCCTCGAGAAATGCATGTTCTGCAGTCTTCTGGCAGCAAAATCGTCCGTCAGAGGTTCTCCAATCTCCCAGTTGATGTCCTTCAGCTCCGTTCTTCTCTCCCGCTCCTCTCTAGACGTCGTGCGGTGCAACGTGTCATGTCCCCTTTGGTCTGGCCATCCTTCTTTCAATCTTAGGTCAACTTACGGTACCACATAACGTGGACCATCAGATCGAGATGATCAATTTAGATTGTTGAAATCCGGCAGAGTCGGTGGCACCGACGACATCGAGATTTTGGTCATGCTATGGTAAATTCAGTGCTATCGACTTGGATGTCGGTGGCACCGAGTTGATGTGCATATCTTCTCTACCTCTTTGATGCTCCATCGGTGGCATAGACTGTTGTAGTCGGTGCCATCGACTTTTTTGATCATCTATGGCCCGGTCCCTGATGTCATCTCGGTGGCACCGACCGTGATAGTTGGTGGCACCGACTCCTCAAATACATAGAAACTATTGAAAATCCATAGAAAGCATGTATAAGACTGAGGAATGTATAAAATAATATAAATATGATGAAATGAGCACAGTTTGATACAAACAGATTATACTAGTCAATTGTAATTATTTATGCAAATATGATCAACGAATTGACTAACAAATGCATAAAACGAAGATAAAATAGACTTGTAAAATCATCTCAAAACTCGTACATCAGTTTTCTAGAGCACTGACAGATAGGAAAGAGCACCAACCAAACGTCTTCCTTTAACAATCAATGGAAAAGCACCTTCTCTTACAAAATCCTAGATAGTCTTCTTCTCTTAAAGTAGTCAAACCGTAGTTACACAGTAGCAAATGAAGATGGGATAAAGGAATAAGGAGAACACAATTCCCTTTTAATAAGATATACAATTAAGCACTATGGACAAGTGATGATGATCTTCTTGCATAAAGTTTAGATAAATTTGAATTTGGTGGATAGGACACTCAAACTAAAGCTAAGGCTTAGTATAGATTGATGGAATTATGAAGTATAAGGACTAACACTTTGAGGAGGATGCTAGTTCAAGTGTATGTCAATGTATATGCAATTATTTCTCAAAAGTTATGTCCAAATGTCCTAATACTACTACCACCTATAAGAATAGTTTACAAGTAGCTAGGATAATTTTGAGATTTTATATAGTGTTATGGATGGTGAACTAGTCGGTTGGTCGAAGTTCATTAAGTTGCAATGACTAGTTTGAATGTTAATTAATTATCATTCCAGAATGTCAATTATCATTCCAGAATGTTTCTCAATCGAGAAGTTTTTTGATCAAAAATGTCTCAGTCAAGTAATTAGTTGACCGAACATGTTATGAGTGTGAGATTTGTCCAACGACTATATGTTGGTCTAACTTCTTGGTCAAAGATGTCACAATAGTCTTTTCTAGTTGAACTTTTCTTTGACCGACTTTCTCAGTCGACAAATTCTTCCACCGAGGACTCAGAACTTAAGATATGCAAAGATATTTCTAAATTTTCTAAGTATTTGATCGAGTGTATCTTTGTCAACAAATTTGTCAATTGAGAAGGTCTATGTGTAAATATTTGCAATGTATGTGAGATCCTATAAAGGACTTATTTGAAATCTATCAATCCTAAGGTCTTCATGTGAGTGTAGGATAGGGTTTTGGGTAGATTTCAGAAGATCATCACTTGTCCTTATATCATGCCTATCAAGTTGTTTGAAAACACACATGTACAAATAAGTACATAAATACATGGCACAACTTGATTTGCATGTATCCATATATATATATATATATATATATATATATATATATATATATATATATATATATATACATATATATACATATATATATATATGCAAGGTCTTTGTAGTTTGAACTTGCGTTAGTTCTTTGATCATCTAAAATACTTAATACACATGTTAGTAATAAAATTTGTATATAAATATATATATATACATATATATATATATATATATATATATGCAAGGTCTTTGTAGTTTGAACTTGACTTAGTTCCTTGATCTTCTAAAATACTTAATACATATGTTAGTAATGAAATTTGGTAAATATTAGCATCATCTAAATTTGATTGTGGCATATCCAAAAAGCCAACAATCTCCCCCGTTTTGATGATGACAAATATTTCCATACGATCAATTTGAAAGTAGCAAATTTAGATCTTTATACCTTTAAATTTCTTTGTTGATAGCCAATTTATCTCATGGATTATTCTCTCCCTTTCATAGAAATCAAGAAAGGGTCAACACTTACCAATGCTCCCCCTCAAGGAGACACTCCCCCCTCAACATGATAGTCATTTTGGAGAGGGGAAAACTTACTCAATGTATTAATTAAAAAATAATATCAATAGATCGGAAATCCAAAAAATGCACATTAAAGCATAATAAAAAAGGCATATGATCAGGGAATATTAAAAATTTGTCTAATTGCCAATGAAAGGAATGTTAAGTCCTTCATGAAAAAAAGGTCTGTAAAGCTCAAATATCATAAAGATACTCTGAATCAATGGTAAGAAATGCTAAGTTCACCATTATATAGAGATGCCATGAAAATAAAAAGGCAAAACCTAAACTGATTTCTCAACCATTTTTAAGGGATGTTAATACTAGAAATGATTAGAGAATCCATTAAGAAAAAAATGAGGTCAACAAAAGAATCTATAAACTAAATATAAGGGATTTTAAGTCCAAATTGATATAGAGAATCTATTAAGAGAAAATATATATATATGCAAGTTATATTAAGGGATCTTGAGCTCCTCCTCAATCTCATATCAAGTAAAAAGAGCTCAAAGAAAAGGATTTACTAAAAGATGGTCATTTAAGTTCCCAAACTTCATGATAAAACATTAATATCATATGTAGAAACTAAGATATGTAGGGTGCTATTAAGATTTAATCCAAGCATTGAAAGTTAAATCCAAGCTTTATTAAAGAATAAAGAAGATTTTTCATACACAGATTTCAACTTGATAAGAACCATTTATAGAAATAAGATCATTTGTTTATAACATAGATATCATTATGAAACTTGCATTTTTCAAGACAAAGAAATTGTGAAAATGTCATTAACAATGATTTCAAATTTAACAATTTATGAAAAAATGAATCATTGTTAATTAAAATATTTTGCAAATGAATATGTGATTAAGTTGAGTAAAACATAAAGGGTTTTATCAAGATTAAGCATAAGTCAAATCCCAACAATTTCTCCTTTTTATTTTAAGGTTGCATTTTTGGAACCCAAACCAAATAAAGGGTTCCTTTATTTCTTTTATCATGCTTAAGTTCATGATTGCCAACATGATTATGAGAATGCAAAAATTTCAACATATTTCTACTATTTAAAAATTTATATAAACACTTCTTCATTTTTCATTTTCTTTGAAATCTTCAAAGCACTTTTAGTAGAAAAAAAAATAAGCATTTTCTTTTAGTAGCAATGTTTTCTTGAAAATATCATTTTACTTTAAATACATGAGCTTAATAAATATATTTTGTCTTTCAAGCATCTCAACATATATTTATATGTGTCTATTGAATTATATTCCTATCCAGGTAGTTGTGGTAATAAAAAGAAATAAATCAACAATTTTACATTGTTTGGAAATCATGGAAAGTGCAACATATTTAATAGGAATGTGAATATACCACATGAAAGAGATTAACAATATGAATTTTGTCAATTCCTTGAACTTGTCAATTTGAATTATGGCAATTCCTTGAACTTGTCAATAGATTTGAACGATGCATTCAGTGTCAATCAAAACTGATTTGACCAAAGAAAACTTAGGAGAAGGAATTAATTATCCATCTTAGTCAATAGAATGAAAATAAGAAACTCAAAGACTTTAAAGATTTAGCTTTTAAAACTTATTTCTCACACTTTGTCATTTCCAAAAAAGGTTGGGGCGATAATCATGACTCTCCCAAAAATATACTTCCCTTTATTATAATGCTTCTTCTAAAAATATATTGAAAATTTATGGTGAAAGATGGAAATATGCACAAGAAGCTATAGCATTATATAGGCAGTCAAAATAATTCATCAGTTAATTCGGGCAATTTAAAGTAACAATGGTAAAAATGCATATCATTAATATAATTGAATAATGCACATGAAATAAACATTGTTTTGACCAATATAATAAAGGAACTAATATTTGAGATACATCACATATGATGGTAAATATGCATATGAATCACAAATTAAACTTTGATCAAATTTAACACATAATTTAATTTATTTAAAAAATCTATGATTGATCGGATGAAAACATATGTCACTTTTAACAATAGGATCATGAACAAAATGATGTCTAACTTCAATATGTTTGGTTTGTTATGTAAAAAGGGATTATGAGATAAGTTATGGAACTGGTATTTTATGTTATTTGGAGCATCTAAATATATTTTTTTAATTCAACAACTGACTGCAACACAAATTACAAACTTTGACCAACTCCTTTGACCAAATTTAAGAGTGATCATAGAAAGAGTGGAAGATGATCTGAAAGTAAAAAAAGATATTAATTTTTCATTATGGCAAATTAGTAATTGTGAACATGTTGCAAAACAAATTCATAGAGCATTTTGTTAATTAATTCAAGAAATCAAGTATGCTAGACCATATATTTTCAGTTTTAATTTTGAATTAATTTCATCAAGTGAATTGATTACCAATTGAGGTTAAGATATATTCTTGTAACAATTTGTATTTCCAAAGTAGATTTCTAATTGTCTGATATTTGGTTGAGAAACTTTGTGATCAATAGGTTTGGTCAAGAAGTTGTCGACTGAAAGAAGGTTCTGGAGAAAATCGGAATTTTGATTTAATGAATTAGCCAATTCAATTATTTTCATGTAAATGATATGCACACGTTTCTTAAATAATGTTGAGATAATACATGAATATATAAAGGTAATGTATGGTCAAATATCAACAAATTTCCATTTAATTCAAAGTTGTGGATGTTTCTAACTTGCTATGTGTTTTAAAGGACATGTATAATCTTTGATTTTTCAAAACTCAAAGCATTTACTTGATTAATGGATATACTTACATTTAACCTATCAAAAATAATATTCTTCTTCTTGTCACATTTATGAATTTAGTCACATCCACGATTATTTAACATGTTTCTTCTATTAGTAAGTTTGTCTAAAAATGACATCAACTCATCATTATTTTTAGTAGAAATTAGACATTGTATACCTAGATTTTTATCAACATAAAGGTTTAGTCATTTAAATCAAAAATGTTATGATGAGTACAAAAGGGAGGTAGTTTATTCTTTAATGTGAAGACTTGTTCTTGACAAGAAGTGTTTATAGAGATAAGATCATCTTTTGCTATAATAGAAAGAGATACCTTACCCTCAATATTTTTACCTTCATGAGCATGTGCTTCTATATGTGCCCCTTATTCTTCATTGTTACTTTCTTCATGTTGAGAAAGGAGGCAATCATCTTTACTTTCTCCACTTATATGCTTCCCAAAGGCACTCAAATTATTTGTTATATAAAATTTAGCCATTTTTTCTTTAAGAATGTTAATTTTGGTACTCTTATTTTGTAAAGATCCTTCATGTGCAATCAAGAGATTTTTCCATATTTTGTATGTGGTTTCAAAAGAGGATATTTTATTGAATTCTTCAAGTGATAAATATGAATATTAAATACTTACAGCATTGGCATTGAGGGTAGATTTTCTTACCATTGGCTCGCCCCATTCTTAAAACTCTAGTGTAGGAGGTTCATAAGGGTGGATGACCATATTCCACATATTTACATCAATTCCTTGCATATATATTGCATATCCTTCTTTCATTGCTCGTAGTTGGATCCATCAAGGACAGTTGGTGGTTCTCCAAGGTCGATGTTGCTGGTCATGCTACCCCCCCATTGCTTCCAAGATCGGTGAAGGCTTCCTTAAAGACCTACTCTAATACCAAATGAAAAGATCTAGAGGGGGCTGAATACAACTTTATAAAATATGTTAACAAATAAAAGTGATAAGTAAGCTACCAAAGATGACACAAGATTTAGAGTGGTTCCATCTACGACATCAATCCACTACCTAGTTATTGCCAACTAGGATATGTAACAAATAAATTTATTAATTTATTTGCGAGAACAAAATAGTTGTTGCAACTAAACCCTCTTCTTTACTGCTCACAGAAGAGCATCAGCCAAACCTCTTATTTTATAGTCGTTGAGAGCACAGACAGATGGGGAAGAACATCAACCAAACCTCTTGTTTTTATGATCGCCTAGAGCATCGAATGACAGAGAAGAGAACCAACCAAACCTCTTCTTTTAGAAGCCATTAGAATATCACCTTCTCTTGTGGAATCCTAGAAAACCTTCTCCTCTTGAAGTAGTCCAACCACAATTACACAGTAGTAGAATGAAGATGGGATAAAGGAATAAGGAGATTGCAATGCTCTTTTCACAATATGTACAATCAAGCACTATGGACAAGTGATGATGATCTTCTTCCATAAAGTTTAGGAAAAGTTGAATTTGGTGGACAAGACACTCAAACTAAAGCTATGGCTTAGTCTATATTGATGAAAATATTAAGTATAAGGACTAAGAACTTTGAGGAGGATGCTAGCTCAAGTGTATGTCAATGTATATGCACTTTTTTCTCAAAATTTATGTCTATGTTTCCTAAGACCACTACTATTTATAGGAATGGCTTACAAGTAGCTAAGGAAACTTTGAGTGTCTAGAGTGTTCTGGATGGTCAACTAGCCATTTGGTCGAAGTTAATTAAGTTGCAATAGCTAGTTTGAATGTTAGTTAATATCATTCTAGAACATTTCTTGGTCGATAAGTTTTTTTACCAGAACTGTCTCAGTTGAGTAATTAGTCGACCGAACATGTACTGAGCGTGAGATTTCTCCAATGGCTATATGTTGGTCTAACTTCTTGGTTAAAGGTTTCACAATGGCTCTTTGTAGGTCAAACTTTTCTTCGACTGATTTTCTCAGTCGATAACTTCTTCGATCAAGAAGGACTCAGAACTTAAGATATGCAAAGCTATTTCTCAGTTTTCTGAGTCTTCGATTGAGTGTGTCTCGGTGACCAAGAAGGACTTTGTGCAAATATTTACAATGTATGTGAGGTCCTATAAAGGACTTATCAGAAACCTATAAATCCTAAGGTCTTCATGTGAGTGTAGGATAGGATTTTGGATAGGTTTCAGAAGATCATCACTTGTCCTTACATCATGCCTATAGAGTTGTATGAAAAGCAACATGCACAAACAAGTACATAAATATATGGTACAACTTGATTTGCAAGTATCCAAACACACACACACACACACACACACACACACATATATATATATATATATATATATATATATATATATGCAAGGTCTTTGTAGTTAGATCTTGAATTTATTCCTTGATCACCTAAAATACTTAATACACATATTAGTCGTACAATTTGGAAAATATTTGCATCATCAAAATATGAGTGCAGAATATCCAAAAAACCAACAAGTCACATGTTTTTCATCATTGAGCATGTTGGCATGAACATAGATGTCTCTTAGGATCACCCATATGTGGATGCCATGTCCATGTCATTCATCTTGCGTGATAGGGGTAGAGGTGCGTCCTGACTGATGTAATGGTGACTTGGTCTTGAGAAGACCAGATTTTCTAGTTTTTGGGGACCTCCCCAAACAAATAGTCAATGCTTCCCTCACCATCGTCACAGGGGGGCCTCATCATGTATTTCTTTAAACACATTGCCTTGAAGTATTATTCATTCATCATACTACACTACAGGTTGGTTGGATGTGAATTTGTAGTATATTTCTTCATATGTGAGGGGTGGTGGTGGGGCTTTATAAGTGAATAGTTCTTCCATCCCATCCATCACCTCATCTATTGTCTCAATTGTCTCCCCTTATTTTGGCATAGAGGTGGGCTTAGGGATTGCTTCATTTTCCCTTGTAGCTTCCTCTACATGATATCATGTTGTTTCATGGTCTTTGAGGGTGATTTTATTCCTAGTTGTTCTAAAATAATTGTTGATTACTTGGGAGAAGTGATGGGTCTCACTTCATCATCATTATAATCAGAAAGATCATCGATGTTCTATACACAATTCTCCCCTTCACGTAATCAGAGAGGAGTGTTTTGGCAAAATATTCAGGTGGGCGTACTGATGGGTTGATACCTTGTACCGATAATGCCATGTCCTCCTTGTAGTTGATATCCACATCTTGCTCTAGAGCTCAAGATTGTCTTCTATCCTCATGTTGGTTTTTTTTGTCTTTTATCACTCAAATCCTCAGACGTTATAGAGGTCAAAGGTGTCAAGTTCCTTTTTATGATCTATTTGGGGGCGTGGTTTTGTCATATCAAGTTGTTTTCTTTTGATAACACATTGTGCTCCTTCCTCAACTCAACAATTTATTTGGCCATGTCGGTTGTTGTCTCCATCATCTAGTAATGATCAAATTCCATGATCTTCATGTGTTGAGGTAGGTGCACTAGGAGTTGGATTTATATTATTACTAATGAATGCATATTCATGCTAGTTTCAGTTGTATTTTTAGTCTAGCTTTGCATTCACTTCCATCATTTTATCTCAAAAGTAGATAGCATTTAGGTTTTCTTTAATTTATCATAATTTATAAGGTTTTGATCAAAATTCTTGGTTTTCAAGGTAGGCTTGAACTTCATCTCATAGTAGGAGTGTAGGAGGTAATGGTCTTGCTAATCAACTAGCATGCATAAGAAATGTTTGAACAAATGGACCATACTTTTGATGATTTGTACAAACAATGTCTGTTGATTCCATTGATTGGTTCTTAATAGGCATAGACCATATGACACATCACAATAGCCCCCCATTGGGTGGGGCTTGCATCACAACTACCCAACCATCAAGTTGAACTACATCTGCCAAACCTTCAGTCTACATCACTTCGTCCTTCCTTTGGTTGACAACCAAAGGAAGCCCAACGTCCGCTACTGATGGTCATCTTTTGATGGTTGCTTTGACTTCACCTTTCAATGGTTGTTCTACACCTGATATTAGAAGATAGATCCATATATGTCTTTTGATGGCCAATAATTGATGATCACCCAACACTTATCTTTTGATGGTCACATTCCAAAAGAAGTTTTACATGCATCTTCTGATGGCTAAAATGCACTCCACAAACCAATGGTTATTTTGCTTTTATCTTTTGATGGAGACTCTGCTCATATTCTGAAGGAAGCTTTGCACTCACCTTATGAAGAAAGTTCTAAAATATTATATCGATGGAACTCCTATGTGTAACAGTCAAATGTCAGTATGGCCTACATAACTTATGGTTCTACCTTTTAATGGTATTCCTGCTTCACCTTCTGAAGGGACTTCTGCTTCACCTTATGACTATTGTCCTAACCCTCACCTACTGAAAGAGATATTAAACATCGTGAACCCTTCAGCTACCTTATGGTGTTGTCTCTTCACCTTCATGTCAGCTACTTCACTTCTTGGCGGCTGGTAGGGTTCCAAACCCTAACTTTTGCCTATGAATACAAGGACTTTTCCTCATAAAAAGATCTACCATTGACATCGCAATGTTGACCCTTTCACTCCAAACCTTTGCCCTCCAAACCATTTCCAATTACTAAAAAAATGTCAACCAAAGGCTCTTTCACCTCCACCGCAGCTGAGGTTGCAAGGGCCCAACCTCGAAGGAGGCTTATTCTGTAGATCTTACATCCATCCGTCGATAAAATCCACCTTCAACAACCTATTGATTTCTCTATGCGGTAGTAGATCTAGTTCACAAGGAACAAAGAAAAACACTTTCATCCAATCCCTGATGAACATTTAGTGGCATCCTCGTTGTTCATTGATGCCTTCTTATTAGAGTCTAAAGAATAAGTTTTGAACACCACGACCACAATCCCTTCTTCTTTTGTGTCTTATGTTGTTGTTCTTGTTCCTGATGTCATGAGCGAGTAGTCATCTCGCTAAGGTGAAGGGGTAGCCTCTCTACCTAATTTTTTTTCTTCATTGCGTCTATTACTATACCAACTAATATATATTTACAATCAATCAAATTTTTCTTGTATGCTTGTCTGATCAGGAAGTTTACATGTTTGTCATGATCTTAGATGTAGAGAACTTTGAACACAAGATCTAGGATATCAATAGTTTCATATTAAACCCTTGATGATAATTTTGGATTGGTGTTTTCCAAGGCAATAGATGTATGATATCTAGGTTACGTGATGAGAAGATTAGAGTGAGATCTGTCTAGGTTTAATCCTAACACAAAAAGGGGGATTTACCTAGACTCAACTTATATATGTTAATGTTTAATATGATGCAATGAGAGAGTGAATGATAGATAGCGGCGATGAAACCCATTCCATCCTAGTGTTCCCATCAATTGATACAATCTAGCCTTTAATCCAACTTTTTGTTTATTGCAGTCTTAGAATAATCAAAAATCAACTCTATTGTGTTAAGTACTAGTTATTGATTTTTTACCTCAGTCAAATAATTCTTAAACAAGTTGTCCTTTGGGTTTTCTCTTGAACTATACTACATTAAGATTTGTCTGCTTGTGGGTGGTGACTATTGTATGTTGGTTAAGGTAAACTCTAGGTATTTCACTCATAGTGAATTTTTTAGTGCAATATCACATATGTTTTTCACCTCCTTCACCTACGATGTTAGTGTTAGTACATATAAAGATAAATTTGTAATGTTATAAACAAACCCATGAACGATGCCTAACTCCAACTCACATTCCATTAATTGTTTTGCTGCTAGAGTTCGCTTGCTTGTTGAGGAAGGTGGAGCTAAGCTGGCCTCCTACATGGGAATCTCCCTTGGAGGGGAATGTAGGTCATCTAATCAATTGTGTTGGTGTAGATCTCATGTTGGTTCTTTTTTTAGGGAAGTGGTTTCATCAATTAGAGGCTCTTTCTCAGCCTCCTTTTTCCCCTTTGGTGTTGTTTTCTTAGTTTCATGCTTCTCTGGTACTACTTTTGGTTGTGGCCCCATCTCAGGGGCATCTTTGTTTCTCATTTATGGGGTTAAATTGGTGACCCCAATACTATAGAAATTGAGGGAACTTCTACAGTGTCATGTTTATGATGGGATGATTGCAAGTTTTTCTAACATTATGGTGAGTGGTTTGGTCATCAGGTTCTCTACTAGCACTTTCTTCTAAGGATCAGATGTAGAAGGTTTCTCCCCTCTAGATCCCATTTTTGTTTTATTTGAGATACTCATTATGATCTTGCGCCACTTGGTAGGCTTTGTATAAGTTATTTCTTCCTCAGGGGCTTGTTGGACCAAGGAAGAGGAATTGATCCTGACTTCATTGTTTGAATGTATTCCATCAAGAAGATGAGTCTGTCACAGATATAGGAGCTCACTTCTGGTTGGTGTAGCATATTAGTTGTCTTTTAAAATATGTAGAAAAACTTGTCTTCCTCCTTGCCAAAATGTTAGTTGACGTCAGGTACCTTACATCCATGAATTTGTCCCAGCTTGCCTCTTTGAAGTGGGTAAGTATCTTGGTATAACCAAACTTGTGCACTACGCATGTCACAAGACCGTCCATGCTGAGGGTTTTTTGAACCCTCATGGTCACTTTCAACAATCACTTTTCAATTAGAAGCCTCCCTATGTAAGTTTGCTTCTTTTCCATTATGCTCCAAAAGATGTGGAAGTCAGCTCTAGTCATGTAACATTGGGGCCCACTGCCTAAGGCTCTAGTAGAGTTTCAAGAATGACGAATGGCCTCACAGACCACCACTGGCCTTAACTGTGGGCTTTGTCCTCACTCACGCACAATCCAGGATCAACTTCCTAATTGGTCACCCATCCTAGTACTACTCTGGACTGAGTACACTTAACCGCAAAGTTCTTTAGTAATGGGCTCCCTAAAAAGGAGGTTCACCTTGGTGATATTGATAGTCCAGTCATTCCTTTTAAAATCATTTTATCTAAGGCCTCAAATATTGAGACATCACAATCTCCCCCACTTAGACTCTTGACGTCCTTGTCAAGGTTCAACCATATGGCCTCATAATGTCTCCCCATTTCAGTGCAGACACAAAATGGCACATGTACACTTAGTTCCCATCCACGGATACCAGCACAAAGGTGCCCTTTTCAACATGCCCAACCCACACAACTTAAGATTGGTGTGGCATGCCCATGTGGGCACCACATACTAGAGGGGATTTATCTCTGATGTCATTTGTAACACCCAGGCCCACGACCCAAGGCTCTAGTAGAGTTTTAGGAATTTTAGCCTTAACTACATGCTTTATCCTCACTCACGCACAAGCCAGGATCAACTTCCCAACTAGTTACCCATCCTAGTACTACTCTGGGATGAGTACGCTTAACAATAGAGTTCTTTAGTAATGGGATCCCTGAAAATGAGGTGCACCTTGGTGATATGGGTAGTCCAGTCATTCCTTTTAAGACCATTTTATTTGAGGCCTCAAATCCCAAGATGTTAGAAGTCATTACTTGATGTCAGATCGGGTGAAGACCCCACAAGATACAATCTTATAGATGACATCCATGAGACTAGAATGCATATGAGCGGCTTTATGTTTCCCCAGAGTATGTACAACTTCCACTAATAATCACTCTCAGGTTTTGCGGACATTGAACCCTCTAGACTTTATATCATCTCTAGACTAGTTTGTGAGTACATATTCTTCCTCTGTTTCATTGAAGAAGGAGTTTGACATCTTATTTGTCACAATGAAGTCTTTCTTCATTAGCATAACAACTAGTTTGTAGGGCACTCTGCATTCTTCAACTTTTTCTATCTCAATCGTAGCCTCTTCAACAAATATATGAACTGCAGTGTAAGCTCTTCATATGCCTTTGCTCATTGAAGTATATTTTGTATAGATTTATAGCACCTAGAATCTCCTTCACCCTATCATATATTTTCATATTAGTCAGGGTATGGATGCATACATACCTAGTTTCCTTAAAATTTCTCTTCCTATCCATGTCCTCACAACTCTTATGGTGTTCAACATCCCTAGGCACAAAATAGTTGTCAGGTTGGACTAAGGGTTCATATGTTGGTTCCCTCAAGACATTGGCTACTTCCCAAGATGGTTGTACCCTAGGTTTTCCCCCACTTGCTACTTCCTATCACTCCTTCATGTCTTGTCCTGCACCTCTGATTGTCTCGATCATCTTAGCCTTTCCACCATTAGGGAAATGATTGATTATCTTTCTCTTTCTAGGTTGTGCAATCTCCTCAGAAGGGATATATTTAGATGATTTAGTCTCCTTTGAGTCTATCTTATCGAAAGACTCCTATGGGATTGGTATCTCCAGTTATTTCATACATGTCCTTCATGTTCTCAGGATTTGGATCACTGTGATCTTCAAGGTACTGTGTTGCCTCATCTGTCGGACTTTCTACCGTTTCCATTTGTTCTTTGTAGTATTTCCTTTAGGGTAGATAACTCCTTCATTTTTTCATCTAGTGTGGGCAATATTTGTGATTGGGGAAAACCCATGTTTCCTGTCATCCTAGCCTAACTAGATGCTATGTAGATATATGTATATCTTGTGCAAAGGGTTAGTGAAGGTTATAGATGATATATTTTCCTTTAACTGGCAACCGATGAAAACTCCAAGTGGGTCAACTGATGAAATGGGTCAGGGTAGAGGCCTGACAATTGATGGAAGCAAGGGGTGTTGAGAATGGATGAAAATCAAGCTTTGTGTAATGATGAAAATGGTCAGGTTACGTCTTCCAATGGAAAAAAAAGTAACTACAATGACAAATGGGGGTTATGCATCGGGTGCATGTATGGAGTATTTCAGTTGTAGATCGACTATAAGGTAGGTAAAGAAGGTGATGAACTGATGGAAGTTTCATGGTGGAATTTTTTTTAAAACTACCAGGGTTGCAATAGTCAATCCATGTTAGCAAAACCCTATGGAGATTGAGCCTTATAGGAAATGTGAGAGAAATTGGGACATCGCCATAGATTAATTTTTTAATTAGCAACAATGAGAAGTAGATTATATGTACCTTACTTCACAGGGTTTGGGCTTGTGATTATTGGTCATGTGATTTTGACAAACGACATCAATCCTTCATTCTCTATTGGTTTTAGTTGATTTCCCTTTCTTCTATAACAAAGATAATGACCTCAACATTGCTTTGGCAGCTTTTCTTGTCAACAGAGTAGTGAATCTAGGTTAAAAGGTTGTGTAGAGGAAGATAGGGTTAGTAAAATACCTTCTCATGAGAAATGAGGAGGTCGATCATGAGCTTTGGAGGTGGAGAGTTTTCATCAGTGGAGGGATGTCGACTACTGATGTATAGAGGTCGATGATGAAGAATTGATGAAGATGGAACGTAGCCCAACTGATGGAAGTAGGAGGTTAAAGTAGAAATTAGGGTTTGTGAGGGGATTACGACTGTAGGCCTCTCAATTCTTTTATACCCCTAGGTTTTAGCATTGGTAGGTCCATTAGATTTTTCATTTGATGCTTCAGTGGCTAGAGCGACCGAAGTCATCTTTTTATAGAAAGACAGACTCTCTTGTATAGATGAAAATGTGGTATGCATATCCTAATGGGTAGGCCATCTTGTCTTGTATAGACTATATCTTCTAGTTGTACCCCAAGCCAACTACCAATGGAATCACACACATTGTAAATTGATGGTTTCTCTTGCCCTTAATACAAGTGGAAACAACCGATGATCTACCAATGAGGTTTTAGGAAGGTCTTCTGATGGATGATCAAGATCTGCCTTCTGATGACCATTCTAACCTACATCCTCAGATGGGATTTCAGTTTTTAACAACCAACGAGCATGCATGCTTCAAAGATCAATGGGGATTCTAATTATTACACAATAATAAAGTCACCACCTTACTTCAAGATCCCTCTTCTGATGAAAGTCTTGCATAATGAATGATGGATTTAAACTTTCTCTTTATAATAATTGGGCTTACATCATCAGTTTAACCTATTATAGATCAGTCAATACTCATGTCATCAATTAAATTTTATTTGATTTTCACTAATACCAATCAAGATGAAAATTTCTCTATAAGTGAAATTTCAAAAGAAAAGGGAAAACTATGATAAAAGCAGGAAATCTTAGGCTGCCTCCCAAGGTGCATTAATTTTGAATCGTTAGCTTGACTTCCTCAATTCTTCAATGTTGGGTCTGAGGGTCATTGTGCTACAGATCAACTCTCTTGGTGAATGATTCATATTCATAATACCTCTTCACTCTATGAATGTTTACTAGAAAGGTTCTTGATTTTTCATTATAGAGTTCCACCATTCCACATGGATAGATCTTTGTGACAAAAAAGGGTCCAGAGCATCTAGATCATAGTTTCCTTGTAAATAACTTGATGAAAGAATTATAGAGGAGTATTTTATCTCCTTCTTCTACATACTTTCATTTTAAGTGTGAATCATGTCAAACTTTGGTTCTTGCCTTTTATATAAGGACATTTGTTTTCTAAAGATCCTTGGGAAGGTAGGGTCCTCGGCAATGTCTATCACAATATTATCATAAGATGAAGAACCATCCAATCATGATAGGGACATATTCAATGATTGCAAATGGTCTTGTGAAAGTGTGGTCAACAAGTCAGATTTGCATTCTAGTTCTCACCATGTTGGTAAGACCAAGCCTTTGGGCTATAGTTAGTATCATTAGGCTTATGCTTTCTCCTAAATTAGTAGGTCCTTTTCTTTCTTCATTATCCCCTCACATTTAATGGGATAGTGAAGGATGTTGGGTCCTTTTCTTTGGTTGGAATATTTTCTTGCACAAAGGCACTTGATCAATTTAATGGGAAAGGGGATCCTTGGATCATATGGATCTATATTGACTATAGCCTCTTTAGCAAATTTTAATATCTTATCTTTAGTTGATTTTTTTTCCTTGCCTTTCTCCTTCAATGTTCCATTTTCATTAATAGTAGTAGGGATTTCTCTTATTTGACCTCAATAGTTTTTAATTGAAGCCTAGAAGTAGTAATACTCTCTTGTTGAACTTATGAATTTGTGGTTTTCAAGGATGTTCCTTGACCTCAGAGTAATCAAGATAGCTATTTAACATCTTCATGGATTCCATTCCATGTTAGATAAGATTCTTCCAGCTAGGTTTTATATAAGATCTAATAAGTTTACAGGCTACTGATAAATCATTTTTTCATATATTTGTAGCTTAGTTATCTACTTAGTAACACTCCCCAGTTGATCTCACATCATACTCAACATGTTGTTGCTATGAATGGTTCTTTGATTTAGCTTGTTGCTAATCTTAGATTGCCTCTTTGTGAAGGAGAACATTGCAACCCTCAACCTAGTTTAGCCTGACTCTAGTTTTGATTCTGAAAGTTTTTCCCATTGTCCTGGAAGTTGATGCTATGAGAAAACCTAGGTGGTCCACCACCTCTCCTAAAACCAAGTGGTTTAGAGGGTGGATTGTTGGCATTTCCATATGAAAATCCTAGATGGTGCAGTGTTTTGTAATTGACATAGGAGACATTTTCAATGGATCCATATTGATTGTCTTCTTTTGATGGGTGCATATAAAGTAGTCAGAATGATGTCATCTTTCCTCACATGTAACACAATTCATAACAATTTTCATAGCATACTTACCCTTAAAGTTCATTTCCTTCAACGCACAAATATATGTAAAGATTTAAGTAAGGGCTTCTAAGTCTTTTAAAACAAGAGAGGTTCTCACATCAAAGCCATTTCCACCTGGTCCTCTTTCATGATCCCAACTAGCTTGTAGCACAACCATATTTTCTATGATCTCCTTGGAGTGCTCTTAGTCATGACCCATAAAGTCACTCTTGACTACTGCATTTATGGTTGTCATTTCTCTTTGAGTGAGTCCATTGTAAAAAGTAGTAACTAAATAACCTTCATCAAATATGTGGTGGGATCAATCTGCCTGATATGCTTAATATCTTTCCCATGCATTGCTCATGTTTTTGTAGGTTTCCCTCATATCTTGTTGATCTTGTTACTACGTCTAATTATCATCTCAAATGGGAATCACTTCATAACAAAATAATTAACAAGGGCTTTCCTACTTAGATACTTTCATTTTTTAGGGTCTAATATCATGCAAGGTCTTTATCCCTCAAGAGAAGTTGAAATCCTTATAGTGTATCAACTCCTAGAGGGACCCTATTAATATTCAAGGTATCGTAGATATTCTTGAAGGTGTTGATGTGATGGTAAGAGTTGTCCTCAAAAGAATTCCCTCCAAATGTCTGATGTTGAACTATATCTATGAAGGTTGGCTTCATCTCAACGTTAGCAACTTTGACTCTTAGAAGGATGACAAGTTGCCTTACCTCACTGGTGGGGAAAGGTAGTAAGGAACAAAGAGATGGGTGTCCTGCTAGGGTTTTTCCCTACTCAACCTATGACAAGTGGTAGTGGTGGAGGTGGTTGGTTCCCATTCCCATTTCCTTGGGCATCCATCGCTTCCTAGTTGGTGAAGAAAAAGTAAGATCAATCTAAGTACCTGAAAGAATTGTACGAGTCAAGGTAAGTTACCAAACATGATGATCAATATTTCAAGATACAGTGACATCAGATTAACAAGGTGTGCATTTAAGTCTATTTCTAGACTCAATAAAATTGACAAAGTCTAAGTAGACCTTAGGTCCTTGACATTTGATGATTTCCTTTCCCCTAGAAACAGAGGCAAAAGTTGATCGCTTAGGATCCATGCATCAATAACGGAGGTAAATCGAGAGTAATCGGACTTGAAATTTATTTTTGATACTTAAGACTCCCATAGTGATAATACACGGCATTATGAAGTAAATAGGGTCGAACACATGGATAGGGATGACAAGCTATTTAGGATTAAGGTCTTAGCATAGCTAAGTCATACCAAAAGGTAATTGAGCATTCCTTATAGAACAAAGTGACAAAACAAGAACACGCTAAATGAAAGTAAAAGAAAACTAAGTTAACAAAGCAAAATGGAATATAGATTATTTTGGTGTATTTTGATATATGGATAGAAGTTTGATTGGTTTCCACCATCTAAGTGATATCACCAACATGAAAACACTCATACCCATTTATGTACCCTTAACATCATTATGAGAAATCATCATAAGTTTCTATTCCCTTCTCTCTCAAGATTGGGATATATATAGATTATGTGCATATCTCTCTATCAAGATGAAAAACAAACAACCAAACATACATCTATATGATCAATAGATCTAGTGTTCCAATGCTTTCGTGTATTCACACCACTCCTTAACTCCATACCTGAACTAATACTACTCTTTTGAGGCATTAGAAATCAAACATCACAAGATGATAGATAATCATGTAAGTAATTCATTCATGAAAAAGAGTAAGGAGATAAGCATGGCCTGGAGTATATACATTCAAATAGATATGAATGTTCACATGTTGGGAGAGTCTTGATGTATATTTCCTACCCAAGTTAAAGGGGCATACGCTCATGTATACATGAAACAATACAGTTTTACCAACAATGAAGGCCATGGCCAGAAACGGGATGGAATGGGTGGACATAGAGGAGAAGAAAGAAGTGATAGAATAGAACAATATTCGTAATGGAAGTGGACATCAATGAAGAACTCCTATCCTAGAGTAAGGAGGTGATGATGAAGAAGAAGAAATCCTCATTCCTCCTTCTCTCAAGGGAAGAACGTAGGAACCTCCAAGGAACACAAATCGATGGGTGTCAGACTGTAGTCCTTTGCCAACCGATGAAATTGTAGGTGATAATGGAATTTTACAATGCTTCACAAAGAAGACTTGTCATTTATGAAGGCTTAGGTTCCCTAATTTATAGGAATAGGTGGCACACTTGAGGCGCCTAAAGGATGGGATCTTTACTCATGCTTCAAGCTTTGTGGCACGAGCCTTGGGGCGTATGCTTAACTAATTAAGGTAGTAGCTATTGTAGAGATTTCATTGGTTGAGTTGTTGGTTCTAGTTTAGGGATACCATCAATACAGAACCTTTGTAGGTAGTTAAAGTCTGGCTTTCAATATGTAGGTTAGTCTAAAGTCCTATTGGGCAATGGCTCTGGCATTCCTTTGGTTGATGGGGTTGGCGTTTTGTTGGGAGATGGGTCTAGAATCTTGTCAGAAGACATGTCTGGCATTCTATCAATTGACGAGGCTAGAGTTCCATCAGGATATAGGTTTGGTGTTCTTTCAGAAGGCGGGTCTGGAATTTCATCAGTTGATGAGGGTGTCACTCTATTGAAAGATGTGTTTGGCAATCTGTTGGTTGATGAGTTCCAATGTTTCCATCTGTAGAGAAGAGCTACTCTTCCATTAGTATATGTATACCAATGAAGAGTTTGAACCTCCTACTTCAAGCCAGGTTCCATTGGTTGAGCTTCTAGGTGTCATCAACTGGTGGATAAATTACGTCATTCAAAACTGATTCTTTTATCTAAAAAAGTGCAAGGTTATTGTTAATAGAAGTAAATTACAAAAATATGCAAGTCATATAGGATCATATTCACACAAACCTAGGATAACAATGGAAACACATCGAATTTATTATATGTTATTAGCTAGCATGACCCTTTTGTAGATAAAGACCATTCTGGATGGCTTGCACCCATTCATTGTGAATGGAATGGCCATGGGGGCACTTTCATGTATCTTTTTCAACTTTGGTCATTTCTTCATTTCTCAATTTGATCCTCTTTGGCTTGGGCACACCATTAATCATTTTTCTATCTGCATTCCTATTCTAAGTGAATCACAAAAAGAGGAATCATTAGGTGTGATGAGTTTGTGTTTCTTGGAAGTGTAAAAATAGAACTATAACAAAAACCCAGGTAAGTTGTCTCCTATAAGCACGAGATCTGTTACTTTCATTCAGACCACATCCTTATCCTCATCGATCATTCTCAAGTGTGTTGTTCCCTCCATCAAAGCATATGATCCTCTCCAAGGCCTTAAGAACATGATTCTCATCCAAGAATTGTGTGAGCTTTTAAGATGATTTTCTTCAACTTTTCTCTCCTTTGGATCATGATAGAAAATCTCAAAATAGCATTCCTCATCAATCAAATCTTTCCTCTCAGCAGTGGTGAACATGCATGTATTTATCTTTCGATTCAAGGATACCATCAAGATGATAGTAAGCACCTAAATTTCCATAAGGACTATAGACAAGAATGGTCTTCTAAGATTATAGGAGTACTCTCATCCTCTGTATTCATGTCTAAGAAAATGAAATTTTCTAGGAACGCCGCATGAATTTCCTAGTCCAACATCACCAAAATGTTCTCTATGTTGTCCAGTAGTACTCTTGGTGGATCTATCGGCCATTTTAGAGTGCACTTGGCTGGCTTCAGCTTGCCCAAACCCAACTCCGCATATACACTACAATGCATGATTTTGACACTAGATACAAGATCAAGAAGTGAGTGTTCAATGAGGTGATGACCATAGTGGAAAGGAATGAAAGGGATCTGTGGATCACCCCTATTTATGGGGAAGTTCCTTTCAAATATTGGGCTCACTTTCTCTGTCAACTTTATCTTCTTTTGTATCCTTCCTATTGTCATTCCCTTAAAGGTACAACATCCTTAAGGAAAGTTTTCATAGATTGGAAATTGGTTGATTGCATCAAGCAATGGGATGTTTACCTTCACTTGCCTAAAAACTTCCAATATATCCTTGTTATGTTTTTCCTTCTTTTGATGGAAGACTCATACAAATCATTGAGGAATGGAGGTAACACTATCCTTACTTGAAGTGAATTGAGAACCTTGGGATATCACAATATTACTCCTTTGTGTAATGGGTGGAACACTTGGTGTTACAATCACAACAAAAGGTGGGACACTTGGTGTTATTTTCTCAACAAAGCTTGGGACAACAAAAACGTTGGTGCTCAAATCGCCTCACAAGACTTTTTTGGCAATGTTACTTCAACATGGCTCTTGTTAACTTGCTTCTTGACCCTCTTGGGATGCTCAAGGATTTCTCCATTCCTCAAAGTGGTAAATACATTCAATTTCTCATGAGAGGAAGGGGGGTCCTGTGATGTTTGTGGTGGTGGTTATCTTGGATATTTTTGTGGGTGGGATGGATGTTGGAGGATATAGGGTTGTTCTGGAGGTTGATGATGTTAAGGTAGTGGTGGAGGGAGATATGGTTATTGTGGTGGATGTTGAGGTGAATGTTGATGTAAAGGAGGGCATTGATAGTAGAATGGGGTTATGGTGTTGGAGGAGCATATGGTTTGGGTGAACTTTAATACTGTTAGACATGTTGAACTTGCATGGGTGTTGGATCATAGGATCCTTGTGGGGCTAACACTTGTCCACTTGCATTATTTGGGTTCACCAAAGAGTGAGACGGAGTCTTCCCCTCCAATCATTGAGCAAGTGTTAGGGCTAGTTCATCTAGCCTTTGTCCAAGACAGTGTATACTTTGTCCATGAGTGGTCACATCCTTTGTGACCTCACCAATTCTCCTCAGTATTCCATGAACTTCACTTTCAAACCTGGAACTTTACCTTTGGCCTTGGTGGATCATGCAGATCATCCCCTTTTCATTTTAGTGAGAAATTTGTATGATTCCTCCACTTAGCTATATAAGATTTGTACATGAATCCATTATTGTTAAGGTTCCTATAGGATTGCACAGCCTTAACCTCCTCTTCAAGTGCATACATATATTGTACATATTCAGTTGAGATGGAACCCACTTGGATGTTCATTAATTTCATCATGTACGCAAGAATCTTCATCAATTTTTAGTTGGCTTCAATTGAAGCGGGGGTGGTGGAGAAGATGTAGAGTCTCCCATATTTCTATCATAATCATTTGACACACTTGAGACACTATGCCTTGAGTTTTCCAACCAAATGCTCAAAAGTAGGACATGATTCTTCAGGAGGCTTCTCCATGAAGGTGTCACCATAAGAGGAACCCACTATGATTTGCCCCATGTTGACAACACAGAGAAGAAGGATGAACCAGCTGCATAGTGGCACCTCATAATGAGGTAGTCCCTTAGCATTTTTTTTTGAAATCGCTCCCAGATCTCATGCAATTGTTCATGACCCATTTGAATAAAATATGTAATATTCCTCCCCATTTTGGTAAACTTGACTATTGGTAAAACTTCTTTAGAAAATCATTTTACATTTCCTTCCATGTCATTACCTCAGTCTCAGTGGAATACCAATCCTTAGCCTTATCCTTCAGTAAGAATGGGAAAGTGCACTCCCAATGAAGTCATCGATGGTGGAGGGAGTGCACAAGGTAGAAAATGTTTCTAACGAGGTGTCAATATGCTTGTATGAATTCTAAATTTTTAGCCCATAGAAATTTGGCAATATTCCTACAAGGTTCGGTGGAATGGAGAATGCTTGTCCCAACATTTGTTCTACTCTAGTGGAAATTGGAGACATGTAGTTACTCAGAGTGAAGTAATCAAGGAGGGGTTATGGTACAGATGGAATCTATTGGTCATTCTCTTGCACTTAATCATGAACCCCCGTGATTGGCTCCCCTACTCGCATGATGTGTTGGTTCCTATACCATATTATCCCTATCTTTGGATCCTCAAAGAATGAAAAAATAGATAAAGAGCGACATTAGAACATGCATTGCCACTCTGTGCAAGCACGACCATGCAAACATAAGCAAGTTAGGAATCACGAGTGTAAAAGTAAGACAAATAAAGAATAACAATTGTGAGGGATACCAGAAAAAGTAAAAATGAAACAAATAGCCATGTCTCAAAATCCACTCCCCAATAACGATGTCAAAGTATGGATAATAAATTATTTATATATATAGGTGTTATAAGAATCTCACACTCAATACATATACAAAACATATCCCACAAGAGCATGAGGCTCGGATTGTAGTATAGAGAGTATGAAAGTTAGGTCGACCCATGAGGAGTGAGGGAGAATGGCAAGCTAGTGTTGCTTCTTTAGGATTGTAGAGTAAGGAAATAGGGTTTTTAGGATTTTCTTTGGGGTTTTTCATTACACTAATGGTAAACAAGCAAGCAAAGAAAGAAAACAATAACTAAACCTAAGTTAATCGTGATATAGAAATGTTTCTCAACTAATCTTACTAAGAAAGCAATTAAACTAAATTAGTCTAAACACTAACAAGAGATGGAGAATGAGAGTACCAATAACCAAACTAAGTTAGAAATTACACTAAGCAAGTGTCAATAACTATGCTAAGCATTACACCAAAAAAAAGAACTATGCTAAGCAAGTAATAAGCAATCCAAGAACAAACAAATAAACAAGCACACATTACTCTAACAAGAGATAATGAGAATGGGCAAGGCAAACAAGCTAAGTAAACAAGCAGTTAACTATTAGAGACCAAACTAGGTTTATGCAAGTAGAAGAGATTGTGGATGTTTGGGGTAATATTCGCTAATCAACCATGTATAGGGTCGTGTTCATACACAAACTGCCATAGATACCAAACCAAAAAAGTAAGATTAGACTAGAGTGTGCATCATATGTTATTAATGGAACATAAATGGTATGGCAGTGAAAAGAGGAACTAGTACCAATCACTAACCATCCACCCTTTCTAGTTTCCATGACTGAGGAACATATAGGCATATGTCTAGATGGTCCAAGTCTACGCTTCTAGATGTGGTTTCTCAATGCACTTAGGGGCAAGGAATGGAGTAGAGGGTAGAAAGAGGGTGTTTCACCGCTACTAGTTCCATCTAACCACCAAACAAGACATTTAACCAAGTGTCTATAGGGGAGACACATATAGTTAGTTAGATCCCGTATCTAGGACTAGGGGAATGGGTAGAGAAAGGGTAAGGTGGTGAAACTAGCTAATAATCACTTGAATTTATGAGTTTCTCCACCTTAAATCCTAAAGCCATCCATTTTTTCCATTCCTTAGGTTATTTCATAGCTCAAACAACCATAACAACATGTAGGGAAGAAGAACACATAATAAAATAGCATTAGAAAGTGAAACGAGAGTTTAGTGCATAAAAATTTCCAAACATGGTATCATAGCTACATATTTTTTGCCCCAAACAACCCACCAAGGGACCTAGCTACTCATAGTCAAACAAATAACAAAAGATGGGGAAAGGATCAAAAAAATTCCACCATGTTGTACATGTAGAAGCTCCTCTCTTCACTATTGACCTTGAGGTTATACATTGCTCATATTTTGATAATGACTTAACCATTCCATTCATATGTATCTAATATGTGTATTGAAGATTGATTTCAGGTGTTAGGTACATGAAAAGGATCAAAAATCAAAAGCCCGAATTTGCTCAAGTTCAACTCAAAAGCTATACAAGCATATTTTTTTGGAAATCTATGTAAACGACCTTAGAAGTTTTTTGTGATCATTTGCATTGATGAATTGATTTGTAACTAAGATGAGAAAATTGATTGGGACACTAAACACCAAGTTTTAATCACTTTAGATGCACTTTAGAAAATTCATCACAGACAGTCAATCGGTCGAGTTGCAAACTCGACAGATCCTCCTGGATCAATTCTCTAAAGTTTGAGTTTCCCCAAGGAAAACTCGATCGATGGTTTGAATATTGAATTTTTCTTTTACTCTATCGGTCGAGTTACCTTTATTGAAACTCGACTGATTGCACTATACGGGATTTGCAGAAAAAGTGATTGTGACTGTTAGTGAGCTTTTTGATAAAAAAATAGATCTGTTGCCTGGGCAAAAATGGCTATATTTCGGCCCTAAGTGTTCCCCAACTCAAAGGGGCACCCCCAGTTATAAATAGGACCTCTTGGAGTTCATTATAAGGTTTCTCATTCACTACATGTTTGGTCCTATCTTAGTTGAGAGTGTTCCAACCCTTTGAGCCCCTTTCTCTCTCTACCTTCAAGTCAAATTCGTGAGTATGAGTGAGATATGTTCCTTTGTAAGAGAGCTAATCCATGTATTGATGTCAAGCTCTCATCCACCATCTTCCTACCCTCTTTCCTATTGAAGAAAAGGTTGAAGATCTTCTCTGAGTGAATAAGAAGAAGGAGTTGTTGTTCTTCAAGGTTGAAGAAAGCATGGTGTTCCAGATCTCCAAGTGAAGGAGATAGGCAAGGCGACGCTCAAGAAATATAGGTAATCCCTTGAAGGCCAAAGACCTGAAGAAGGAGTGGGTAAGTCCATGTTGATGGCTGAAGACTCCATGGTTCAAGAGGGTAAGATCCTTCTATAGGTTGAAGATCTTTTCTTGAGATACTAAGCCCTTGGATGATGTGGTTTTGTCTTGTAATCTTATGATGGTATATAAGAGTACCAAGATTGCAAATCCTAGAGATTAACCACCTCTAGGTAGTGGACTGAAATTGCTCCTAGTTAGGACGTAGAACCACTCTAAACCACCTTGTACAAGTGTATGCTCTTCATTGTCTCTCACCCTTGCTATGCTTGCTAGTTAGGATATCAAATTGCTGCTTGTTTAAGTTTATGCACTTAATTTAATTTGGTGGTCTAATCTATTTTGTGAAAATTGTGAAGCTCTATTCACCCCCCTCTAGAGCCCTTGTTCCAACAAGTGGTATCATAGTAGGTCATCTCCAAGCTACTTATACAAGTAGGAGAAGATGGGTGATTTTGCACTTGGATCCCTTAACTTGGAAGGAAGCTTCTCCATGCGACCTCCAGTCTTTGACGACACCAATTTCCTCTATTGGAAGAGAAGAATGCAATTCTACCTCCAAGGTGTGAGCTATGAGATGTGGAAGGTGGTGCACCTCAAGTATGAAGATCCAAAGGGGGAAATCTCCACATGGACGGAAGCCCAAATAAAGCAAGCTCAACTGAATGCCAAAGTTGTGAGCATCATCTATGCAACCCTCACCCTATCCGAGTTGAACCGCATCTCCTCTTGGGACACCGCACATGAGATTTGGAACAAGCTATGTGTCACCTATGAAGGAATGAATCAAGTGAAGGAAGCCAAGATCTACATGCTTGGTGGTCTACTTGAGAACTTCAAGATGGGTAAGAATGAAAGAGTGGTTGATATGTACACAAGACTCAATGTGATCATCAATGGATTGGCAGCCCTTGGTAGTGTGATGGACAAAGGCACTATCAACTCCAAGATCTTAAGATCTCTTCTAAAGAGGTGGGAGCCTTAGGTCACATCCATTGAAAAAGTGTACAAGCCTAGTGAATTGTCAACCGAGGAGCTAGTTGGTAATCTTCAAGCACATGAACCAAGGCTTGATAAGCAAGAAGAAGAAGAAAAGAGAAAACAGAAGGAGTCCAAGAAGATCAAGGACACAGCCTTCAAATCTCAAATTGAAGAGATGGTTTGGCAGCAATAACTTGCTCTCAAGTCCCCTACTCCCTCATCAAGTAAAGATGAAGGCCCAAATAAGCATGAAGCAAACTACTCCAAGGGCAAACACTTCAAAGGAAAGCCTTCTTCATCAACTCCTAGATGCTATGAATGTAGCCAAAAAGGCCATTATAAGAGTGACTGCCCCAAGGCCAAGACGATCCATCACAAGTGAAGCCACAAGAAGGATAAGGAGTACAAGAGAGAAGGAAAGTATAAGAGGAAGGAAAAGAAAGAAAGAAGAAGCAAAGATGCAGATCATGCAGCTTGGGAGGAATCTTCCTCAAACTCTTCAAGCTATGAAGATGGAGAATGCCACCTTGCTCTCATGGCCTCCACAAGTGATGATGTAGGTGAGGTAAGTGAGGTAAGTGAAGTCAACTTGCATGAGTTGTCTAAAGAAACTCTCATTGATATGCTTAATGCTATCTGTTTGTCTTTTACTAAATGCAAATCTAAAAATAAAAGGCTAGGTAAGATTATTGATGATCTTTATGCTAAGATTGAAATCCTTGATCAATATGAAAAGTTGCATCTTGATAACATAGATTCCTTTCAAGGGCAATTTCTTGATCTTGAGCTCCAATACAATGGAGTTGAAGTAGAGAATGGTGTCTACCTTAAGAACATTGAAAATCTTAAGGAAGAAAACCAAAAATGCCTAGATGAGATTGATGTTCTTAAAACTAAAAAATGTTGAACTTAAACTCATTGATGATGCTAGGAGAAATGAAGTTTATGATTATCAAAGAGAAATTCTTTTTCTTAAATCTAAAAATGCCAAGTGGTTTTCTCAAGTTAATGATTTGTCTTCTAGACCTATCTTGCCAAGTAATGAAGTAGCTAGCACTACTCTTGAACGTGATTCTTATCAATACTAAAGCCCTCTGTCTGGAGGTCAACCTATTGCATGCTAGAGATGATATTGCTAGTCTATCTTCTACTATCATTAATCTTAGTGATGATAATGAAAAGTTAAGAGCTTCTTTACAAAAGTTTCTTACGGGAAAGAAATCCCTTAATGCTGTCCTAGAACACTCTTCCAAACAAATTGGTACTAGTGGTTTGGGATATGATGGGATTGATCCCAAAGGTAAGAACAAGAACAAGATTAAGGGTAATAATAAGAGTGTGGAACCTCATATCTTCCATGGAGAGACTTATGGCTCTAAGAACTCAATGGTATGTGTTCATTGTAAATGTGATGACCATTACTCTACTTATTGTCCTTACAAGCCAAATGGGACCAACCCAAAGATGAAATGGGTCCCCTAGCTAACCCCAAATCCCAAAGTTTGAGTTGGGTACCGACATCCTTCTTTCATGCAGGTCAAAAAGAAGGTGGATTGTGGATAGTGGCTGCTCAAAACATATGACAGGTGAAATCAGCCATTTCAACAAATTAACAAGAAAGAAAGGAGGATCAGTGACCTTCGGGGATAACAAAAAAGGTAAGGTAATAGGAGAGGGTGATGTAGGCAACGAGCTACGTATTAAAAATGTTTTGCTTGTTGATTGTCTACATCACAACTTGATAAGTGTAAGCCAACTTTGTGATAATGGATATCTCATTCTTTTTACTTCTCTAGAATGTTTGCTTCTAGATTCTCTCACTTACAATGTCATATATAATGGAACTAGAAATGGAAATCTTTATGTTATTGTGCTCGATGCTCTTAATCCTAGACTTGATAGATGCTTGGTTTTGGATAAAAATGATATCTCTCTTTGGCATCGTCGTTTGGGTCATGTGAATATGCATCAAATGAAGAAATTGAGCAAAAAGGATTTGGTTCTGGGACTTCCTAAATTGGATTTTGAAAAAGATGAGGAATGTCAACCTTGTACACAAGGCAAACAAACCAAATCCTCCTTCAAATCCAAAGGAGTCATGAGTACCAAAAGATCTCTTGAGCTTCTTCATATTGATCTATTCATACCAATGAGAATGCAAACACTTCGTGGTTCCAAGTATTGTCTTGTTATTGTCGATGATTTCTTTCGCAATACTTGGACCTTCTTTCTCATTTTGAAAAGTGATAAGCATGATGTTTTCTCAAGTTTTTGTAAATGAGTTGAAAATGAATCTTCTTTTCGGATTTTTACTATCCGTAGTAACCATGGGGCAGAGTTTTAAAATGATCTTTATGAGCATTTTTTGTGAAAAATCTGGTTACTCGCACAATTTCTCTTATCCTCGTACACCTCAACAAAATGGGGTAGTAGAGAGAAAGAACAGGTCTCTTCAGTAGATGGCGAGGACCATGCTTCTTGAATATGACATTCCTAAGAAGTTTTGGGCCGAAGCCCTTAGCACCGCTTGTTTTGTGCAGAATTGAGTTTTTACACATCTTTCTTTGAAGAAAACCCCCTATGAGTTATGGCGAGGTAGAAAGCCATTCATTGATTTCTTTCACGTTTTTGGATGTCCTTGTTTTGTTTTAAACACGAAGGATTCTCTCGACAAGTTTGATCTGAAATCTTACAAGGCTTTCTTCCTAGGCTATAACACTACAAGTAGGGCTTATAGAGTTTTCAATATCGAATTATCTAAAATTGAAGAATCTATCAATGTTAAGTTTATTGAAACTAACTCTGTTGTTGGTAAGAATGTTGTTGATAATGATGTTGTAGATAACTTAATCCCTATCTTGAAAGACCTCAACATCGACAATGAAGGTAAGCGGGTGGTTGAAGCAGAAGATGAAGAGAAGAAGGATCCCACTCCTCGCTTTGTGAAGAATCATCCCAAAGAGCTAATCATTGGCAACCCATTTGAGAGAGTGAAGACATGAGCTGCCTACAACAAAGAACAAGCAGACAGTGCCTTCATCTCACAACTGGAGCCAAAAAACATCAAGGAAGCTCTTAGAGACGACAAGTGGATCCTAACCATGTACGAGGAACTAGAGCAATTCGAGAAGAACCGTGTGTGGACTCTAGTGCCAAGACCAAGTGATAGAAAAATCATTGGCACCAAGTGGGTCTACTGCAAAAAGCTTGATGAACAAGGCAAAGTGGTAAGGAACAAAGAAGGGTTACTGGCACAAGGTTACAATCAACAGGAAGGTATTGACTTTGATGAAACTTATGCTCTTGTTGCTAGGCTTGAATATATTAGAATTCTACTTGCCTTTGTTAGTTACAAAAATTTCTTGCTATATCAAATGGATGTTAAAAGTGTGTTTTTGAATGGTGCAATCGAGGAGGAAGTATTTGTTGCTCAACCTCTGGGCTTTGAAAATGACAAGTTACCCAATCATGTTTATTTGTTGCAAAAAGCTCTCTATGGACTCAAACAAGCACCTCAAGCTTGGTATGAAAAATTAAAGAACTTTTTGTTAGACAATGGGTATGTCATGGGAAAAGTCGATTCTACTTTATTCCTAAAACACACTTCTAGCAATTTTCTTATCATTCAAATTTATGTTGATGATATCATTTTTGGCGGAACTGATCTTGATCTTTGTAAGGAGTTAATTCTCTTATGCAGAGTGAGTTCGAGATGAGCATGATGGGTGAGTTGACTTTCTTTCTCGACTTTCAAATCAAGCAAACAAAAGATGGAAACTTCATCAACCAAGGCAAGTACACTAGTGAACTACTCAAATGCTTTGCGATGGAGAACATGAAGTTGATGGATACACCCATGTCCAACACCACCAAACATGATAGAGATGAAGAAGGTGAGAAGGTAGATGAGAAGCTCTATAGAGGTATGATTGGAAGTTTAGTTTATTTAGCTGCCTCTAGACCTGATATTATGTTTAGTGTTGGTTTGTGTGCTCGCTTTCAATCAAGTCCTAGGAAATCACATCTTATTGTTGTTAAGAGGATTTTGAGGTAATTGGACAAAACTCAAAATTTTGGACTATGGTATCCTAAGTCAAGGGACTTCACTCTTGTAGCATATAGTGATGCAGATTACGCGGGTTGTTTGGTTGATAGAAAGTGCACAAGTGGCACTTTCTTCCTTCTAGAACCATGCTTGGTGTCTTGGTTTTCTAAGAAACAGAGCATCGTGGCATTATCAACTACCGAGGCTGAATACATTGCAATTGGGAGTTGTTGTGCATAGGTCCTATGGATGAAGCAAATGCTCCAAGACTTTAACATACATTTTGATGCTTCTCCTATCTATTGTGACAATAGTAGTGCAATTAATATTTCTTATAATCCTATATTGCATAGTAAAGCTAAACATTTAGAGGTTTTCCATCACTTTCTTCATGGTCACATTGCCAAGAAGGATATTTATATCACACATGTGGACACGGAAAATCAGTTGGCGGATATTTTCATTAAACCTCTAGCTAGAGAGCAATTTAATTTCATTATATCTAAACTGCTCATTGTTTCTTTGGATGATATTAACATGCTATCTAGCTAGTTGTTTTTAACCTATATGTCTTGATCATGCTTTACTCACCTAGCTTGCCTAAAATTGCTTAAAAGGCTAAAATTTGCTTGTTGACATGCTTAGTTTCACTTGTTTTTGGGCATTTCTCTTATTTCTTGTTTTTATCACTAAATAGTACCCAATGATGAGTGATATGTTCCTAAGTATGTTCAATATACATAACAGACTCATAAAATGAATTTAATTGGCATTCATATGGCTAGAAATTAAGTTTGATGGTTTTAGGTTAGTTAGACCATCGGTCGAGTTTCCCCTAGGACAAACTCGACCGATTAGTGGTCGAGAGCTATTCTTCAGAGGACCAATCAGTCAAGTTTCCCACTCCCAGAACTCGACCGATCCATGGGTTGAAGCCAACTTAAGTTTGGTTCGGCCGACTATTCTCCCTCTCAACTAGAGAATAGTTGATTGATTGCTCTTATTCTAGCCCTAAGCTCTCACCCCTTGCCTTAACCTTCCCCTTCTTAGCCCTTCCCTGACCTAGATAGGATGACCCAGACCTCCCCCATTGCTCTTTGGTGGTGCTTGGATGGTTTTTGAGGTTTGTTTTGAGTGTTTGTTCGTTTCTCTCCTCTTTTTTCGCCTCTATGGCTTCTCAAAGGAGAAAATGACCTGCCCCAAGAAATGCCCCTTCATCCTCTTCATCTAATTACTTAATTCCCTTCGAGGATACTTCTTTTATCTCAATAGAGGTTGTTAATAGGTATAAGGACCTTCTTCCTAGGAGTCATTTCCCTTTTCACGCCTTGTTTGAGCCTAGTCCTAGGCGTCAAGTAGTTATAGACCAAGTAGCTAGGTTGCTTTCTGTTTACCACCTCTCCGCCTTGGTCGTCGAATGTGATTGCTTTTCCAATTTGATATCTTGCACAAGAGTAGTTCACAAGTTCTATGCTAACTTGTATTGGAACTACGACTCCCTCGTTCCCCCGCTGAATACTCAAGTAATCCTAACCTCTATGATCACCGGTAAATGTTTCCAATCTCTGAGGATATTTTAAATGTCTTCTTTTCCAGAGATGAGGAAAACAATACTTGGTGTAAGGATTACGGTGAGTATTTCGATCTTTTGGATCTCGAAGGTTTCTACAAGCAGAATGAACTGACTCTCCCTAATATTCATCACTACTTGAAGAAACCTGGCATTACATATAAGAAGAAGAGCACCCTTACTTCCTCCTCCCTCATCCTTAGGAAGCACATTTTGGCATTCGTGATCAACTGCAATATCCATTCGAAGAAAAATCAAACAGATATTGCAGAGAACACTACTGTCATTATGTATTGCATCCTAGAGAACATTAGTGTCAAATGGGCCAGATACATTCTACACCACATGACCTACTTTGACACTGGTAAGAACACAAAAGGCACCCATCCCCCGTACCCGACCCTGATTTGTGGTTTGTTTCAGTTTGCTACTGAGAAATCACTCTTTTCTAACTTCTATTACAAGGTAGCCAGAAAGGGTGTTTGTAATAATGAAACCACAATTCAGAAGTGTGTGCATGTTTTTGCCTCCTCTACCCCTGGTGCTTCTCCCTCCACTTCTGCCTCTGCAGCTCCTGTCTCCTCTGCCCATGCTCCACCTCCTCAGCCCCCTCCTCAACCTATTCATTCTGTGTATCCAATGAAACCCTTATGGGCTACATGATGCACCAACAAGCATACAACCAATAGGTCCAGGAGCACCTACATCAAGATCTCTATTCAATCATGTCTACCATGAACATCTCCTGTGCACACCCCTACCCCACCTACCATCCCTACCCCGGTAATGATTATGCTTCATATGTATACAATAATTATTGCCCTACCCCTGAGCCTTCCACTGCTGCTGCTCCTCCACCCTTTGTTGTTGGTGGTCCTGCCCCTGCTCCTGTCTACCTATCATTGCCTGCTAACCACCTTGCTTGTCAGCCTTGGAGACTCTGCTCCATCCTTTCCTCAGGACAATGAGCTCTGTGCTCTTGGTATGACTTGGGATGAGTAGAATGCTCATTGGCTCGGTCGTGGTTTCGGTCCTCTTACAGATGAGGAGATGTCTGACTAAGCTGATGATGATGATGAGGTTGTTGATGACGACGATGGTGATGGCAAGGACGCTTTTGATGATGGTGATGGTTCGGGTGTTGATTCTGGTGATGAAGGCACTACAGATGCACCCTCTGACAAAGACGAGGACTACGATCCTAGAGTCAATGATGATGATGATGTTGTTGATATAGATAGTTTAGATGTTTAGCTTGTTTCTTAGTTTTTAGTCTCGCATGCTAATCATATACAACTTTCTAGGCTATTTTGTATAAGAAACATCTGGGCACATTATCTGAGTTGTGCTATTTTATCTTCTATTGTTTCATCACTTCCTGCTTGTAGTTGCTTACATGAGAACATGCATCTGAGTTGTACTATATGTGATGTGCACCCTGTGGCATCCAACTTATAAAACACAAGATTAACTAAGAGGAAGCGAATCATTTGCAGCGGATTACTGAAAATCACTAAAAATTAAATTTTTTTGCAAAGAGTGTTGGCTAAATGGACATCTGTAAATCCCTTTGTTTTGATAATGACAAACATTTCATTCTTGTTAATCTAACGTGCTACTTGAGTGTTACAGGAATAAGGTGGATGACAAAGCAATTAGGGAAATCCATATGCTTACATATTTATATTTTCATGAAATGTAATCACTTTGTAAAAACTTGTACAAATATATAATGTACAAGTACTTAGATTTCATGTAAATCAAGCGTTAGATTCTCCCTAGCTAAACATCACATTTAGATAGGCCATCCCCTTCAAATAAGTTCACATATGCACACTCATACACACACTTAGTGCTTTAATTAAAAAAAATTGAAACAGGGTCACTCTCGGTCGACTAACTCCTCGACCGAGACACTCTCGGTCGACAATCTTCTCGACCGAGAAAGACCCAAGTAGCCGTTAGACACATCTGACAAGGTAGTTGGCAGTTGGAGATAAACGTTGCAAAACACTTGATTCAGAGAGCCTGTCGGTCGACAAAAGTTCGACCGAGTAGGTGTCTCGGTCGACCATTTCTCGACCGAGATGGACTCTGACAGCAACTGCAGAATTAATTAATTAGTCGTTGCTAAAGCAACAAACTTGTACCTAACGGCTAGTTAAGCACTTAGAAACCCCTAGAAGGTGTCTATAACGTGCTTAAGCACTTGTAGGACATTCCTATAAATAGGACATGCCTTAGGACACCTAAACTCACTTGTTACACTTGAGAAATCTTTGAGCATACTTTGAGCAACCTATTTGTGAGCAAATTGAGCATAGTGACAATTGGCTACTTCTTCTCTTAGCTCAAAATCCGTGTCCTATAGGCTATCATCTCCTATCCACTGCAATCACATTTCCATACACTTTGGTTAGGAGATCTACACGCTTGATCTAGGCAAATCAAGCCTTGTGCTACAAAAGGATAAGTTGTAATTTCTATTTCCTTTCTTGTTCTCTATTGTTGTTTGTACTCTCCTTGCTACTCCTAGGTTGGAGGCTGCGGATTGGAGAGGTTGAAGATCTTCTTGGTGAAGAAGGGGACCTTGAGCTACTTCAAGAAGGCTGGTGCAACGGGAGGTTACTTCTAGAGAGGAAGGCTACTTCAAGGGGGAGCTTGGAGTTACTTCAAGAAGGCTACCTCAAGTTGGTGCATCTACTTCTAGTGAAGGCTGTTCAAGGGGTGTAAAGAAAGTATTGTATTTTGTGTAAATCCTTGTGAAGGTAATAAAATTAATACTTTCAAAATCCCGGTTGGGTAAGCAAACGGGTAGTGGACTGACAACTTTAGTATTTGCTAAAGTTGGAACCACTCTAAACACCTGTCTCCTTCTTCCATTTTCATTTGTGGTTGTTAGAGTTAAATAATTGCTAAAATATTTAAAAACTCTATTCACCCCCCCCTCTAGTGTTTTTCAATTGGTATCAGAGCAGGCTTCAAGGAACCTTAACAAGGTCTTGAAGAATGGGTGACGGGGTGCTTAACAACCTTAACCTTGAAGGAACACTTGTTGCTAGACCTCCGGCATTTGATGGAACAAACTACACATATTGGAAGAGAAGGATGCAGTTCTACTTCCAAGGCATCAATTGGGACTTATGGAGGATGGTGTCAACCCCATACGAGCTTCCTCAAACACAATATGCAGAGTGGGATGCAAACACGATAAAGTTGGCTCAAATGAATGCCAAAGTTGTAAGCATTTTATATTGTTCAATTTCTGTAAGAGAATTTAATAGGATATCAAACTATGACACAGCCTATGATATCTGCATAGACTGTCCATAACTTATGAAAGTACAGTTCAAGTCAAGAATTCTAAGATTAGCATGCTTAAACAAAAGTTTGAACACTTCCGTATGGATCCAAATGAATCTATTAGTGAAATGTTTGCAAAATTCTCTTCTATTGTTAATGGTTTAAATGCCCTAGGAAAAATTGTTCTTGAAGAAGATCAGGTATCGAAAATCCTTCGATCACTTCCTCCTAAATACAAGCCAAAGGTGACAGCCATTGAAGAAGCTAATGACCTCACTCGACTGAAAATGGAGCAACTCATTGGCAATCTAGAAGCTCATGAAGCAACCCTAGAAGAAGAAGAAAGAAGAGAACGTGAACTTCAGCAAGGAAAGAAGAAGGATGTGGCTCTAAAAGCTTCAAAGATAATCACACCAGAAAGTGAGGAGTCAAGTGAAGAAGAAGGAGAAGAAGCATTGATTGTCAATGGTAAGAAATATAGAAGATTTAAATCTAACAAAATTTCTAGTTCTTCTTCTTCTCCTCCTAGGTGCTTTGAGTGTGGAAAAAAAGGACATTTCAAAAATGAATGTCCTGGTGCAAAGAAAGGAAAGAAAAGTTCACACAAGAAGAGGGGAGAAAAAGCCTATAAAGCTGCATGGGACGAGTCAAGTGAAAGTGAAAGCGGAGAAGAAAAGGTGGAATGTCTAATGGCAAGAGAAGATGATGAAGACTCTCAAGAGGTAAGCCTACTTGATCTTCCTAAAGAAGAGTTAATTACTAGTTTACAAGAAACTCATGATAACTATGTTGATGTCAAGAAGAAACTAAAGAAGGTTATCAAAACAAATGATGAGCTATATGCTAAATTAAATGATCTCTCTTCTGAAAAGAACAACATTGATCTTGAGAATTTGTCTTTAAAAACATTTTTTAAATGATTGCACTAACAAGCTACTCACTCTAGAAACAAATGTTGATCTTCTCTCTCAAGAAAAGACTGAATTGTTAGCTAAACTAAAAGATTTTCAGACTCAACCAATTCTGTGTAACCATCTAGACTATGACAATATTGTAAAAGAAAGAGACTCCCTATTATTTGATTTAGATCAAGCTAGAAAATATTTACACAAGAAGATGGATGACATTGCTAAGCTACAAAGAAACCTACATGAGTTAAGAAGAAAAGATATCCTTGACAACATCCTAAAAGCCTCCTCTAGTTTCAATGGAAGAAAAGGTTTGGGATATGATCCAAAGAAAAATCAACCCAAAAGAACTCGGACTATGTTTGTACCTAAGAACACAATTCCTAGAAAGAGAAATGAAGTTGACTCTATTACTTGTCATTTTTGTCTACGTCTTGGACATTATTCATTTTCATGCCCGTATAAGACCAAGGATTCCTACTTAGTTTGGGTCCCAAAATCCCAAACTTAGTAGAGTAGAATGCAATTCAGTTGAGATATGATCAAATGCTTAATTTTGCAATTCATAGTGTACTATCTCAACTTAATAAAAGGTTTTATGCATTATAATAATTTTCTGAACTGTTGTACTGAAACAGAAACTTAGTCGGTCGAAGTATTGTCGACCGAAAATATAATCGGTCGAACTTTTGTCGACCGACCAGATGCCTGTGACAAATCAATATCAAACAGCAACTATATCGGTCGAAAATTGGTCAACCGGCTGAATTTCTGTCTTTAATTTGCAATACAGCAACCTTCTCGATCGACGATTAGTCGACCGAGAAAGATGTCGGTCGAACAATTGTCGACCGACTGAAGTTCTGAATCAGAATTTTTATACAGTCTCTACTTAAATGCTTCTAACCATATCGGACCATCACATGGGTACCAAAACCTACATTCTAATGCAGGATTGGGTGGTTGACAGTGGATGTTCCAAACACATGACCGGAAACAAGGATGCATTTCAAACTTTTGAAGAAAAGAAGAGTGGAACAGTCACTTTTGGAGATAACGGTAAAAGTAAAATTGTTGGAATAGGTAACATTGGTACAAACCTCGAAATAAAGAATGTTCTACTTGTTGATGGTTTGCACCATAACTTAATAAGTGTGAGTCAATTATGTGATAGTGGCTATGATGTTTTATTTAACAAAACCTGCTGCAAATTATTAATAGAAAACACTACAAATGTCGTCTATGAAGGAAAAAGAGTTGGAAATCTTTATATTCTTAGACCTAACTCTATGAAATCTGTAGTAGGAAAATGCTTGCTTGCAAATGAAAATACTTTACAATTATGGCATAAAAATCTAGGACATGCTAGTTCACATGTTATCAAAAAGTTAGTGAAATATGATCTTGTTCGTGGTTTGCCTACTTTATCCTTTGATCAAGTTGAAAATTGTGAACCATGTACATTGGGAAAGCAAACAAAAACCTATTTTAAACCTAAACATGAACTTAGCACCAGTAGATCTTTAGAATTAATTCACATGGATTTATTTGGACCTATGAGGACACAATCTATCGGTGGCAAAAGATATTGTTTTGTTATTGTTGATGATTATAGTAGATATACATGGGTACATTTTATTGCAACCAAAGATGATACTATTCATGCTTTTATAAAATTTTTCTCTATGATTGAAAATCTATTACAAAGCAAAATATGTACCATTAGAAGTGATCATGGTGGAGAATTTGAAAATCATGTATTTGAAGAATTTTGCACATCTCAAGGGTACACTCACAAATTTTTCTGCTCCACGCACTCCACAACAAAATGGCATAGTTGAAAGGAAAAATCGATCACTACAAGAAATGGCTAGAACTATGATGCTCGAACATAACACCCCCAAAACCTTCTGGGCTGAAGCTGTAAACACCGCATGCTATGTGTTAAATAGAGTCATTGTTCACTCTCATTTGAAGAAAACTTCGTATGAAATAATACATTCTAAGAAACCTAGAGTTGACTATTTTCATACCTTTGGATCTACATGTTATATCTTAAATACCAAAGATGATAGAGATAAGTTTGATTCTAAATCACACAAAGCATTCTTTTTGGGATATTCTACCTCTAGAAAAGCATTTAGAGTCTACAACACTATCTCTAGAAAAGTTGAGGAATCTATTCATGTCTCTTTTCATGAAGAGTCCAAATCAAAAAATCTAGAACTAATTGATCTTACTAATCAATTCGAAAACTTAGACATACCAAATGACAGTGAGAAAGATACTACAAACAATAACCAAGCTGAAACACAACCTATACCTAGACTTATTAAGGATCATCCTCAAGAATTAATTATTAGAAATCCAAATGATAAAGTAAAAACTCGGTCTTCCTTTAAGGATGTTGCAAACATGGCTTTTGTTTCTATCATTGAACCTAAGAAGATATCTGAAGCTCTTAAAGATGATTATTGGATAATAGCAATGCAAGAAGAACTAAACCAATTCACTAAAAATGATGTATGGGATTTAGTTCCTAAACCACAAGATAAAACCATCATTGGAACTAAATGGGTTTTTAGGAATAAACTAAATGAGGCAGGAGAAGTAATAAGGAATAAAGCTCGGTTAGTAGCACAAGGATATAATCAACAAGAAGGAATAGATTTTGATGAAACATATGCACCAGTAGCTAGACTTGAAGCTATAAGAATGTTACTAGCTATTGTTGCACATAAAAACATCAAACTCTACCAAATGGATGTAAAAAGTGCATTTCTAAATGGAATCATTCAAGAAGAAGTATATGTTGCCCAACCACCCGGTTTTGAAATACCGGAAAAAGGTGACTATGTTTATAAACTTAAGAAAGCACTTTATGGTTTAAAACAAGCACCTAGGAACTGGTATGAAAGGCTCAAGACATATCTTTTTGATAATGGTTTTTCTATTGGAAATTCCGATTCTACTTTATTTTTCAAAACATATACATCTGATTTCCTAGTTGTGCAAATATATGTTGATGACATTATTTTTGGAGCTTCTAATGAATCGTTGTGCACACAATTCAGTGACATTATGCAAAAAGAATTTGAAATGAGCCTCATGGGTGAACTAACTTTCTTTCTTGGTTTCCAAATTAAACAAACGCCTGCCGGAATTTTTATAAGCCAAGAAAAATATACTAAAGAACTCTTAAAACGTTTTGGGATGGATCAGTGCAAACATGCTACTACTCCTATGGCCACTTCTATAAAAATTGATAAGGATGAAAATGGGGAACCAATTGATGATTCCTTATATAGAGCCATGATTGGTAGTTTGCTTTACTTAACTGCTTCTCGACCGGACATCATGTTTTCTGTTGGTCTTTGTGCTCGATTTCAATCACAACCTATGCACTCTCATTTTCAAGCAGTTAAACGAATTCTTCGATACTTAGCCGGCACTACATGTTTTGGTTTATGGTATCCAAAAGGACAATCCTTGGATTTTAAAGCTTATACTGATGCTGATTATGCTGGTTGTCGACTTGATCGCAAGAGCACTAGTGGTGGTTGTTTCTTGTTAGGGAGAGCTTTAGTATCTTGGTTTAGCAAGAAACAAAACACGGTTGCCCTTTCTACCACTGAAGTTGAATATATGGCAACCGGATCTTGTTGTGCTCAAGTGCTTTATATGCAACAAGTGTTAAATGATTATGGTTTTACTCTTTCATCTACGCCTATCTTTTGTGACAACACAAGCACTATAAACTTAGCACATAATCCTATTTTACACAGCCGAGCTAAACATATTGAAATCCGTCATCACTTTTTAAGGGATCCTATCTCCAAGAATCATGTTTCCCTTCATCATGTTGATACGGAAGATCAATTGGCTGATATTTTTACAAAACCGCTTCCACTAGACCAATTTAACAAAATTAGGAAGCAACTGCTTATCACTCCTTTGGAAGATGTTTTCTTTGATATTTGTGCTTCTTAAAAATAGCTTTTAATTACATCATTTTGGCTTTTAATGGACATTTTTTTCATTAGTATTTGGTATCAAAGGGGGGAAAATAAACGGATATCTAATTAAGGGGGAGTTTTTAAACGGATATCTTTTTGAAATGACAAAGGGGGAGAAATAAATATAAAACTTAGTATTTGTGCAAAACTCAATCAAAGAGTTTCATAAACTCTTGGCTTTACATTGAAAGTTGCTATATTCCCTAAAGGATTGGATTTCATGTTCCATAATTCATGGGAATAATAAGCACACATTTTATAAACAAGAGAAGAAATTTACAAAGGTAATCTTCAGGTATGAAACTCACATGTTTTTATACTTTCTTATTTTATATTTAGGAAATGTTTGTCATATTCAAAAAGGGGGAGATTGTTGGCTAAATGGACATCTGTAAATCCCTTTGTTTTGATAATGACAAACATTTCATTCTTGTTAATCTAACGTGCTACTTGAGTGTTGCAGGAATAAGGTGGATGACAAAGCAATTAGGGAAATCCATATGCTTACATATTTATATTTTCATGAAATGTAATCACTTTGTAAAAACTTGTACAAATATATAATGTACAAGTACTTAGATTTCATGTAAATCAAGCGTTAGATTCTCCCTAGCTAAACATCACATTTAGATAGGTCATACCCTTCCAATAAGTTCACATATGCACACTCATACACAAACTTAGTGCTTTAATTAAAAAAAAATTGAAACAGGGTCACTCTCGGTCGACTAACTCCTCGACCGAGACACTCTCGGTTGACAATCTTCTCGACCGAGAAAGACCCAAGTAACCGTTAGACACATCTGACAAGGTAGTTGGCAGTTGGAGATAAACGTTGCAAAACACTCGGTCGACAAAAGTTCGACCGAGTAGGTGTCTCGGTCGACCATTTCTCGACCGAGATGGACTCTGACAGCAACTGCAGAATTGATTAATTAGCCGTTGCTAAAGCAACAAACTTGTACCTAACGGCTAGTTAAGCACTTAGAAACCCCTAGAAGGTGTCTAGAACGTCCTTAAGCACTTTTAGGACATTCCTATAAATAGGACATGCCTTAGGACACCTAAACTCACTTGTTACACTTGAGAAATCTTTGAGCATACTTTGAGCAACCTGTTTGTGAGCAAATTGAGCATAGTGACAATTATCTACTTCTTCTCTTAGCTCAAAATTCATGTCCTATAGGCTAGCATCTCCTATCCACTGCAATTACATTTCCATACACTTTGGTTAGGAGATCTACACGCTTGATCTAGGCAAATCAAGCCTTGTGCTACAAAAGGATAAGTTGTCATTTCTATTTCCTTTCTTGTTCTCTATTGTTGGTTGTACTCTCCTTGCTACTCCTAGGTTGGAGGCTGCGGATTGGAGAGGTTGAAGATCTTCTTGGTGAAGAAGGGGACCTTGAGCTACTTCAAGAAGGCTGGTGCAACGGGAGGTTACTTCTAGAGAGGAAGGCTACTTCAAGGGGGAGCTTGGAGTTACTTCAAGAAGGCTACCTCAAGTTGGTGCATCTACTTCTAGTGAAGGCTGTTCAAGGGGTGTAAAGAAAGTATTGTATTTTGTGTAAATCCTTGTGAAGGTAATAAAATTAATACTTTCAAAATCCCGGTTGGGTAAGCAACCGGGTAGTGGACTGACAACTTTAGTATTTGCTAAAGTTGGAACCACTCTAAACACCTGTCTCCTTCTTCCATTTTCATTTATGGTTGTTTGAGTTAAATAATTGCTAAAATATTTAAAAACTCTATTCACCCCCCCTCTAGTGTTTTTCAAAGAGATCCACACATAGGAAATTTTTTTCATCAAGAACCAAAATATAGTATTTACATTTTGTTCCATAAGTACACAACTTGTGCTATCTCTTCTCGAGGATTACAACATCAACTTTCCTATTCAACATTATGTACAGACAACATAAAACCTCAAGGCATCAAGCCAAAATCTCGAGTCGATGATGAAAACACTGTCTATAAATCCTGAGGACCTGAGAGTACATAGACGACACATAGGACTACTATCTATACAACTAGATAGGCAGTATCTCCACCTGAGATATTACTGTTGTCCTCGATGTTGTTGTTGTTCCTTCTCTGCTAAAGGTTTCCTGTCTCTTTGTCCGCATCCACCTAAAAACATTGGATCCCATGGGGGTGAGACAATTGTAAATTGTCCCAGCAGGAGATATAACTCTCCGCCAAAACATTATTATTACAATTATATACATAAAACTGGACAGAGGATATGCAGTTTAAAGCATTCTCATCTTAAAGCATTGTAACTATCTATGATAGAACAATAGATCAACTTTTCTCTTAATAAGGAATAGGAAGAACATGTATATCATTTATCATCCATATTATACCATCATGTTAAACTTCTCTTGTGACACTCATTAGCTTGATGTGTCACCCATGAGATATTTTTGTTTCAACTTATTGGCCTTAGCCAATCTGCTAAACAGACTTTGGTTATATTGGACATCAGAGTGTGCATCATCATGTCTTATTTAGGCATTGGTCTATACCAATCCTATATAAATATTCTAGGCATTGGATTACACCAATCATGTGCAACTAGTACAAGCATTAGACTTATATTATTCCTGTGTATCCATTCCAAGTATTAAACTATGTCAATCTTGTGCAACTATTCCAGGTATTGATCTATGTCAATCCTGTGCAACTATTCTAGGTATTGATCTATGTCAATCCTGTGCAACTATTCCAGGTATTGATCTATGTCAATCCTGTGCAACTATTCCAAGTATTGATCTATGTCATTCTTGTGCAACTATTCCAGGTATTGGGTTATTACCAATCATGTGTTATTATTCCAGGTATTGGGAGTTAGCCAATCTTGTGCATTCCAGGTATTGGGAGTTAGCCAATCATGTATTATTATTACAGGTATTGGGATTTAGCCAATCATGTGCATTCCAGGTATTGGGAGTTAGCCAATCCTGTGGTTTATAGGCTTCATGCCTCTACCAGGTATTGGACTTTAACCAATCATGATTACACAGCCAGGCAGTGGACTCTAACCACTCCTGATTACACATCCAGGCAGTGGACTCTAACCACTCATGATTACACATCCAGGTAGTGGACTCTAACCAATCCTAATTACACATCCAGGTAGTGGACTCTAACCACTCCTGATTACGCAGTCAGGCAGTAGACTCTAACCACTCCTGATTACACAGCCAGGCAGTGGACTCTAACCACTCCTGATTACACAGCCAGGTAGTGGACTCTAACCACTCCTGATTACACAGCCAGGTAGTGGACTCTAACCACTCCTGATTACACATCCAGGCAGTGGACTCTAACCACTCCTGATTACACAACCAGGAAGTGGACTCTAACCACTCCTGATTACAGGCTTCATGCCTCTGCCAGGTATTGGACTTTAACCAATCCTAATTACACAGATCATGGGATATAAATTCCTTTAACTCATCATTGATCATCACATCCTTCTCTAGGCTCTGAACCTTGAGGTTAGCCTTCATAACTTTTCACATTATTTATTGAATACAATTGTTCCTTTTATTAAGTTTATTAAAATGTTATCATTTCTTACAATAAACTTTTATAATCATCTTGGTACCTTTCACTATGCCACAATTGTTCTCATGGCTCATATGGCCCATAAAATATCTTGTCACCTCTCACTAGGCAACATATAATCATATGGCTCACAAGGCCATTACACATCTTGTCACCTCTCACTAGGTAACAATAACATATCACCTCATGTAATACAATAGTAACACCACTATTTCCTCAATAGGGTTAGGGCTTACTATTCATATCATATTATGATTTCTCATGTCCCATTACCCAATTTAGGGTTAAGGTTTCCCACCTCATGTTAGGATTTCATAGTTATCAAAGTATATCAACTTTGAGATGCTAACTGTGAAGTCTTTCATATCTTGTTGTATCACTTACCTCATTACTTCCAACTTTCTTGAGTTATCAACTTATCTTGGATTAAGGTATTTCCCATCTTAATCCTTTCATCCACTAACCTATCACTCTTATCATGAAGTGCATAGGTCACACATAAGAATGGTCCAACTATCTTTAATGATATGGACTCATCTCAGGTTAAAGCATTGCTTGCTATAAGGGTATCTACAATAAATAACTTTAGGTATTTCCCCCATCAATGTATTGGTTACCATTCCATTATTCAAATTAGGGTTTCCCATATCATTACTCTTTAATAGGGTTTAGGGTTTCTCGTCTCTTCAGAGACATCCGATAAAAAAAGGGTTTAGGGTTTCACATACTATCATACTTCATTAGGGTGAGGATTGCATATAACATTACCCTTCATTAGGCTTTCACATCTTATTGCCTAAAATTAGGGTTTATTATTCATCCCAACAAGAGTTTCTCATAGCATCACCCTCAATTAGGGTTTCTCATGGAATCAACCTCAATTAGGGTTTCACATTGAATCAACCTCAATTAGGGATTCACATGGAATCAACCTCAATTAGGGATTTACATTGAATCAACCTCAATTAGGGATTCACATGGAATCAACCTCAATTAGGGTTTCACATTGAATCAACCTCAATTAGGGATTCACATGGAATCAACCTCAATTAGGGATTCACATTTAATTGTCTTGGTTTTAGAGCCACAACATTACCCTAGGCTTGGGTTACATCTGATATTGCTCTAAATTAGGGATTGGGGTTCAACAACCTTCTTGATTAGGGTTTCATGATCTCTTTATTATGGATCATACCCTATTCATCACATGATCACTACTCATGTATGAATTCCTTTCCATCATCCTCTCAACTTGATTAGGTTACATCAACCCTTCAATCAAGTACATACAACTATGAATGACATAGTGTACCAAGTCATTGATCCTATCTCAATTAGGGTTCATCCCTTAATTGGCACTATTCACTTAGGTACTATTAGGGTTTCAACCTTTATACCTTCATTGATTATCATTACTAATCATCATTGGATCAATGGATCATTCATCATCTTAATTCTTAAGAGATTCCATCACATTGGACCTTCATTACATAAAGTATCCATTTGAATTGACCAATTGAATCTCCAATTACAATAGATGTCCAAGTGGATTAACCAATTGAATCCTCAATCAACCTTGACTACTTGAGCCCCAAATGATCTTGGTCTTTCAAAGTTCAAATGGTTTGAAACCATTTGGTAAAGGTGCACACTCAAGACTGTTTGCTAACGTAGTAGGTGAAGACCGTTTGCCCAAGTTTGACTTTTGAAACCGCATGGGCACAAACGGTTTGGGATCGTTTGGCCCCAAACGGTCTTGAGACCGTTTGGCCCCAAACGGTCTTGAGACTATTTGGACTCAAACGGTCTTGAGACCGTTTGGTCCAAACCTCCTCAAAACTGCATGGACCAAATATGGTCTCAACCAATTGAATTGGATTAGGATTTCCAATGTTGATTCCTTCAATCATTGAATTCATGGAACCATTCATCAATTGGACCTATCCTCATTCTTCAATTGAGTTTAATAGGTCAACCTTCAACTGATTTGACCCTCAATTGATCATCAATTAGGGTTTGAATCAATTGGATTAGGGTTTGGAATCGATAATCCTTCAACACTAATCAATGCAAGATTAGTTACTTTGAAACCATTGAACTATCATCCAAATTGAACATGACCTGACCCCAAACGGTCTTGAGGTCATTTGGATGACCACCAAACGGTCTTGAGACTGTTTTCCCATGTTAACATCAAAATCCAAGTCAACCAATTAGGGTTTGGATCATTGGATTGATCACCAAATCATCAATTGATTACACTCCAACATAGTATCTTTGGATCTTCAATTGCTTAACCATACTCAACCCTAGACCTCCAAATGGTCTTGGGTGACCTGCTCATCCAACCCTTGGATTCTAGTGAAATTCATCAAGGTTTGGTCTATTGAGTCGATCAACAAATCAGTAATTGATTGCTTTGTAACTTGGTAACTTTGGACCTTCAAATAGGCAACCATACTTAACCCTAGACCTCCAAACGGTCTTGGGTGATCCACAAACGGTCTTGAGACCTTTTGGGTGATCCCCAAATGGTTTTGAAACTGTTTCGGCTAATCAACCCAAAAAGTTCAATCGATCAAGTTGAAAATCAGCACTTAAATCAATTAGCGTTTGTCTAATTGAATAGCCTTCAACTCATGATTACTTTGGAATTAATTAACCAAATTTGGTGGGTCATCAACCAACATAATTAGGAACAGGATTATCAAACGGTCAACCCTTGTTCAACTCCCCCAAACAGTTTGGAAACTGTTTGGTCTCATGCGGTTTGATGAAACTGTTTGCTTCTAAACGGTTTGAAACTGTTTGCTCCCAAACGGTTTGGGAAACCATTTGAGCATCCCAAACAAGATCGTTTGCATTAGATATTTATAGAGGTGTGTGATTATCATCTTCAACCTCTGAACTCACGAAACCTGCTGTGGTTTCCATGGTAATTGCATCCATCAACCAAATCAATTATTGTAAATGTAGAAAAGATCATTATTTGGTATGGAATTGAATGCAATAACAAAATCAAGGGTTCAAGTTATAAAAACCGCCTCCAATTGATCTCCAAAGCTCCATGTCCATGGAAAAAATGGTGGATGAAACTCCTTTCACCATTCCAAGGCTCGTCCTCAAGGTTTGAGTGAAAAGGAATGGTTAGAATTGAAGAGGGGATCGAAATAGGAAGAAATCTATAATTTATTTTCGATTTCCACCATGGAATCAAGGTGAAATGGATAAAGAACCTTACCAACAGGTTGGGGGTCGTCCTCCTGACCCTCCCAAGCACCCTTGGTCGTTTCCCAAGAAAGGAGAAGAAGTGGGGTCGAAAAAGCCTTCCATTTGGCTTGTAAAAGGTTCTTTTATAACAATTCAATGAGAGAGAATATGCTTTGCAAAAATCCATTTAATCCCAAAAATGTGGCCGCCTCTTCCCCCTCATCTTCCTTAGGGACGAGGCTATCTTTTTTCCTCTTATTCCTCTCAATTATCCATGATTTAAAGAAAAGAAAATTAAGCACCTCAATTCATATTATATTAATATCCATATGTGAGTGGATATTTCTTTTTCTTATAAAATTGTGTGTGGGTTATCCACTCCCTTGGATATTTTCGTGGTCCTTGCAAGGCTCAAGGACGTCACACACACATCTGAATTCAACCATTTTAATTTTGGTTGAAGGCCCTTTAATTAATACATTTATTTTTGCCCTAAAATCAAATTAGGGTTTCAATTAGGATTAAATCTTGATTATTTTAATATCAAGATTCTCTCTCCTCCAACTTAATTCAAATGAGGCGCCCCTGTCATTTTCTTTGTTCTACTTGATGCCAAGAAACATTAGGGACCTTATTGAAGTGGTAAATTACATATTGCACCCTAAGTTTTGGGCAAATTGCACATTACACCAAAACAAGGTTTTATGCACATACATTGCTTTATCAGCTCTTTCTTGGTATTTAGGCTTCCATAAGCCATCCCTCAGCATACTTTTCACTCTCATGATGCTTCAAAACATGAGGAACATATTATCATACACAATTCACACTTAAACCCCTCAACTTGGGTAATTTGCACTTTAGTCCAAAACAGGCAAAACATTGATTTCAACAATGTTCAAAAAGGACTAGAATTGCAACATAAGTTACTCTTGAGCCCTAATTACTTTTCACAAGATGAAATTAAGCATTTAATCATATTTCTTAATCAAAACACCTAGGGTTAAAGTATAACCCAGGTCAGGGATGTTACACACTCTTTCTAGTTTCTCTAATATATTTTCTGCATTGGTGCCATCTTTCACCATATTTTGATTATGACTGAGATTGTATGTTGCTTTCATCTCTGTTTGACATATGATATGAGATTGCTTGTATGTATATTTGTTGGAGAAGACCTGGATATATTCTCTCCTACCCCCCCCCTTCTTTTTGATAATGTCAAAAGGGGGAGAGAAATTTCAAAGTTTTGAAACTCAATCATATTGTTATTCATTATTATACTATTGCTTATTGCTTATGAGATCATTTTCTTGTTCATTCACTGGTTTATCATGTGACTTGCAAAGGACCACATAGTACATGTATGCTATTATTACTCTGTATAGATAGACTAACCATGCAGGTTAGAGGAAGCATAAATTGAGGGGGAGCAATTCACATTGTTCACATCTTGAATCCCCTTAATTCACAAGGTAAAGGTATAACTTCTATATCCTTTTCAATATGTTTGAGAATGGTTTGCCATTGTCAAAAAGGGGGAGAATGTTGACCTTCGGGTTATACATTTCTCATATTTTGATAATGACTTAACCATTCCATTCATTTGTATCTAATATGTGTATTGAATATTGATTTCAGGTGTTAGATACATGAAAAGGATCAAAAATCAAAAGCCATAATTTGCTCAAGTTCAAGTCAAAATCTATACAAGTGTGTTTTTTAGGAAATCTATGTAAACGACCTTAGAAGTTTTTTGTAATCACTTGTATTGATGAATTGACTTGTAACTAAGATGAGAAAATTTATTGGGACACTAAACACCAAGTTTTAATCACTTTATATGCACTTTAGAAAATTGATCACAGACAGTCAATCGGTCGAGTTGCAAACTCGACCGATCCTCCTGGATCAATTCTCTGAAGATGGCATCGGTCGAGTTTTAGTTTCAAAGAACTCGACCGATCGAGTAACTAACCAAATCGAACTTCATTGGTCAGTCGAGTATCCCCAGGGCAAACTCGACTGATAGTTTGAATATTGACTTTGTCTTTTACTCTATCGGTCGAGTTACCTTTATTGAAACTCGACTGATTGCACTGTACCGAATTTGTAGAAAAATTTATTGTGACCGTTGGTGAGCTTTTTGATCAAAAATAGATCTGTTGCCTTGGGCAAAAATGGAAATATTTTGGCCCTAAGTGTTCCCCAACTCAAAGGGGCACCCCCAGCTATAAATAGGACCTCTTGGAGTTCATTCCATGATTGATCATTCACTACATGCTTGGTCCTAGCTTAGTTGAGAGTGTTCCAACCGTTTGAGCCCCTTTCTCTCTCTGCCTTCAAGTCAAATTTATGAGTATGAGTGAGATAGGTTCCTTTGTAAGAGAGCTACTCCATGTATTGATGAAAATCTCTCCTCCACCATCTTCCTACCCTCTTTCCTATTGAAGAAAAGGTTGAAGATCTTCTTAGAGTGAAGGAGAAGGATTTATTGTTCTTTAAGGTTGAAGAAAGCATGAGGTTCCAGATCTCCAAGTGAAGGATATAGGCAAGGCGATGCGCAAGAAAGATAGGTAATCCCTTGAAGGCCTAAGACTTGAAGAAGGAGTGGGTAAGTCCATGTTGATGGCTGAAGACTTCATGGTTCAAGTGGGTAAGCTCCTTCTATAGGTTGAAGATCTTTGCTTGAGGTACTAAGCCCTTGGATATTATGGTTTTGTCTTGTAATCTTATAATGTAATATAAGAGTACCAAGATTGCAAATCCTAGAGATTAAGCACCTCTAGGTAGTGGACTGACATTGCTCCTAGTTAGGATGTGGAACCACTCTAAACCACCTTGTCCAAGTGTATGCTCTTCATTGTCTCTCACCCTTGATATGTTTTCTAGTTTAGGACGTCAAAATGATGCTTGTTTAAGTTTATGCACTTAATATAATTTGGTGGTCTAATCTATTTTGTGAGAATTGTGAAGCTCTATTCACCCCCCCCCTCTAGAGCCCTTGATCCAACATTCACCTCCAACATATCCAAGGACATCCTCCTCAAAGGATGCAAGATAACATGGAAAGTGGAAGGGAAATGCCTAAAACCCTAGAATACAAGGATTTTGGGAGGGAGGGATGAAGCCATGGAATTGATGCAGAACCAAGGGTGGCAAGTGTGGATGCTTAGAGTGGATAACCTTGGACCTCCAGTTTCCACTAGTGTATATATATTTTCCTAGGGGGTCTAGGGTTAAATGGGGTAAAGTTGTAAAATGATAGTAGGGAAGTAGTAGGATTTGGTGGGCAGCACGACCATTCTAGGCAGAACGGTCATGGTGGATGGGTGTGAGAATGGTTGTGGTGGATGGGAATGTCTGTGGTGGAAAGATAAAAATGTCAGATTGATTTTGGGTGGAGCGAGGTGTAGTAGCATGAATGTTCTAGGTAAAACAACCATGGTGTCTTTAGGGTAGTATGACCGTAGTGGTTACCACATCCATATTGGGGTAAGAGGAATTATGAGGAGCTTGTTGGAATGGGCTTTCTGTAGAGCACTACCATGATTGTGACTTGGCATCACAACTGTGGTGGAAGGAATGGCCATGGTGTCAGAGCTATCCTAGGGTTGATTGCCATGGAGTCTACACTATGATCTTTGCTTTGGTAGCACGGCCATGGTGAAGTACCACACCTATTTTAAGGATCTTCCTTGCCCTTTGATTTTCTATGTATAGTTCCATGGGCTCCTTACTTCATGTCTTTCCTTGGTCACTTGGGGGTAGGTTGGGGTAGATTTAGATATCATTTAGGTTCCTCCATGGTTGTGGAATACCTAGGATCCTCCTTCTTCTCTCACTTCCATCATTAAGTGCCAAAGTACCTATGAAAACATACAAGAGCAATCCATATGTGCATTTGATATAAAATCATAATTATTGGGAAATGGCATGTACATCTTATTGATACTAAGGGAAAAATAGCACAATATGAGACCCAAACTAGGGCTCCAATAATATCAAAAACAACATACTTGGTGTTTGAATAAACCATATAGACCATTTTATCTTAGTTGGCCATACAACTAAATTGAATGAGCTCATGTAAACTGATAAATATAAAGATAAAAACAAGGAAACCAGAAATTGTGGAATGGATTGACATCATATAGGGTCACACCTTATCACAATAGGATTAGCCCTAATGTGTTAAAACCTCAATGACATCAACCACACATAAAAATGATCAAGAATCCTTGAATTTACTAAAAATGGTCTATATGACCCACAATAATTAACAATGCACGCCCAAGGAAGGCATGCCAAATGGGAAATCAGACCCATTAATAGGGATTCATGGTCAATAAGACTAAGATTCATACACATGTGTACAATTACAGGTAGGACATACCACATTGAAATTCAGATCCATATGTATAGGTTCAGGTAGTGTGTATCTCATTAAAAAGCATATGAATACAAAATTATCAATGCATGGGAAACATTTAGAAATCGGTGTGGCTACCTCATCATAGTTGGGTGCAATGAATGGTCAATACAAAGTAGCATGTATGTCTACCAATAGAAATTGCATGTTTAAACACCCTTCATTGGATCAAAATAGATTTGAGTCAACCAATAACAGTAGTACGTTGATCATGAATTTACCACAATGTTTACATTTACTGATATTCATCATGAATTTTGTGGGAAGAATGAAAAAAATATAGAAGAAGAATGTTGAATCATGCATACTTAATAAATGCACAACATGTTTACAAAAATTCATACCAAGAACAAATGGCCCTAAATGGTCAAGCTATTTATGATCAAGTCCAAAATTCACAATGCATTGATAATTGGATGTCAAAATTGTATAGTGATGCGCTTAAAACATATAGGAGAATCGTATTTCATATTGTGGTAAGGATACTTCAAATTAATATCCATAACGTTGACTAAAAGAATGGGCCCATCAATAATTATCTATGAGGAGTAGCCAAGATTTGAGTTGAACTGGGATAGATAATATCTACAATTAAGTAGGTGTAATGTAGGAATAATGAACCACTAACATATTGGATAACACTTGAGTACGCATAATTAAGCAAAGATTGACAAAGTATAAATTGTAGGGAAATTGGATGCCATAAGTTGGCAAGGTTAATTCACATTAACAACCACATTTTTGACAAAATAATTGGGCCCATGTCCACAATTATCAATTAAGAGTAACCAATATTTACCTAAATTAGGGAAGTTATATCCCTAATTGAGTTGGCATAATGTAGGGAAAATGTACCATGGACAATTTGTGGTGAATTGGTTGTAAAACGCATAGGGATATGTTTAGAAATTGTAGCCCAAGTCTACAAAAAACAATGCATGGTGAATTGGATGTCAGAAATTGGTACAGATATTACATATTATAGGGCAAGTCCATAATTAATAATGCAATAAAATGCATACATGAATGTTGAATGCCTTTCATGAACCACTTTTTAGGAAGGCATACCTGGACATGGCTAAGAATTAATTATTGTTTGAGAGTTTATTAGGCTAGGTCTAATAACCTTAACACATAATAAATGCACTATATCATGTTAACTAGTTGGCCTAATAACAACCGCTTGACCCATATCATTATAGGGGTAGGTCGAATTTAGTCTTCCTAGGTTCATGTATAAAGATTTGGAGAACCACCTAAATCTTTTTTGCAACTTCATGGTGTGTGTTTTACAATCTAACCTAGGCCTAACCTAGAAACACCATCACAGAAGAGTATGATAACCCATGATCTTCTTGGATTGCAATATAACAAATGAAACAATCTAACCTAGGACTAACTTAGAAACACCATGACAGAAGAGTATGATAACCCATGATCTTCTTGGATTGCAATATAACAATTGAATCGAATTTTTGTACCAAATCTATCTTACCAACTTGTAAATTTCCATAAAATTTTAGTGCATACTGATTAACAACCACATAAATGTTTTTAATACAAGCACAGCACATACTTTTAAGCAGGTAAACCTTGTTAACGGAACATGATATGGCAAATATTACTATAATGGCATGATAGTCACTGAACCATTTGTGTGAGCTCATAATCTGTGCACAAGAGAATTGGGCATTTGTAGGGTAATAACATAAGATACTACAATGAAGTCAATTCATTCATGTATGTTAACTGAATTAGTGTTTACATAAAGTATGTCATTAGCACAGTCATCAGTCTAGGGTTTTTTAGCAAAGTCGTCTACATGATATCAATGTTCATGAATGAAATCGCAAATGTGTGCATAACAACAACTCTAAACTAATAAAAAATTCAAGTAGCTTTTAATAAAAATGACAAGCCAATGTGGTCATAAAACTAGACAATAATTACGTCAAGGCATGTTATCCCCTGCCTACATATTTACATTATGAATCAAGTGATATCCATGGGCAAATTGTACATTAATTAATACATCTTTGAGCAATATTGGCCACAAATGAATACAACTCAAATAGAATGTATGTGTGGGAAAAAACATCAGGGCTAAATGCAACTCGCGAATGAGTACAATCATTACACAAGAGTAGCACAGAAACCATGAATCGCTACTTGAAATAAGTCAAATATTCCTTGATAGAGAGGAGGTACCTAGATAGCACAAACCCATTCCATATCTGCAGCCACAAGCATCCCAATTCAATGCAAAACAAATGAAATCAGAAATGGAGTTAGTAGGAAAGAGTGACGCAAAAATACAAATACAAGCAAAACAAACCTAATGTGCCATCTAGAATGTCGTACATCAAAAACCACTCATAGTTATTTGAACACCCAGTAGTATAGTTACAAGGGATTAGGACATGATATGGAGTTTGAGATGGAACTAAAAAATGAGAAACTTGACAAACATGTCCCCATTTTAAAAGCATTATCCAACATCAGATGCAACTGAGGTTTTGGTGTCGTGGTTTCCTTTACAATCCAGTAACAGTAGTCAAGAAAAGGATGAGAACTAATAATATAAGGTGTACAAGTCTAACCTAGATTGATGATGCATACTAGTAGATTTTTTGCTTGTGGTGCTAGGCCAGATCAATTTGACATTGCAAGGACCCATTCTTGTGCACACATTCAAATCTCTACCCAAGGAAGATTCCTTCCTCTCAATGTCGCTTCAACCAAAGGACCATGTTGCAGCTTTGGAATGACACCATCATGAAAGCTCACACTGATGAGGTTCAGTTGTTCGAGAATGACTCCTTCACACTATAGATCGACAAATAGAAAAAATCACAAACAAGAGAGAAGACAAGAACTAAGTTGCACAAATAACACTCGATTTGGGGAGAAATGAGAACAAGGAGAGGAGGAATGACTTGCTCGAACACTTTGGCCAAAGTCAAGCCAGTTTCAAATTTGGCAAAGCTTAATTGAAGGGGGTCCCTGATCCCAAGAAGAGTAGGACCGGTTTGGTTGGGATTTTTGGATAATGGAATCCCAAATGGGGTCCATCATTTTGATATTTTCCAAACACCATTTTCCTCTAAGTGAACCGAGTGGCACTAAAACACAACTAGTAATATAAATCCAGATGTAAACCAAGTAGAGTTTGAATAATTGGAGTTTAGAATATCTTTCTTTTATAGCATTGGATTTGAGAATTCCTATGGATTGAGGACCTTCACCCTGGAGTCAAATGTTAAGAGGTTTAGAGTGCATGTAAGTTGTCAAATGGGGTATCCTAAAGAAGGGGGATTGAACTCAAGTGTAATAGGGTGGGTTGGAAGAATAGGCCTACATGGAGAAGGGGCAGTAATATAGGAGGAGAGATGAGATATGGTAATAATAGGTTAGTGTGGAACTTATTGACATGGGTATCAATTGGTTAGTTGTGCATGCATTGGGGAATGTGATTCAGAGGTGTTAGCCCCTGGAGTGATTTCAATTTTAACAAGTTATTCATGATGTGGTTCAGATTGATAATTTGTTGTTGTTAGGTTTGGTGAATGTCCCACCTAGGATAGCATGGATGATTGAGTGGTCCAAGTCTTTTGTTTAGTGTTCTTTGAGGGATAGAATGGGTTTGTCATCAAATACATAGGGAAGCAAAAAAGTTGATGGGTGGTTTGGAGATGTGAATGGTGCATTTTTTGACTTCTTATAAGTATGATGTGTGGCATATTGGGATGCCACTATTGTGACTAAGTGTGCGAGTTGGGCATGCACAACTGAGTGTACTTCTAACGAGTCATATATGATGGATGCCACATGTAGATGGAAATTTTACATTTAGAGAATATCATTTTATTGAGACGGTATCTTGCAAAAGATGGGATTTTTCGTGATTGTTTGGTCATGATGATCAATTCTTTTTACCCACCATAAAATGGGATGATAAAATGCTAGCCTTGCTTGGATATAATGCTACTCATTAACACTTTTGCACGTGAATTTCTTAGTAATTATTGATATGATGGACAAATTAAAGAAAGTGACTCCTCGCATTGATATGTGGCATCCATGGTCCATCTATGTCAAGAGACCTTGATGACCAATTTCCCACATACTCCTCACATCAATAATCTTTAATGGAAGATGTTGAGAGTGGTCAATGACCTACTCAATGTATGAGATTTCATTGGTTGTCATCAACCAATGAAAGTCTAGATTTCATTTGTTGTTAGATGGAAATTATGGGAGGTCATCAACTAATGAGAGTTCTAGTTTTTATTGTTAATCAACCAATGGAAGTTCTGGGAGATTTTCAACCAGTAAAAGTTTTGTTTTCCATTGGTTCTCAATCGATGGAAGTTTTAGGTGTTCATCAACCAATGCAAGTTCTAGTTTTCATTGTTTATCACCCAATAGATGTTCTGGGTGGTTGTCAACCAACAAAAGTTCTAGTTTTCATTGGTTGTCAACCGATGGAAGTTCTGAGTGGATGGAAACCAATGGAAGTTATGGTTTTCATTGTGTCAACTGATGGAAGTTCTGGGTGGTCATCAATCAATGTAAGTTTTGGTTTTCGTTAGTTTCCAATTGATGAAAGTTCAGAGTGGTCCTCAACCAAATTGATTATCAATCAATGGAAGTTCTCAATGGTTATCAACCAATGAAAGTTCTAGTTTTCATTGGTTGCCAAACGTTGAAAGTCTTGGGTGGTCACCAACCAGTGAATATTTTGGTTTTAGATTGGTTGTCAACTTATGGGAATTATAGACATTAGTTAAGGGTGATTTTGACTTTTTTACCCATTATAGCCTATATAACCCCCCCCCCATCGACCTAGAGGCTAATTTGACACACAAATGTTTCTGGAAACATGGAGGATGGTATAGTGATCGATGAAAAGCTCCAAGGAGGTCAATATTCATGGATGGAAGCTTGCATGTGGATGCATGTTGTTGGTCAAGATTTTAAAGTTTTTCCAAGCTTGGAAACTTCATTTCCAACCCTGATTGTCTACCTTCTATCTTCTAATCTCTTATTTCTTACTTTTCCTCACCCCATCTCTTCCTTTGGCTGATTTCCATGGATCTCCATGGTGGAAACTTGCTCACCTAGCTTAAGCACCCCCTTTTCTACCTTTTTATCCCTCAGTTTTCCTAGGTCAATCAAGCAACCATCTTGGAATTTGAAGGGATGTCTTGTACATGGGTAAGGGGTAATCTGGCATTGTTCTTATTGTTTCACTATTTTTCCTACATTATAGGTGAGTGATATAACTTTTGATGCATTTTTGCCTACTTATTATATGCACAATCCAAATCTTGCATTAAAATCCCCTAATATGATAAAAAAGATGAACTTTTATGGGTTGTTCGCATGAGTACAATGGAAATACCATATTTCCATTCCTTCTCAATCTTAAAACATATTCTCTAATGTCTATTAGGTGCAGTTATAATCATACATGGGCAGAAATTAGAAATCATGTGAAGATGTCCTTAAAAATGACATGTCTAAGCACATTGGTACCATATGATGAAAGATCGACTCATGTGATTTTTCTTGATGTCATTAGTTATTCTAGAATGATTTTTAACATAGCTTTTTTAGTTTTATGCTGCCAAAATTTTGTGGGACCTAAACTAAATTTTTGAAAGTACCTCATTTTGTGCCTTGTTTTGGCCTTCTTATGTCCTCATCTTGAAACTAGCATAACTCTCACATCCTTTGATGTATGAATCTCAAATTTTAAGCGGTGTCTTGTTAACGCCTTATAAATCTATGTCAGAAACTCTAGATAAATATGTAGTTCCTATATGGGCTTAGCCCTATTATGACTTTATATGGTGTTTGGGCCTGGTTGTACCCTAAATTGATGTTTTGGGTCTTGTTATGGACAATGATGGTACATGATCCCCGATTTGGGTGGTTTGTTATGTGGATATGTATTAAGTCTTTGGAACTTGTTAGAATTGATTAATTTTATACAGTTATATCTGCGTACCTTCTATGTAACTTTATTGATGCAAATGAAATATGAGTAATTAGATTAATTAATCAAGTGTAACCCTAATCATGTAGTGTCATCTGACCATAGAACTATCTCAGTGTCAAACATCGTTGGTTAGTGAAGCAACAATTTAAATTGTTGTAAGGAGATTAGAGTTGTACATTGTTGAGTATATGCAGGTGTAGGGAGGGTATATATTTGCCATCCCAATTTGAAGGTTTTGGAGGGTGGTTGAGGTCATGTCTTGTATTTTATGTGATAAAGAGAAGATGTGGTTGTAACTCAATTTTGAGGGTTGTATACCTTAGTTGTTGGTGCAATGGCTTGTGTACCCATGACATACCAAGTTTTTGGTGGGATGTCAATTTTCAACTACTTGTGTAACTGTGACAAACCAAGCTTGCAATGGCTTGTGCAACTACAATTTGTCACATGTAAAAACTAAAGGGAATAGATTTTTAGGATTTAGGCCAGTCTAAGATCTTATATTGGGATGATTGTGACTTCATGGTAGTCAATTAGTGGTTTGAGTGATATGCCTCAAAATACGTAGGGCTCAAGAATATATATAATCGAACGGTGTAGTATTTTTGTTTAGAGTTTATTTGGTAAATCACATTGGATGATGTTATTACTTTTCCATTCCTGCAAGTATAAATTGAGATTCATGATTGTATATGTATATGTCTAGTAATACATTTATTTGTATATGTCAATTGTACACAGATTTTGGGTAGTTATCCTATTTGTTAGCTATGAGTTTTAATAGATCTAATCACATAATTTACTTATAAAAAATGAATGCTATCAATAGTCATATCATATCACTGGGACTGGGGCTTCATCCCATGATTTTCTACATCTTTTAGGTGATCAACATCACAGTCAAGATCCTGATGCAGAGGAGCCTCAATTCAGAGATTCATATATCTTGGAGGTTGGTGTGGTCTAGTTGGAGTCCTAGAGTCGTCTAGGTACTCTGAACTCTCAACTTTGGACAGAGGGATTTGATATGCATATCAATTTGTGGTCTTCAATTGTATGCTTTGCATAGTGTATATGTTGTATATATCTAATATCTTTTGTATGTAGGTTATTGTAAGGCCACAAAATTCTTTATGAAGTTACCTAGTATGAATATATGGAAAATTTGACCTTTATGCAATTGTTCAATTGGAAATGTTTGGAACAACTTTAAATTTTTTGCCTTTTTGGTATTGTTGGTTAATTAGTGTTTGATCAACAATTTGATTTTGAGCAATCTCATGTTGTGTGGTGGGTTGTCACAAATATATCTTACACCAACTTATATCTAGCTGGTGGAAACTTGCATCGAGTAACAATTTTCACTTCATAACTATCAAACATCAATCTAGCAACCCCGCATCAATTGATCATGTCATTGACTCCAAATTTACCGTAAATGGGAAGTGAACTATGTATCTTGATATGATAAAATTGATAAGGAATCCCGTGCAGTTGGACTATCTCTGGAATATATATTTATGCTATGTTTGGGACTTTGGTCACTTTATTAATTGTAGTATAATGGGATGATTTATTCAAGTGGTTGATTGCAACCCATATGGTGTCGCTCCCTTTCCAGGTCCTAGGTAAACACCCACAAAATCCACAAACGTTCTCCCATTTTCATTTGGGGGTAGGTAAGGGTTGTAAAGACCTCCTTGTCTCTAATGTTGGACCTTGATCTGTTGGCAGGTCAAATATTGAGATAAAAGTAGTTATATTGATTTTTATGTCTTCCACCAAATGTGTCTTTGTATAACTTTGTACATTTTAGTTGATCTTGGGTGATCAGTGCACTTGGACGTGTGAGCTTCCCATAATACTTTCTCAATCAACTCGGAATCTTCCATATGTGTTGTGTGTACTGAATTCCTCCACGACACCAACATAAAGGTGAGTATGGATAGCAACTTTGCCATCTTTTCAAGGCCTTGACTATTCTTTTGAGCTAACTAGATTTCATACTGGAAGCCTAGCTTTACATCAATGTTGGCCAACCTGAGAATGTCATAGATACATCGTGGGGTCGATGATGGCATGACATTCATGTTCTCTACTCTATAAAAAAAACTACACCACACTAAGCATGATTTCTGCTAAGGAATCAGGCACTACATTTGCCCTATAGGGGTGGTAGGCAATTGTGAAGTCATCATCCTTGAGGTACTCTAACCCTCTTCTTTGTCTTACATTTTCAAGTCTTTCTGTATCATGGTACACTCCAAACTCTTGTGGCTAGTGAGGGCGCTAAAGGTGGCACCATATAGATTTAGATAATGTCGTCAGATCTTCAATACAAACATTATGGTAGCTAGCTTAAGGTTGTGGGCAATTAGGACCTCATTTGGCTTTAATTATCAACATGCATAAGAAACTACCTTTTCCTCTTGCCTTAGCACACGACCTAGAACAAAGCTTGAAGATTAGTGAAAATCACAAACCCATCATTTTGCAAAGTGTTAAACATGTGTGGTGGTCAACTCCTTCTTTAACTCCGGAAAACCAGACTCCTTTGACAAGATGAACTTTTTTACTTTCCAGATGAGCTCGGTAAGGGAAAGTTGGTTTTGAAGTTGGGTATGAACTGCCATTAATAACTAGCAAGACCTAGATGATTTAAGATTTCAAAAACATTCTTAGGGCTTGCCACTCAAGAACAGATGAGACCTTGGCAGGCTCAATAACAATTTTCTCACCAAAAATCACTTGACCCCTTGACATAACCTCAAAATTTCAAAACTCAAATTTGGACAATTTGTCATAGAATTTATCATTTTAAAGAATGTCAAGAACTTTACATGCATGTGTATGATGTGACTCGTCATCATTCATGTAAATCAATATATCATCATTGAAGACCACTACAAACTCGTCAAGGGTTGAAAACACGATTCATCAAGTTCATGAACATGACAGGGGCACATGCTTTGTATCTAAATTACATATAAAAATCAAGATAGATTTCTTGATTTTTTTTCTCGAGATAATCACCGTATAAACTAGCTCAACCTTTGGGATCTAATTTACATACCATTGAAATGACTTCCAAAACAATTACATTGTGTGTTGCCTTCAAAGTTGTTATCGGCCATTTAGCACAACTAAAATGAGAGCTGTGTAATGCCAAAACAATTATACTGTTTGTTGCCTTCAAAGTTGTTAGGGCCATTTCGCACAACTAAAATGACAGCCATGTAATGCCATCTCTCAGTTTTCATGCTGATCAAATCCTATATGGTTTCTGTTGAATCCAGTGCTTATATACACAGGCATACCTTTCAGCTCTACATAACTCATGTAGCAATCGCTTTTTCAAGTAAACATGAGAAGAATCCTAAAGAGCACAATATGATTAGTAGGATCTTGTTAATAACCATTAAAATTTAATGAACATGAAAGATGATATCAAAGGCCGTCAGATCAGCTACGAGCAGTTTCTCAGTTCTGTTCCCTACAATTCAGCAGTCTCGTTTAAGTCCACAAAGCACTCGTTTCCACACTTGCAAACCATATACATCACAATAGAGTTACATTTCATATACCCAGTGCTATTATTTCCTGCTCTAACACATAACAACATTAAACTGACAATTTTTGAAGAAAGATAACATGGTATTTGTGAAAGAGAGAATCCGGTTTCTTCTGCCACCTCACTAGCACGCTAAAGAGGCTTCCGCGCCACAAAGAAATACATCGGAGTGAATATCTCTTTCCTGGGTAAAAAAGCACACCCACTTCAGCTAAGGCAGGCAAAGTTACATATAGTGGTAAAGAATGGAGATTATGAGAAGTTTAAATTATAAGACAGGTGTGCAAATGTTCGTAATGATAACAAGAAGGAAATGAGCACTTCTAATATGCTATTCAGATATGGCAAATTACGGAGCTACTACGACTTATAAACGTGGGAACATATTTTTTCCCAGCACTTCAGCTGCTTACCTTCCACCTTCAACTAAACCTTCGGCTGCTTTTTCAAGGAATGCGGATACTCTGTTACTCCCAGCTGGGGCCAGGCCAACATATTCCAGGGTATTAACCTATATTGTAACAAGGTCAAGTCAACACCAACATTCCAGTCAAATGAAATTTTCACATTTCTAGTACTGAAACTAAACAAGTTTCGGTGCCTAGTATTTTTCTTTCTCTTTATAAGGAAAACTATAGCTATAAGCAAATTCCACATACCAAAGTTCTGGTGAGGAAACGTCCAAAGGTTGTCAAGCGAAAGCTGGTCAGAGAGAAACGGCTTGTATCAAGTGGCAAATACCATGACACTGGAGAGTCTGTAGCAAGATCCTTTTCCCAGAGTACCTGCAGCAAAACATGGCTCAGCTACTCCTCCGCAAACCACACATTTCGCTCATTCTAGGCACTCAAATCAACCAGAGCCTGTAGTTTTATTAAATATTAAAGGCTTTCACTTTATTGCAGCCGTTAGTAGCATGACATACAGCACCGGCCAAAGAATAATGCAGCTCCTGGCTATGTATATTTAGAATTTGAAAATCACGATGGCAGATATTACAACTGTAGAATAAGGTACGTCGAGCCCTTAAAAAAAAGGCATCTCAATCTGCCATAAATTTCCTCCATTGTGTTCAACACCAAGTTACCTTGCATGGTTGGTTATGGATGAGTATATACTGCAGGCTAGTTAAGTTAGCAGGATTCCCTTGGTAGGTTCCTCTCCAAAGAAGGCCAAAATGACTAGCAATGCCATAAAGGCTTCATGATATGTCATGCAACACATTGAAGTTTGAAAGCCTATATTCAACTAAATAAATAGCGGTAATATTTTTGTAAATATTTTTCTAGTCAGTAATGCAATGAAACCTTTTGCATCTTACCTTATTTATTCTTTTTGTTGATGACACTCTACCTATGTCATGTATTCATCTAGTGCATTGCAATTTAGGTGGCCTCAAACCAGGAAAAAGAATTTGGTGGTACATTGACAGCCAACCATGAGGATTTTTTTGCAGTTCTGAAACAAATGCATCCTAACAAAGCACCTGGATCAGATGTGGCATGAAGCCGGTTTTCTTTCAGAAGTTCTGGCACATTGTGGGGCAAGATGTGGCCAACTACATAAAAGGTTGGTGGAAAGGTAGAAGAAGCATTAAAGAGGCCAACTCTACATTGGAGGTGTTGATTCCTAAAGTGTCTAAGCCTAAGGAATTAGCTCATTTCAGACTAATTAGCATATGCAACGTGATCTACAAGCTTGTGTTGAAAGCTTTGACTAATAAACTCAAGCCGTTTATGGCTAAGATTATCTCTATGAATCAAAGTGTTTTTATCCCGAGGCGTATGATTACTGACAACACGCTTATAGCATACGAGCTTTTCCATAAGATGAAGAATGAAGGCAAGAAGGGGTATCTGACTCTCAAACTTGACATGTCCAAGGCGTATTATGGAGTGGAATGAAAATTTCTAGATTATGTGCAAGACATAATGGGCTTTGGGGATGTATGGAGGAGGAAAATGCAGGAACGTGTTTTATTTGTTGACCATGCCTTTGCCATCAATGGGGATCGGACTCGAAGTACCAAGCCGTCCCGAGGACTGCAGCAGAGTGATCCTCTTTCTCCCTACCTTTTTATTATTTGTGCAGAAGCACTCTATACGTCTCTATAATTTTTGCCAACTCTAAACTCCTGCATGGGGTTAAGGCCAGTAGGCATACACCCTGCATTTTTTACCTCTTCTTTGCAAATGACAATATTCTCTTTGCTAGAGCATCTCAACATGCATGCTTGACTTCCACTAATGTGATTAGCTAGTATGAACATGCATCGATCCAAAAGATAAATCTCAATAAGACCAAGGTGGCCTTCAGCAAAGGAGTACAATACGAATTAAAAAATGTCTTGAAAAAACTGCTTGGGGTCAAAGAAGTGGACAAACATGTTAAATATTAGGGGCTCCCCACAGCAATTGGGAGATCTAAGAAATTTGTGTTTAATTTTGTTAAAGAAAGAATCTGGAAAAATTACAGGGTTGGAAAGAGAGGTTGCTATCCAAGTCGGGAAAGGAGGTACTTATAAAATCCATTACGCAAGCCATCCTGTCATATATCATGAGTATATTCCAGCTTCCTACCAGTGTTCTGGAGGATATCCAAAGCTGCATCGCCCGTTTTTAGTGGGGATGCAAAAGACAAGGAATGGAAGATTTCTTGCCAGTGTTGGGAAAACTTATGCAAGCATACGAGAGAGGTATGGGGTTCCTTAACATGCAAGCCTTCAACCAAGTATTTCTAGCCAAGCAATTCTGGAGGCTTATGACAAAGATAGATTCTCTCCCTTACAAGGGCGCTTAGGGAAAGATATTTTCCAAATACATCTATCATTGAGGCATCTAGAGGTCACAACCCGAGCTACACCTGGAGGAGCATTTAGGGAGAAAAAATTGTTGTTCTGGAAGGCATGGAATGGAGGGTTGCGAAGGGCGATAAAATCAATATTTGGGAAGACCGATGGGTGTATGATTATGATGAGGTGCTTGTTGAATACCAGAATATGACAGAAGGAACGCCAATACAGGTGTAAGAGTTGATTGATGTGCAAGCCAAGACATGGGACATGAAGAAGTTGTGTTTTCTATTTCCACCGCAAATATGCCAGAGAGTTGTGCATACCCCTATTAGTTGGCGGCTTCCAGGTGATACCCCTTTTTGGTGGTCGAAACGGAAGGGGCTATTTACTACAAGATCGGCATACTAGCTTGGACACCTGGGAAGATCTGAGTTTATTTCCACGATTTCTACACCAAGTGGGAAGGTGTGAGTTGTGGTCTGGGATCCAAAATGCCTCCTAAATTCTCCTATTTTTTATGGCTCATCTGCATCGGGGGGTTGGTTACGATGGGATGATTATTGGACCGGCATTGCAATGTTGATGGCATTTGTCCTCTATGCCATCTTGAGAAGGAGACAATATCACATATGTTGTTCCACCGTATGGAGGCACGCAAATATTGGACATCGAGCATGGCAACAAATACTATTTATTCAGGCCAACTGTTATTGCCTAGTCAGGTCTTGGTAGAGCTGAAAGATGGTCTCTCAAAGACATGCTACTCTGAAGCAGCTGTAGCTATGTAGGGAATATGGTCCTTCCAAAACTATTGTGTTTTTGAAGGAGGGGGTGAAGCTCTTAGCCTATTCATCAGGAAGATGACGGGATTTGTTAACGACTATACAAGTGCAAATAACGGCTAGAGTCGGGCAGTTGAACCTGTTCCGGTGGGTGACAATCCTCCATGGCGACCACCGGGTTTAGGAATCATAAAGATGAACAATGCTATGGCTACGAGCGACTCAGGATGGACAGTACCGGGCATGGTGTTTAGGGACTCTGGCGGGCAAGCTCTAGCGGTGTTTGGACTCAAACGAAAGGTGAGATGGACAGTTGAAATGGGTGAAGCCATGGCAATGTTGGAGGGGATGCAATGTGCACTCAGACGAGGTTGGAGACAGATAAATATGGAAACAGACTCACTTATTCTCTACTCTGTACTAAATGGTATGGAGCAAAGAAGGGACCATCTCGATCTTCTTGTCGATGACATTCTCGAGACAATATCTCGTTTTGATTTTGTTCATGTCTCATGTAGTCAGATCTTGTATTAACGTAGCCCATGAAGTCACCACCCCTGCATTGGGAGGTAACTTTAGTTTTACCAGAGACGCTAGGGATATTCCCGATCTCATCAAGAACCTTATAAATTCTGAACTTCATGATTAATGAGCATGATTGTGCTTTCAAAAAAAGCATGAAGCTTTATCACTCTTTATAAGAACTTTTGTTAGGTATTCTTACCTAATAACGTGTTGCAACACCTAAGTGCAATAACAAATAAGGGATTTCGACACTGCATTGTTTGGTTGTGTCTAAGGACAAGCAACAATAATCATACCTCGGATGGGTGTGGTCGTGTGGGTAAAGAATTTAATCATGCGGTTTATCATCGACAAGATGTAGAAAAAATTGTGCAAGGGTTCCCACATAATATTGGATAGAGGCAGATTAAGAAAGAAGTCCAAGACAATAAGATAAGAGTGGGATGCTAATTATATGGCTCTTTAACAAGAAAGTCTATACTAGTAGTGCATATTATGATCTAAAAACATCATAATAGTTTGTTTGTTGGAAACCAAGTGGCCAGGGGGAAGATGCATAGAGATTGGAGAAACGTATAAAATATGGTGTACACGTCTTGACAACCATAGAAATAGCATATGAAATGTTGCTGACAAGATGTCATATAATATTGTCAAGATCACAATGATGGATGATATGATCATGACTATTAAAGCTCATTCTTGGGAGGAAACTGTAAGCATTGTTAGTACTCATGCCACCTAAGTTGACTTAGGGAGGATAAGAAGGATGTTTAGAATAACACGGATGAGTTAATGCAAAGATTATGGATACAAGAGAAAACCATTATGAGGATTGATTGCATGGCTATGTGGGAAGTAGCTAGTTGTGAGAGAGTACATGGTAGTTCTGAAATGAGTATAGGAATGCAAAGAGAAGAGATTTTTCCAGTTGTCTATGATATCGATTTCAAGAAAAGAGATACTCATGTGATTACTTTCAAAAATAGGGCAATTGTAGCCAAATTAATTACCTTCTTACAAGGTAAGTAGGTCGTCAAATATGCAAGGTTTGTAAAATGGATCATGGAAAAGAACTCACCACCCAACATAAGTAGGTAGTTCGGGATATAAACATAAAAAAACATAGACAAGCATGAGGCGACCAAAAATCAAAGAGAATTCACCACCCAACATAAGTAGGTAGTTTGGGATATAAACACAAAAAAACATCGACAAGCATGAGGCGACTCAAAATCAAAGAATCAAGTGGTTAGAGGATAGAAGTGATATTTTGTCATCATCATCTAGCATCTATGTCGACCATGTTGGGGTTGGCTACATAGATTCATCTTTTTCAATCATCTCTTTTGTGGGACATATTCAGATCAAGAGATGTAAGGATTAAAAATCTCTCCTTACAAGCTCTTCCAAAATTAATTTAGGCTCACCTCTGTTTCTCATAACTAAGCTCGACTCAATAGCATTGCTTTAAATAGGCACCTTAGTTGGTTTCCGTTGCACATGTCTACCATCTTAGACAACGCTCACGCAACTTCTCCTCATTACTCGCCACCCCCACTTTATTCATGATATGTGTCATTTCTCAAGTGGTCTTTCCTTGTCTTCGCATACATCCATCTTAGCATACACATTTTTGTCACATCCATCTTTATTGAGACCTTGTTTCTTCACCAACTAACATTCACTTCCATATAGCATGGCAAGCTGTATAACTGTTCAATAAAACTTCCTTTTTAACCTAAGAGGGATCTTCCAGTCACATATACTCCAGTTGCATTCCATTTCAACCATCCAGTTGTAATCTTGTGGCAAGCATCAAGACGTCACTATCTATTTCAATGATAGAACAAAGTAACAAAACTTGTCACATTTTGGTACAACACAATTCACAGCTCTTGATTGGTTGAAACTGCAATCCAACTTGTTACTTGGTTCTATCATTCAACTTGGCCCCGCCATTCACAACTCTAGACTGGCTGAGACTGCAATGAATATGCTCAATTTTGCTTCTACTGATATCAAATCCATTAAACTTCAGAGCATTTGTTCAAGGTCCAACTTTATTGTAATCTTTGTTTAGTTTCATCAATCAACACATATCATCAACAAATAACATGCACCAAGGAGTATCATTCATAACAAGAATGAATAGATATAGGCCTAGTGTCGATCCTTGATGTACCCCAATTGTGATAGGAACTCTTGGTGTCTCTTCTCACCGATACAATTGTTAAGGACAGCACTTAGAATCTGGATTATGATGTTAACACTAGAGGATATGAGCTCCCACATAGCAAGAATCATCAAGGACATTAGAAAGGAATGAATATTTGTGGGCCTCCACACTAAAAGAAATATTGATGGCATGATGAAATGCAACTATTTAAAATGGAGATTATTAGGAGCATATCCAAATCTTGAGATAATGCAACTTTACATAGATACAAGCTAGCAAATAATGAAGCGGTAAGACAATTCAAAGAGATATAACAAATTGGATACTAGAGAAGGAAAAAGGATATATTAAATAGCTCATAAAAGAGAGAAAAGTAATCGATGTGAGTCTAGTGAAATGCATCAAGAAGAATATAGTAGTGTGTCAATGATATCAAGAACTAATGGAAAAATGCTTCCATAAGCTTTTCAATCAAATGCTTTATATATTTAAAAGACTTGTGTGATATGAAGTGCAAGAGATATCACTTACACAACAAATTACACAATTAGATGTCAATAATGCTTCAAAAAAAATGGAAGACATTGGACCCGATGGTATCCCTATTGTTGCATGGAATAATCAGTCATACAGTTAATGATTTTCTTCAATTGGTTATAAGGACAAGGAAAATATCCTATGAGTGGAGAATTTATGCCATGGTCACAAGAGCGCAATGGTGTTAAATAATGCACTAACTACAGAGATATATGGTTGATGATTTACATTATGAAGTTTTCATCATTATCATCATTTAAGCGTCAATTCCAAGTTTCCAACCATATTTGGACAGGCAACATGGATCATTCTTTTCTGTTCAGCTATGTCATGGTTCATATTCGCATCAAGATGTAAATATTCAAAGTATGTTATAAGCTCTCCCCAAGTTAATTAAGGCCTGCCTCTTCTTTATATTCTGCTCGACTCAATAGAATCAATATGAAGCTTTAAGAGAGGATTATTGAGCAAGACTAGGATCTATTACGCATATATCAGACAACAAATTTAATTTTATGCATGGGAGATTCACAATTGAAGTTATTTTGTTGATAGAGTGGCTTATGAAGAAGTAATAAGAAAACAAAAGAAGCCTTGATAAGGTGTTGATTGATTTAGAAAAAGATCATGATCGAGTGTCGAGGGGAGTGTTTCAATGGGTTTTGGAGAAAAAGGTGTGCCAAATCCATTACTAAACACGTATGATAATCAAACTGCAAGTCTAGTCACGATATTCTCAGAATTTTGGAATAATTCACGTATAATTCACGAATTTTTCATGTGGTGAATGCTACAGTCAGATTTTGCAAGAATCCCTCACTATTTCCAAATTCCACAAATCATTCACTAATTTTATGAATTATTCCCACAAATTGTGGAATGAGAACATAGTATATGATTTGGCATTTGGGAATAGAGAATCAACAAACAAATTATGGTGTGCATATATACAATTACATATCAATGTGTTTTTCTTGTGTATATATGTATACATATGTAATGTCTGTATGTATATATACACATATTGTATTGTCTAGATTTACCTGAATTTTTTTTCAAGAAACATTACCGAATCTATTTTGAAATTTTATGTGAATTTTCCACATAATTCTCGACTATCAAACGTTTCAAGCTCGCCGAATGAAACCCGAATTCTGAATTTGTGACTATGACTACAAGTTTAAGAATCCTAAAGGAGAGATATGATGGTTTCCTAATATCATAGAATTAAATGTCTGATTTCGATGTCGTGTCCGATGGCCCAGAAACAGAAATTTTTTGAAATTTCGCACAAAATTTTGATATTTACGGCCCTAACGATTTCGATGACCAAATAAGCGAATTAAATTATGAAAATTTACTAGGACGATCTAAACGCCAAGATCTACTCAAATATGCAATAATATTTCATATTGGATATGTGGGGTGGGGGTCTCCCACATTTGTAAGTGAAGGAAGCTGAACAATTTTGACAGAATTTTGATGGCAATTTCGATGACAAAATGAAGGAATTAGATTATGAAATTTTGCATACACAATGTTTAGACAAAATACACTAGATTATATATTAAAGTTATATGTTTAGAGGTTAGGGTGAGATCCATGTCTTGATGAGTGAGTGCACAAATGATCAGAAATGGCAAGTCTACTAGACAGTGGGACTGTTAAAAACTTCAAGTTACAGCTTAGAATGTATAACTTACAATTACAAGTTACAAAGTTATGAACTACAAGTTGTATAAGTCTAGTGTTCGCATTTAACTAGGTTACATGGGACATTTATACATAGATCCAAGAAAGAACCTTGTTATTTTCGAAGTATTTCTCCATATCTCTATAGAAGTGTAGAAATTGATGAGGTAATGTATAGATGGTCTAGAGATAGCGAAAACATGCCTTAGAATTAAGGAAAATAAGCTTTAGATGCAAGAGATTCAAAAACAATTGCCAAAATACCCAAGATGTAGTATTAGCAGCCTTAGGAACAAATTTCTCGAAATTTAAGTTGTGTTTTTGTACCATTTCGCGAAATTACGGCCCAAACTGGCCTTTTTGCTGCGAAATTTCACCCTATTTTGCAAAATTTCGCACCTAGGGTCGGAATTTTTGCGAAATTACGTCCCATTCCCTGCATTTCGTGTCCGATCATAGGTTTCGATGTCCGATTGAAAAAAAAATGAAATTTCGAGCGGAATTTTGCAATTTCGATCGAAATTTGATTCCATGCCTAATATAGTTGGGGTACATTAAGGATTGGCTCTGAGCTCATATTTAGTCGTTCTTGTTATGGTTGAGATGACAAATTATGTTTAGGATAATATCCCTTGGTGTGTGTTACTTGTTGATGATATTTTTGTTGATTGACGAAACGAAAGAAAGATTGAATTACCTAGTTGTACTTTGAAGAAATGCATCTGAATATATTGCATTTAAGATCAATAGAAACAAAACAAAGTATATGCATTTAATATTTGCTAAAATTGTGAACTGTGGTGCCAAGTTGGATATAGTGGACGAACCGAATTGTGATAAGTTTTGTTACTAGAGTTCTATATAAAATAGATCAAATGGAGTGCAACTACTGATGTAGGACTAGCATCATTTGGCTCTTGTCCAGATTCAAACAAAGCTGGTAAACCCGATTAGTTTGTAAGTGTTGCAAATCGCAAGTTTTCAATTTTAGGACTTCTTAGCATATTTGTGAGTTTTCGTTGTTTATTTTAGGTATAATTACTTCGTTTGACAATTACATGCAATTGCCAAAAGTCATTCGGATTTTGGTCATATATGATAAAAACTCAGGCATATGGATTGTTTGCGGAGGTGAAATAGATTGAAGAAATAAACAACACTCATTTTCCTACTCTCTTCTAGTTCATGATGTGTGTTGCATCAATCGGTAATTGAGCCTAAACTCTAGTGTAGGATTAGGCTCCGTCCTCTCTTCTCTCTCTCTCTCTCTGTCTCTCTCCTCACTTGATTTTTCTCTTCTAGGTATTGTTCACACCCGAACAACCTACCTCCTTCATGCAGCTCATCTTCCCCCATTGTCTTTTTCCGATTTACACCATGCGACCAGTTAAATACCCCCCAATTTGCTTCTGTGGGAAGCTGACCTCTTTTGTTCTAAAACTGGTCGACTACTACATTTGTTATTGTAGTGCTATCGACCTAGTGATGCTTATAGGCACCAAATCAAGGGAAGCGCCAACCTGAGGAGTTTTCTTGCACGAGGAGGGAGAGATGAATAAAAACCTCTTGACTTCCCAAAAAAAGGAAGCAAACCATGGCCACTCAACCCTCCTCTTCCTTAGAGCCTTAATGCAGAAACGACACCAAAGAGGGAGGGGAGAAGTTCTTGGAGAGGGCATTACAACCCTCCCACCCTCCAATGACAATGCAATTGTATTCCCTCCCTCAAACAATAGTAGGGGTGTTTGTCCCTCACTCATACAACACTTTGGAGCACTCAAATCCAATCTGGCTAGCACTAGAGCCCCTCAGCATCGGAGCCAAGAGATCAAAAGTGATCCCCTAGTGCATTACTATTGAGGGACCTGCACTATAGGCCGCACACAATTATGTTGGAGGTGCACTGTAGCACACATATAGTATCCCATACATATATATTCCCTTTTTGCTTGAGATGCTACGTGGGATTTTCTTTGCTCTCCTTCCCCATAACTAGATCATTTAATAAGAGCAAACATGTCAATAAAGATAAATTTAACTCTTGCATATCCACCATGAAGACAAGTTGCAACGGTTCTCGAGCGACTAGGCTTGAGACTATAACCGAACTCAATGCTCAGTTGCAAATATCAAAATATCAGCAAGTACAGTAGAAGAATTAATATTAGAATGTGAGCACCACCACCAGCTAATATATGAGCATGAGCACGTCACCAGGTTTGACATGTCAAACTACAACAACGATTGCAATCTAAAAATTTACATGATTGGTTCCACAACATTAACAAGTACTTCCAACTACATGACTACCTGATAGAGGCCCAGAAGTTGCTCTATGCAACTGCAAAGTGAAAAGGGGGTACCATATCTTGGTGCAAATACTTGTCGCACTCTTTTGAGTTATGGATCGTGATGCACTATGCCAACGTGACTACCATCAACGCTACTACCTTCATCCCACTAAGATGACGTAAGGCACAAATACGTTATTAGGTTATAGTCAAAAATACTATGAGCTATTCCACGACTTTCGATTACAAAACGACGAAGATGTCATGATTAACAACTCTTGACATGATCCCAATGAAAACGTTGTGAAAATTGACTTCTTTGATTTCATTCAGTTTCAAGATGTAATTAGGGGGTGATTTAGATGCAAGGTGAGCTACATCGACGCATGTTGATAAGGAAAGAATCGTTCATTTTTCCTATTGCAGCTGACCTCTCCTTCTAGATCTACAGCCACAAGGACGACTCATGCATCCTCATCTAAGATGTTTGCATCAAAGTTTGTGCAATGTTTTTTTCCAAGGGTTTTGACATAGATCACTATAACCCTCGAGTTGCGGCATGCCCACTATAGGAAACCAAAAGGATGAAGATGAGGAGATACTAATTGTGAGCGAGCCCAAGCCCGATAACAATAAGCATTCCAACAACAACTTGTGCAATTCTCTCTTTTGCCACATGCATATGGGGGGTTCCATCTAAATACACATCACTCGGAGTTCTTCTCTAATGTAAAATGCTAGAGTTGAATGTGTGTTATGGCCATTGACAACATTTGCACAACCAACATCATCTCAACATTAAAAGTAGAGGCATTAGGCTTATAGAGTGAGCCACTTGCTGGACCTACTATCTGTGGTGGATAGATCACACTTATCGTCAGGAGATACAAGTTTGCTTAGTCTACTTCTTTTATCATGGCATGTATAAATATGCAATGTACTTTAACGTTGCTTGTCTTGAGGTAGCCTACATTGTGTTGGGATAGCTATAGCGGTACAACTGACGTCCAACATGATGGCTACTTTAGAAGTATCACATTTACAAATTTACAATTCTAGGTCATCTTCCGAGTTCAATATTTATCAAGTTTACAATTCTAGGTCATCTGTCGACAACATCTAGCTTCAAGAATGCAACTTTAGTTGGTGCTTCATGTTCTTCCTCTTGTTACCTCATGGAGAGACTTTTTAAGGTCATTACCCGACTCATTGATAGCTTGTTTTTGAAGCCCTAGGGGAGTTGATGTTGAACAAGAGCATCGGTTGGCTCTTATTCATGTCTATACAAAGCCAAAAAAAGCCTAATTGGTTTATTTGAGTATTTTAATTTGCAAATATTCACTTGTAAGACTTCTTTGCAGATTTTGAAGTCTCAAAGTCTATTTAGTTGAACGCAATTGCAAAGTCATCGTTATTTTGACAATAAATATAAATGCCCAATAATGGGGCTTTTGTCTGACGAGATCAATTAGATTTAAGAAATAGATATGGCTTATTTCCCCTACCCTATTCCATCTCATGGCATGTGATGCTAAACCAATATTAGTAAGCAACCGTAAGAACCCACTCAAAATAATAAGTTTCATAAAATCGTTACACGAGTATGAGTAATAATGTTGTATAAAGTTAAATGTTGTCTGGTGAAGAAACAAGGGGTCATCAAGATGAATGTGGCTTAAAAGTGTATATTTAGATGAATGTGGGAGAATATAAGGAAAGATTGCTTCAAAACTAACTATATAAGGAATAAAGAGGGGTGATCAGTTGATGACTACAAAGGAGAAGTTAGATAGGGTAGCATGAGATGTTACAAACATGTGCAACATTTGCGACAAACTCAACAATACTATTGAGTCAAGCATATCCAAAAGAAGAATAGCCAAGCTAAGTTAACTTTGGGGGAGCTTATAAGGAAAGAGTGGGAAACTTTGCACCTTGATGAGAATATGACACATAATAAAGCTGATTAGAAAAGAAGGATTCACGTGTCTACCCAAAAGTAGTTAGAATGGAGGCTTGGATGATGATTTTGACAAAGCTTGAGCCATATTTCTATGATGACCCTATTTTTTGCTTTACTAGTATTGTAGGATTAATAAAATCCTAATCGTTGTTTATAGAATTATCTCATGATTTCTAGATAATTCGCTTATAGATGAGCAATATAACATGATTCAATGGATGAGAATGTGGATTTCTGACTGAAACCCTAATTTTGGTGTTTGAATATGTTTGAAATGTTAGGACATAGTTATTTTGATATTTATTTGTTTTGAATTTCAAGTTTGAGTGTTTTGTGGAATTGGATGAGATCTCGAATGGTGAAAACCCTAACTTGAGATGATAGTAAAATTATTACTTTAAAATGATCAAAATGATGGGGACATGTTAAAAATGTATACATATAATTAGTTAGATGTTAGTTGGCCTTTGGTTTGGGTTAGAATTAAGCAGATTGCTAAGAATAATACTATTATATTTTGCCATGGGTAGGCTGAAAAGACAGTTGACTTCCAAGGAGGTCAAACCGACCTTTCAACCATAGAGGGTGGTTTGGGTCGATGCTGATATAGACAGGTGAGTTGTGATCTGGTCCGAGTTCACTAGCGACCATAGGGGTCGTTGCCAGAAAATGTTAGTTGACCTTACTAGTCAACCTGACACTTAGGGCAGCTACGAAGCATAGGTCATTCGCCAGTGACCGTTCTTCAGGGGGTCAGATTCCCCAAAGATAGGTCGGCCTTTGGAGACTCACAGTTGGTGATCATGCTCGTTGCTAGCAATTGTTTTATTGGGGTTGCCACCACAAAAATCACCCAACCTTTTGAAAGGTTGATCAACATTTGGGGCAACATACCAGGTTTGTTGTATGAGATTAAAATGGTAATAACTGTATAACTGTCGCAACTTTTTGTATAAAACACAACCTATAAGCCAATTAAAATCTATTCTACCTAATTTAAGCCCGATCAAACGTGAGTCTGGCGATTCTGAGTGATTTCAGGAGATTGAGAAGAGAAAAGAAGGTAAGAACAGTTTGAATCCAACTCATCCAAGGTAGTTTTGGCAGTTAAATCTTTCTTTTCTCTTTAATCCAGTAATGGTGAATAACTGAATCCAATTATTTAATTTGAACTCCTCGTCAACAGGGAACTGTTCTACTTGTAAGGCAAAGTTAGAATAGATAGATCAAGTTGATTTCAGATTTTGCAACAAATTAGAGATCATGAATTCGAGATTTGACCTCAGTTGGGGCTTTTACATTTGAAATGAGCGAATTTTCTCTCATAACTAAAATTATACAAATCTAATAAAAAAGGTGAAATCCTCAAATTTATTTGTGTTCTTAATGTTCTTGAGTTGAATTGAAAAATTGATGAATTTTACTTCTTGAGATTATTTGAATGATGAAATCAATATGGAATGTGATTCATTTCAGTTCTAGAATATGATTGTGAATTTCAAATGTCAATTTGAGAAAGTGAAGCCTAGAGGCACCAGAATACTCGGACTTGCCCCAATTTCACATAAAATGGTTTCATGGTTAAATATTGTGATGTTCTTGTTCAAGACTAAATATGCTTTCATTATGATAATTAGGCTTTATATGAATGATAAGAAACTAAGTATTATTTTGAGAGGTCTTGTACAACGTTGGGACCCCAATGTCGATAGTATATACTGAACTAAGCAAGAAAGAATCGAATGAAACTGAGTTGAAGTCAAGAGAAGTATGAGAAAGTTCACAAGTAATTGAGTAGCTCATAAGTAGGATGCCTTGAATGTCGCAAAATTCATTGTGGAGGTATGTATTGTGATAGATTAAATATACATACAAACTAGCAGAGTCTAGGATGACGTAGCCAAAGCATACCAGAGGGGTGCAGGGGATCTAGCCCAATGTAGACAGATCTCCTAAGTATAATCTGGTGCTCAAAAATAAACGGAGAACATGTACAGTTAGTACTTGTAATGAGAGAATGGTTACTCCCACTCATTATGTATCATACAATGTGTCAGTCCTAGTGAAACATTGTACTGAGTATATTATAGGCTAGAAGCCTTTACACTCAACCTGAATAACAAGATTAGTGGAGTTGTCTAGAGTTTATCGAGTTGTTAACCGCCAAGGCCAATCGTGGTGAACTCTATAGTCCACCAAGGAGCTAGCTGAGAAGTCTCAGCCTACCTATTAAGATTTCACATGAGTGGTACACCTCATGTGAGTTCAAGAGCATACAATAAATTGGAAAAGAATTAGATAATTAAGCTTGAATCTATTTTAGAGGTTTACTTGATTTCTTTTATATAAAGGTTATTGTTTTCATCTGATATAAGCCTTTCATAGATCCAATTACATTGTATTCATGCTTATATTAAACATAATTGTCATGTAATTACTTAACTTGCGGTTATTCATATTTTTTTCTACTTTCAAAAATATTAATCTTTGTGTACTTTTGGTTTGTGAAGCAACCTGTATCTAAGTCGATACCATCGACATCCTGTCGATGGTATCGAGATCTGTCCAGGTTCATGATGGAGCAAGCCGCATCTTGGTCGATACTATCGACACACATGTCGATAGTATCGAGATTGGTTCAGGCGCAAGAGAATACTCCGTCGATACCATCGACACAAGTCGATGGTATCGACACCGGCACAGCGGCGGAACAGTAAACCGGCGGCTGACCTATTTTTGTTATAAAATGTTATTTTTATTTGTTTTCTCTTCTTGTATCTCATGTACTCTACCCTAATGTATAAATACAAGTGTGTAGGCACTAACCCTACTCACGTTTTGCTGCACATAGCAGCCGACATGTAATCGGTGTTCTTCATCTTCTTCCTCCGTCATTCTCAACATGGTATCAGAGCTGTAACTTCGACCGGTCCATCGCCTCTTCTCCAAGCGCCGCCTACCCTTCTTCTTCTCCACAGGGCGCCGCCACACCTTCTCTCCACAAGGCGACACCGCAGCAACTTCTTCTCCACTAGCCGCAGCCGCAGCAACCGGTAGAGCTGTTGTTCTCCGGTTTGAAGATCTCCGGTTGATCAAACGGCCACCTAAAGCCCAAACCGGAGGTCTCGTCTCTTCCAAAGTGTCTTCCTAATCACATCTCCTTCATGTGTGATTAGGAACCTCTCTCTTGAAGGCTGTTGATGCGTCAGTAACGCATCCTCTATCTTGTTCAGTTGTGACGTGTATCTCTCCGTCACGGGACGCGTATCTATCCGTCCACTCAATTTTTTTTTGTGACGTGTATCACCCCGTCACACATATCCCAGCTGCATCATGGAGAACAAGACCTATTATGAGGTCTCGCCTATTCCTATCAAGCTTAATGGGAAGAATTTTTTGCTATGGATGAATGCGGTTCATACTGTCTTGGAATCGCGCGATCGAGCAAAGTTTGTTGATTCTGCACCTCTCACTAGCACTGACCAAGACTATGCCGAGTGGAAACGTCTTGACAGCCTAGTGAAGACTTGGTTATGGGGTAGCATGGAACCGTCTATTGCTTCTAGGTTCATGTTCTACTCCACCGCTAAGGAGATTTGGGATGCCGTCAAGCAACACTATGCTCAAGAGAAGAATGCTCTTCGCCAGTTTATGATCTATGATCGTCTGTTTGCGGAAAAACAAGGTGATAGATCACTTGAAAAGTATTTCGGTGTGATTCAAGCTATCTCTCAGGAGTTGAGCTACTATCATCCAGTGAAGGTTGCTGAGCAGATTAAGGATAGAGATGATCTTGTCACTGCCAAATTTCTATCTGGCCTTAGCTCCTCATTTGGTTCAGCAAGAAGTGTGATACTTGCATCTGATAAATTACCGAGCCTTGCAGAAGCCTTCTCTAGGATTCAACAGTCCACCTTTGAGTCCACTGGTCCTCCTCCTATTGTTCCTTCTGGAGATTCTCATGCCTCTATTGCTGCAGCAGTTCGCGGAGGACGACCTGCACCTACTTCATCTGACAGACCTGGCTTGGGCAGAGGACGTGGGACTCGCCCTAGATGTACTTTTTGTGACAAACCCGGGCACTCTGTCGAGAAATGCTGGAAGAAACATGGGAGACCTGCAGCCCCACCTGTTGGAGCTGCCAATTGTGCTACTTCAGATTCTACTACTGCGAGCTCGAGTTCCTCTGGCATCACCCTTACTCAGGAGGAATATGACAGATTCATTCAGGCAACTCAACATTTGAATATGGGCGCTTCATCTGCTTCTACAGCACATCTTGCATCTACAGCGGGTAATCAGGCTACCTCTTTTATGGCTTCCGGATCCGCAACTCCCTGGGTGGTCGACTCTGGTGCCTCCCAGCACATGACTGGTATGAGGCGATTGCTCCGCACACTTGACTCATATATTCCTCACCCCTCTGTTACCTTGGCAGATGGTTCTGTGAGGAAGGTGGTAGCAAGTGGTTCTGTGTCCCTTACACCAGATATTGATTTGAAATCTGTCCATTTTGTACCTGATTTTCCATTCAATTTGCTTTCTGTTGCCAAGTTGATTGACACTATGAACTGCACAGTAACTTTCGGGCCATCTTGTTTTGTTTTACAGGATCTCAAGAGTTTGAAGATGATTGGTGGGGGGCCTAGGAAAGGTGATCTCTACCTCTTTCCTGGTGATTATCTACCTCGCCATCCACCTCCTGCTCCAGTTTCCTCCGCCATGCTGAGTAGTTCCCCCTTGTTGTGGCATTGCAGATATGGCCATCCTTCCTTAGAAAGCTTGAAGAAATTGGAACCCGATCTAGCTCATGTGTCCTCATTAGAGTGTCAGTCCTGTCAGTTGGGCAAACACCATCGGTTGTCTTATCCTGTTCGTGTCAATCATCGGGCTTCTAGTCCGTTTGAGTTAGTCCACAGTGATGTATGGGGTCCTGTTAAAAACCAGAGTTATAATGGTTTTAGCTATTTCATTTCTTTTGTGGATGATTACTCTCGCATGACATGGATTTATCTTTTAAAAAGTCGTGAATCTGTGCTTTCCATTATCAAACATTTTCATAAACAAATTCAAGTTCAATTTCACTGCAATATTAAAATTTTTCAATCTGATAATGCCCTTGAGTACGTTCAGAAAGCAATGCATGAGTTTTGCAGTTCAGTTGGTATGATTCATCAAACCTCTTGTCCTCACACTCCTATGCAGAATGGTGTTGCTGAGCGAAAGAATCGCCATCTCTTGGATATCACTAGGTCTATCATGTTTGAATCCAATGTGCCTAAACGTTTCTGGTCTGAGGCTCTTCTCACTGCCTGTTTTTTGATTAATCGGCAGCCCTCTTCTGTTTTGCATGGGCGCACTCCCTTTTCTGTCTTACGCCCTATGGATCAACCGTTTCATGTTCCGCTTCGAGTTTTTGGTTGTACATCCTTCGTTCATAACTTTGATCCCAAACAAGACAAACTCTCTCCTAGGTCCTTGAAAACCTTGTTTCTTGGTTACTCTAGTACGAGTAAAGGTTACAAGTGTTATTGCCCGAGTTTGCGTCGTATGTTTGTTTCTAAGGATGTCACCTTTCATGAAACCAGTCCATATTTTGCACATACTATGAGCAAGGGGGAGCAATTGAGTGAGGGAGTGCCACCCGTAATTCAAAGTGAGGGAGTGCCACCTATCATTGTTGAGGACTTACCGCATGCTCCACCTACCATTCAACCCTATAACCAGGTTTATCACAGGCGCGGTAGACAGGATCCAGATGAGGTAGCGGCACAAGTCCATGAGCCTTCTTCGTCATCTTCTACTCCAGAGATTCCTGCAGAAGCTTCTGACCTTGATCTTCCTATTGCTGTCCGAAAAGGTATACGTTCATGTACTATTCGACATCCCATATCGAATGTCTGTTGTTTGTCACACTTATCTACACAGGCTCGTGCATTTGCTGTTGGGATGGACTCCATTAAGATACCACGAAACCACTTAGAGGCTCTGAAGGACAGTGGCTGGCAGCAAGCAATGCAGGTGGAAATCTCTGCTTTGATTGACAATGGCACATGGGATCTTGTTACTTTACCTGCGGGCAAGAAAGTTGTGGGTTGTAGATGGGTCTTTACCGTCAAACACAACCCTGATGGTTCGATTGAGCGGTTGAAGGCTAGATTGGTAGCTAAAGGCTACACACAGACATATGGAGTGGACTTCTTTGAGACCTTCTCTCCAGTTGCTCGTCTCAATTCTGTGCGGATCCTTATATCTCTAGCTACTACCTTTGATTGGCCTCTTTTCCAGCTGGATGTCAAGAACGCCTTTCTTCATGGAGATCTTCAGGAAGAGGTGTACATGGAGCAACCACCCGGTTTTGTTGCTCAGGGGGAGTGTCAGAAAGTTTGCAGATTGAAGAAGGCTATCTATGGGTTAAAGCAATCTCCTCGAGCTTGGTTTGACAAGTTCAGTGCTGTTGTGTTACAGATGGGCTTCTCTCGTTCCATGACTGATCACTCTCTATTTTATTCAAATTCTTCTGGTGGATCCATCATTATTGCTGTCTATGTTGATGATATTGTGATTACTGGCAGCGATTCTACAGGCATCTCACGTGTGAAGGAAGGACTACAACATCACTTTCACACGAAGGACCTGGGGAAGCTGAGATACTTTCTAGGGATTGAGGTTCTTAGATCCCATGCAGGTATAAATCTCTCCCAGAGGAAATATGTTCTTGACTTGCTACAGGAAACGGGTATGACTGATTCTAAGCCCGTATCCACTCCTATGGATTATCACATCAAGGAGGTAGACGATGATACTGAATATTCAGATCCAGGTCATTACAGGAGAATAGTTGGGAAGTTGATTTACCTAACTGTCACAAGACCTGATATTTCTTTTGCTGTTGGAGTAGTAAGTCAACATATGTGCACACCACGACAGTCGCATTGGACAGCTGTATGCAGGATTCTGAGATATCTGAAAAGTGCTCCTGGGAAGGGGATCACTTACTATAAACCAAAGAGTTCCTCATCACCCTTGTCTCTTACAGGTTATGCGGATGCAGATTGGGCTGGAAATCAAGTTGATAGACGATCTACTTCTGGTTACTGCACCTTTCTTGGTGACCATTTGATCACATGGAAAAGCAAGAAACAACATGTGGTAGCGCGATCCAGTACTGAAGCTGAGTACCGTGCTATGGCACATGCATGTTGTGAATTACAATGGGTCAAATCTATCCTATTCGAGTTAAAGATTTTGATTCAATCTCCCATGATACTCAAGTGTGACAATCAATCTGCTATACACATCGCCAAGAATCCTGTCTTTCATGAACGTACAAAGCATATAGAAGTTGACTGTCACTTCATCAGAGATCAGATAAAGAATGGCAATATTGTGACGCCATATGTCAAGTCTGGGGATCAATTAGCTGACATCTTCACAAAGCCATTGGGTCCAGCAGTATTCCAGAATTTATGTGGCAAGCTGGGTATTCACAATGTGTACACTCCAGCTTGAGGGGGAGTGTGAAGCAACCTGTATCTAAGTCGATACCATCGACATCCTGTCGATGGTATCGAGATCTGTCCAGGTTCATGATGGAGCAAGCCGCATCTTGGTCGATACTATCGACACACATGTCGATAGTATCGAGATTGGTTCAGGCGCAAGAGAATACTCCGTCGATACCATCGACACAAGTCGATGGTATCGACACCGGCACAGCGGCGGAACAGTAAACCGGCGGCTGACCTATTTTTGTTATAAAATGTTATTTTTATTTGTTTTCTCTTCTTGTATCTCATGTACTCTACCCTAATGTATAAATACAAGTGTGTAGGCACTAACCCTACTCACGTTTTGCTGCACATAGCAGCCGACATGTAATCGGTGTTCTTCATCTTCTTCCTCCGTCATTCTCAACATGGTTATATAGAGAAACATTTTGTTCTAGCAATATCAGGAAGAAGACCTCAAGGAAGTCAGCAACAATAAACACTGGCTTAGGTGTTTGTTGTAGTAGATTAGTACTAGTGTAGGTAGAGAGGTCTCTTAATTCACTATGGTCCCAGGGGTGAGTGGGTGAGAAAGAGGAGATACTATAAATTCTTGTACTTTTCATTTTTGTTTAGAGTGGTAAAGTGATATTCCATTAGTTCACTTCTCTGTTATATGCTAAATTTGTGGTGCATTAGCTAAATATTTTTACTTCAGCCATTTCCTTCATATAGTGTGTTATCTTACACTACAAAAAAGAAAAAAATACCATTGTTTTCTTGTTTAGTCTGAAAAAGGATTGGTTGGATTTCTAATCCCACCCTAGCACATCTAATTCTTAGGTGTTCCGACACATTTATTTTGTTGTAGTGAAATCATGAATAAAATTACATTGTGTGGTAAACACAAAATTCAACCATCAATTCCATGTTGTATCGGGATTTTTGTTCTTTATTGTGTCACTAATATAAATTATGTTTGTAAATAAAGGAAAGCTTATTTGATGTGTAAATAATTAAAATTATGAGATAGAGAAATGTTCCCAAATGCCATGCACAAGAGTGTGAGTTCCATCAGGCACTGTAACTTGTGGAGCCTTAGTCATTTAGTCTGGTCAGAAAATAAATCAGAGCAATCAGGTATATGAGAAGATGCACTAGAGTCAATAACCCATTTACTTTTACCATAAGAGGTAGAAGAGGCAAGTAAGGCAGGAGAACCTCCATCTTGATTAGTAGTTTGAGAAGGTAGTCTTTCTTAAAGAAGTTTCTTCAACTCAGAGTGGTATCCAATCAATAGTGGGCAGTATAGAACTGGAGGCATCAATGGGTGTGTCTTCAGTATAATCAGTAGTGGTTTGGTCTGCCCATGTGGGTTTACCATGTTTAGCCCAAGATTGATCTTCAGTGAGGTTGGTACGACCACAGAAGTTATAAAATATGTTTCCTTGAGGGGGATGCTCACGTCCAGGTGCAGGTGGAGGACCACGTCTGAGACCTGCAGAAGAACGACCTTGGCCTCAACCTCGTCGTCGGCCATGATCTCGGCCAGAGTCACCAGAATAAACCACAAGGGTAGAATTGTAAGAAGATGAGGGTAGGGATGAAATGGAGGGTAGTCGTTGGATTCTCTTAAGTACATCTGGTAGAGTAGGCAAGCGACTGCTAGCCAGGAACTGAACTAATTGAAGTTCATTGTGTTGGCGTTGAACTTCTTTAATATCAGAAGATAGAGGATGACAAACCTCGTATTCATCCCAAATAGCTGGACATCGGTTGTAATAATCCTTCAGAGATTCATCGGTTGAGTTTTTTTTTTTGGCTAGATTCTGGAAGATGTCAAACACCTCTTTCGGGTTCTACTAGTGAGAGTACACATGTGAGAGTTGGTCCCACATGGGCTTAGCCGTTTGGAGGCGGAGGAGAAATTGATTAATATTTGATTTGGCATTGTTAACAATCCAAGTCATCACGTCAGAGTCATCTTTAGTCCACTGAGCATGGGCTTGTTTGGCTTTCTCATAATCCGTTCCAGCAGGAGGTGTTGATGCATCAGAAGTGAGATGAGAATACCGCCCTTGGGCTTTTACATAAATTTCAAAAGAAGCCAACCGTAGATGGTAGTTGGAGTCATCTAGTTGTATAGTTGTAACACACAGCGACTTGGAAGGATCAGTAAACGGCATGGGTTAAGGTCTAGCAAAGCACATAAAAGCAAAAGACAAAGTAGAGTGACACGAAACACTAAGCAACATCAGCAACATAAAATGATCTGGATCATTGGATCATTTGAACCCACATAGGGGCAACGGAGATATGAAAGATGAACCTATGCCTCAGTGAGATTTTAATTCACTATGTGGCGTAGGCAAAAGAGGAGAACAACGCCTTGCACGTCAATGGGCTATTTGTAGAAGGGTGTAGAATAGATGGATGGTGGTGAGAGAGAGAGATGGAGGGGGTTGGCAATAGGGAAAGACGTCGATGGGTAGTGCAGTGGTGGGAAGAGTGTGGCCGTTAGATGGAGGGAGAGGGCCAATGACGGACAGAAGGGAGGAGGGAGGTGCTGTCGCGGATGGGAGGAAAGGAGGGAGGGAGGGGAGGGGTTGCAGCAGTTGGGAGGGAAGGGGTGGGGTGGTGGCGAGCGAGAGAGAGGGAAAGGAAGGGGGAAGGGTGGCAGCTATGAAGGGAAGCATGGGGTTAGGATGGGAGGGAAAGGATGGGGAGGCTAGAGTGGATCAGAAACGTTTGATACCATGTAAATAAATGAAAGTTTATTTGATGTGTCTAAAACAATTACGAGGCACTCTCTTGTATAGGATAAGAGAGTAGGTGAAAAATTGAAATAATATATATGGGACAAAAGGAAAAGCAAAAGACAAATATAAGTCTAAAGCATAAATAGCATAAAGCATATATATCAATAATGTTTTATGTTTCTTTCTTTGGATTTCCCAAGCATTTGTACTGCAACTATTTTCTTACATACATCAATGTGCTTCCCTGTTGAAGACAAACTTCTAATGAATGAGGAAGTTAAATATTTTCTTGTCAGTTTGGTTTCTTAGCTTAAAAGGCAATTTACATTAAATTCACCCATGTTAAAGAAGAATACTTGAATAATTCATCAAATTTGGAAGAAATATGTGGGACACATGGAATGACCAGCCCTTCCATGCCTGGATTTTGATTAATACATTTGATGCCCTAAGACAATAGCGAAAATTAGCTTCACGCTTAAGTCAATATTACCAGATGCTCAACCAACATCCCAAGGGGTGCAATTAAGATAGAGGACTACTAAGATTGGGTAAATGGTTCATTAAAAGTCAAATTCGACAAATGTTACAAGCTAAGAAATAGTCCCACCTCTAGTACTAGACTTGAAAATTTCAAGTGGATCTAGACTACACTTACTATCCATCTTTTTCTGTGGGCTTCCCAAAGACCATGGCTATAACCATAGGATCCTCAATCCCACAAAAAAAAATAGGAGATGTAATGTCTTGAGTGAGCGGTAAGTGTTGGGGTGCACAATGTGTGTACCCCATATATTTATATAATAAACATTTACAAAAAGGTCCTTACAAAATATGTAAATAACAAGACAATATAACAAAGACATAAATAAAAATATTATCTAACACTCCCCCTCAAGTTGGAGCATAGATGTCGATCATGCCCAACTTGTCCACAAGAGCACAGAAGTGCTTCTTAGCCAGCAGCTTGGTGAAGATGTCAGCAACCTGATCTTCAGAGCGAGTAAAGGGAGTACAAATGCGTCCAGACATGATGGTCTCACGGATAAAGTGGCAGTCGACTTCAATATGTTTAGTCCGCTCATGAAAGACAGGATTACTCGCAATAAAGATAGCTGCCTTGTTATCACAGTGCATAGGAATAGGATCAGATAAAGACACATGAAACTCCTTCAAAAGAGATTGCACCCACATAAGTGATCCAACCCTATTCTAGGGTTGTATCTTGTGTCATTTTGTACTTTTATCACATTCAAATGCATTAGAATTACATGTTATTCTCCCCAATATGATTATCATTGCAAATACGCTTATGGATGTTCTTTGCACTGTTTTTCAGGTACTTGGACCATGCTTAGATGGATTAGGGAGAGAGAGGGACCCAAAGAAGGCCCCAAAGTCTCCCTCAACCTACCTCAAGTGGCCAAGACTCGTCCCCGAGCAAAGACATCCGAAATTGACAAAGTAAGAAGAGAAATCAAGAAGTCAAGCCCCACCACGGCCGTGGCCCCAATGCCACGGTCGTGGCTTTTTTTGCCAAAATCCAACAGGTTGCAACAGGGAAATCCACAGATCGCCCACGACCGTGGCCACTGAAGACAACACGGTCGTGGGAATTAATTTATAAGAAGTCAGGTTGCAACAGGGAATCGGCCTCACTGACCACGACCGTGGCCAAGTCGCCACGACCGTGGCCGATGCTGATCAAGACGCCCGTGGCTCCTCCCCACGGTCAGCTCCAACCCCTCCAAAACGGCCGTGTTACCCAACACGGCCGTGGTGCATACTACCCACCACGACCGTGGCACCCCGCCACGGTCGTGGCCACCACCATCTCACCACTTCCTTCACCCCACGACCGTGTTCACCACCCCACGGTCGTCCCCCACTACCATCACCACGGCCGTGGTACACCCACCACGATCGTGGTGCTCACCTACCCTATACAACTTTCCACTGTTTTTCCTATTTTGTCTCCACTTAGCCCTAGCTCCTATATAAGCACTAGTTGCTTCTAGGGCTCGAGAGAGAGCACTCCCTAGCCGTCACCTAGCTGCTCCCTTGCATCTATTGCTCCCATCCACCCATCTCCTTGCATTCAACCCCATTTCCACTCACTTTCCACTCATTTCCACCATAGAAACCTAGTTTCTCTAGGTTTCTATCCATCCATTCCACCATTTTCATGCACCCCTGCACCATTGGAGGAGGGAGGACGTCTGCTGCTGCTTGGAGGTGAAGAAGAAGGCCACTTCATCAAGCTTCATGGAGTTTCTTCTTCTTCTACCCCTTTCTTTTCCTATTTTCATGATCATGTATAGCTAAGCCCCCTTGTGGTGGGCTGTTTGGGATTAAAATGTTACTTTGATACCATGTTGGGGGATAAATTCTTGTAATGAACTCAATTCATATTTATGATGATTACTTCTTGCTTCCATCTATTTTCCTATCTTATTGCATGTGGTTTGTGCTTCTTGTATAAATTGCTTGTTTTGAGGTTTTTGATGACACTTCATCTCTAGGAGGAATTGTGGTGTATGTGGCAATCTTAGGAATGGCTCCTAGGTCCAATTAGTGGATCTCTAGCTAGCCCCCTTTGTTCCTACATACACACCCCTCCTCTTACAAATGAGTGTGAGATTTAAGTGGCTAGTGTAAGTAAGAGTGATGCAATTGCCTAGGGCCTTCTAAAGGCTAGAGTGGCTAGTGGCATGAGGATTAACCCCTTCATCTCCACTCTCATTTCTACCCTCAACCCTCAATTGTCCACTATCACTTACCCTAGAAACCTAGATTTGGCCAATCTCACTAGAACTACACCTAACCCTAGTCTTCTACTAGTAGTATAGGGTATGTTCTAATGGCATTGCCCTTGTTGTTTGGTTTGGTAATCTAGATATGATTTGAGCACCATGCATATTTAATGAACTCCCCCAACTAAAATCAAAGTGACATTCCCCAAACGGCCCACCCACCTTAATCACCTTGCTTAAAACCCTAATCGCTTAGTCTGCTTGTTAAAGGCTAGCTTAGTTCAATTGCTTTAGTTTAACTTAGTCAATTGCTTAGTTCTATCATTCAGTGTTAATTTAGGTTCTTGCTCTTGCTAGTAGTTAGTTTAGTTCTTATTTGCTCCTCACCTTGCTAGAGTAGTGTAGCCCTTCTTGCTCCTGCTTAGTTAGCTTGATAACTTAGTTCACTAATTTGCTTGTTCTTTCATAATTTAGTTTCCTTTTCGCAATCTCTGTCTTGCACATTAGTGTAACCAACCAACAATCAACCTTAAAACCCTACAAACCCTACTATCCGCACTAGGAACGTAGCTCACGCCATCTAACTCTAGCGCCCCCTTTATCCTCGCGGATCGACCCCGTACTTGTCGCCTCACCTATACTACGACACGACCCCGTGCGCTTGCGGGCGTAGTGTCTTAGTAGACGTAGGTAGTTAGTGTGGGACCATATAAATTTTGAAAGCACAATCCCATATCCCGTGCGCTCCGACCTCGTGGGGTGTAAAAGCACCACTAGCGGAGACGCATCAAGCTTTCTGGCGCCGTTGCCGGGGATAGAGGCGCTCGGGCTAGTTAGATAGTGTAGCTTAGCCTTTCCTGTTGCCTTCACCATTGCTATTATTTATTCTTTGTGCTACTCTTGCATATTGTTTGCTAACTTGGCTCCTTGTTGTTTGTTTGTGACTTGCGCAGGTGACAGATGCGCATGTGTAGCACGCGTTCGACTTGCACCGACTTGGTGGTTTACGACCCCGAGATTGGGAGAAGAAGACGTCAAGCTCGCCGCAACCTACACCGAGAGGCCGAGATGGCTGAGAACAACCCACCACCGGATGTTCCACCTCCACCGCCACATCGGCCGCTTCACGAGTACTTCACGTCTGGGAACTACAACTCCCCCATCGCCACTCTAGTTGACCAGATGCCAGGTCAATAGTTCTCCATCCCACCGGCGCTCTTGGGGCTTCTCCCTACATACTTCGGTATGGAGAACGAGAACCCCTACCACCACATAGACGCGTTCCTTGAAACGTGCTCTACCTTCCGCACGCCGGCCACCACAGACGACTCGATCAGGAGGACGCTCTTTCCCTTCTCTCAAAGAGAAGGCCAAGGAGTGGTATGTTTCGAGGCCAGAGCTCGTCACATGGAATGAAGTAAAGAATGAGTTTCTGAAGAAGTTCTTTCTAATAGCCAAGTTATCCTACATGAGAAGGTGCATCACGTCCTTCGCCCAAAAAGAGAACGAACCCTTCCACGAGGCGTGGGAGAGGTTCCAGAAGTTGCTTCGTGACTGCCCTCATCATGAGGTTCCGCTTTGGCAGCTAGTTCAGGCCTTCTACACCGGGCTTGAGGAGCAAAGCCAAAACAACGTCGATTCTTCTTGTGGGGGCACGTTCATGGCAAAGCCACCCAAGGAATCATGGCCGCTGTTTGAGCATCTCGCCGAGAATTCACGCCACCGAGCTTCCACTAAAGGGGGACATTGCGGCAGGAACTACATCCCTCCCCCTTCTTCCGTAGCTCCCGCACGTAATGCCACCGACCCCGACATGACGAAAATGATGGCAGATATGATGCAGATGATGAAGAATCAAGTGGGTGGCTCTTCTAGCCAACCTGCAATGGCTGTGGACACGGTAGACGAGGAAGTTAACGCTTTACATTCCTTTGGTGGCCGCAACAACCAGGGCCCAATGTCCCAATCCTACACCCCCGAGTGGAGGAACCACCCAAATTCTCTTGGAAACAACAAAATGAGGATGGACAAGGACAGGGGCAGCAGAAGCCACGCTACAGCTCCAAGTTTGAGGACGAGGTTCTAGGAAGGTTAAGGAGCCTAGATGAAGTAAAAAAGGATGTCAATGCACATGGGCAGTCTATAAACCGTTTTGAGCAGAGGTTGGACCAAATTTCTCTCTCTCTGGCTAGAAGGGAAGAAGGTAGACTTCCGTCGCAACCTCTATCAAATCCGAACAATGATGGGGTTTTTCTAGGGAACACTTCGAATGCTTATGTTCCATCATCTTACCAAACCCCACCAAACCCCTATGCTCCTCCACCTCCTCAAGCGCCGCTCAATTATCAATATGCTCCACCTCCACCACACACTTACCAACAACCACCTCCACAATATCACCCCCCACCACAACAACAACCGCAACCCCAATTCATCCTTCAAAATCCCAATTCCCCTCACCAAAGGCCTCCACCACCCCAACAGCCACCACAAGCTCCCCCTTCTACCACTCATGAGCATGTGAAGGTTGTAACTACTTTGAGGAGTGGTAGGACTTTGGAGAGGCCCCAAGGTGCAGCTGTTGGCAGAGATGACACTGAGGCAGAACAGGTTGATACTGAGATGCAGATTGATGATACTGTGATAAGAGGTTGTGTTGACATCGTGACGCCGAGCAGTGATACTGTGATACCGAGCCGTGATACCGTGACTCCAGTGATACCAGTGGATGATGTTGTTGATTTGGACCGATTGGGGTGCCAACCCCCTCCATATCCTGATGCACTCGATGAGCCTTCTGCTGCAAAAAAAAGAAGCATGTGGATGATATTTTGGAGATCTTCAAGCAAGTGAAAATCAATGTACCTATTATAGACGCAGTCAAGCAAATTCCGTCCTATGCAAAGTTTCTTAAAGAATTGTGCACCTTCAAAAGAAAGACAACAGGGAGAACGCCTAAGAAGATCAAGCTCACCGAGCAAGTGAGCTCCATTCTCCAACACACCATCCCCCGGAAAAGAAAAGACCCTGGTGCTCCCATCATCTCATGCTACATCGGGGCACATCGCATAGACCAGGCTCTTCTTGACTTAGGGTCTAGCGTAAACTTGATGCCGTATGATCTGTTTGCTGAGCTCCAAATGGGGGAGTTGAGGCCGGCCCATTGCACTTTACAGTTGGCCGACCGATCTGTGAAGACGCCTAGAGGGTGTGTGGATGATGTGCTGGTCCGTCTTGATGAGGATACTTCTGCCTTCTTCCCAGCCGACTTTATCATTCTTGATATGGAAAAGGAAGCTAGAAAGGTGTCAATCATCTTGGGGAGACCTTTCTTAGCCACAGCTGATGTCGTGATCCATGTGAGGACTGGGACCATGTATGTTACCTTCATGCACATGAAGATCCGGTTGAACATTTTCAAGTCTTCTACTACAGCTGAAGTGATAGGGGCCACCGAAGAAGATTGTTATTTGGTGGAATGCCTAGATGAGATTGTTGAAGAGTTCCTACCTGCGTGGATTGAGACTGCTACTCAAGGTAGAGGTCTTGAACCAATTGTTGAGTTCCCTGACGACGATGATGAGGATGATGAAGAGTGCGAGCTAGCCTTAGTGGCTGCAAGCCAGGACCTCCCTTCTATTTTTGCACCTTTGAAAAACTCCCTTGAAGCACCCCCAGTTCTTAAGTTGAAGAAACTTCCTGAAGGATTGAAGTATGCTTTCCTTGGCTCAAATGACACCCTCCCGGTGATCATTTCCTCTATTCTCTCTCCTGAGCAGGAAGATGCCTTGATGGAAGTCTTGAGGAAGAACATCCAAGCCATTGGATGGTCTATTGCTGACTTGAGGGGGGATTGACCCCTCCATTTGTGTGCATCGGATATACTTAGAAGATGTGAGACCGACCCGTCAAATGCAAAGAAGGCTAAATCCAAAGTTGAAGGACGTTATAACTCAAGAGGTTGTAAAGTTGCTCGATGCAGGGATCATCTATCCCATTTCTGACAGTACATGGGTGAGTCTCATCCAAGTTGTGCCCAAGAAGGGCGGGATTACGGTGGCAGAGAATGCTGATGGTGAGCTTATGCCGGTGAGAGAGCAATCAAAGTGGAGAATGTGTGTGGATTACCGGAAGCTCAATGAAAAGACAAAGAAGGACCACTACCCACTTCCGTTTCTTGATCAGATCTTAGAGAGATTGGTTGGGCAGAGCTTCTACTGTTTTCTTAACGGATACTCAGGATATTTCCAGATTGTTGTGCATCCGGCAGATCAGGAAAAGACGACATTCACTTGTCCAAGTGGTACTTTTGCCTACCGAAGAATGCCATTTGGATTGTGCAATGCCCCTTCCACTTTCCAGAGATGTGTAACCTCAATCTTTATTGACATGCTTGATTCGTCACTTGAGGTCTTCATGGATGATTTTTCAGTTTTCGGGAAGACCTTTGATGAGTGCTTGCTACATCTAGCTGCGGTTCTGGAAAGATGTGTGAAAGTTCGCTTAGTTCTATCTTGGGAAAAAAGTCATTTCATGGTACCTGAGGGTATAGTTCTGGGACACCGAGTTTCGAAAGATGGGATTGAAGTTGACAAGGCCAAGGTGGGCCTTATTTCTACACTCGACCTTCCTTCCACCGTAAGACATGTTCGATCTTTCTTGGGACATGCAGGTTTCTACCGTCGCTTTATCAAGGACTTTAGCAAAATCTCAAGACCACTCTGTCGATTACTTGAGAAAGATGTGGAATTTCAGTTTGATGACAAATGTGTTGAAGCCTTCATTCATCTAAAAGAGAGGCCTATTTCTGCTCCTATCATGCAGCCCCCGGATTTCTCTTTGTCGTTCGAGATTATGACGGATGCATCCGATATGGCGGTGGGGGCTGTGCTGGGTCAACGCATTGGCCGAATTCCTCATGCTATCTATTATGCAAGCAAAACATTAGACGATGCTCAAAGAAACTATACGACTACCGAGAAGGAGTTGCTTGCGGTGATCTTCGCTCTTGACAAGTTCCGACCGTATCTCTTGCAAAACAAAGTGACAATCTACACGGACCATTCTGCGTTGAAGTATCTCATGTCCAAGAAAGACTCAAAGCCAAGGTTGATCCGATGGATTTTGTTGCTCCAAGAATTTGACATAGAAATTGTGGATAAGAAAGGAATAGAAAATGGTGATGCAGATCATCTCTCCCGCCTTGAGGGACCTTTTGATGTGACAAGTCCAATCAAAGAGACAATGCCACATGAACAACTCCTCTTAGTCTCATATGTCCAAAAGCCATGGTACAAGCACATAGCGAATTTCTTAGCTAGTGGGAGGATACCGAGCATGTGGACAAGAGAGGAAAGCAAGAGATTGTTTGCTATGGTAAAGAACTACATTTGGGATGACCCTCGCCTCTTTAAGTATTGCCCGGACCAACTCATTAGGAGGTGCATTCCGGAGATGGAGCAGCAAGAAGTCTTATCTATGTGTCATTCTGGAGCGTGTGGAGGCCATTTTGGAGGGAAACGCATGGCCGCCAAAGTTCTTCAATGTGGATTCTACTGGCCGACATTGTTCAAAGGCGCTCATGACTTTTGCAAGAGTTGCATCAAGTGCCAAAAAGTAGGCACTATCTCAAAGAGGGACATGATGCCTTTGTCACCTATCCTGGTGGTAGAAGTGTTTGATGTTTGGGGGATTGACTTTATGGATCCTTTCCCTCCCTCTTTCGGGTATGTCTACATCTTGGTCGTCGTAGACTATGTATCAAAATGGATTGAAGCTGTGGCAACAAGAACAAATGATCATAAGGTGGTGTGTGATTTCGTGAAATCCAACATCTTTAGCCGTTTTGGTGTTCCAAGGGCTATGATTAGTGATGGCGGGAGTCATTTCATTCACCGCACCTTCGAAGGGCTGCTAAAGAGACATGGAGTTAACCATCGTGTAGCTACTCCTTATCACCCTCAAACGAGTGGTCAAGTTGAGTTGGCAAATCGGGAGATAAAGCTCATTTTGGAGAAGACGGTGCGACCGGACCGTAAGGATTGGTCACTTCGACTCAATGAAGCTTTATGGGCATATAGGACTGCATATAAAGCCCCGATTGGCACTACACCGTTCAAGCTTGTTTATGGTAAGAGTTGCCATTTGCCGGTTGAGATGCAGCACAAGGCATTGTGGGCCTTGAAGACGATGGACTTCGATGAAGAGAAAGCCGGAATGAAAAGAAAGTTTCAATTGCATGAGCTAGAAGAAATGCGGCATGAAGCATACGAAATGTCAAAGAACTACAAGGAAAGAACCAAGTTTCTACATGACAAGATCATAAAGAAGAAAGAGTTTGAGCCCGGCAAATGGGTATGGCTGTACAATTCAAGGATGAAGTTCTTCCCCGGAAAGTTTCGTTCTAGATGGGAAGGTCCTTACCTTGTCAAGAAGGTGTACCCATCCGGGGCAGTGATCATTTGTGCAAAAGAAGGAGCTAAGGAATTCGATGTTAATGGGCAAAGGCTAAAATCTGTTGTTGAGGTCGGCCCGGACAAGGCCAACCAAGATTTCAATATTGTCATGCTTATAGAAGAAGAATCTAAGGAAGAAGAATGCTTGGACGAGGACGAGAAAGGGATTTACTACAAGGATCTTTTGAAGATTCCCAAAAAGTGGAAAAAAAAGTCCAACAATCAATAAGCCTGGCTGAAGGCGTTAAATTTAGCGCTAGTGGGAGGCAACCCACGTGGTTTGAGATTCTCGAACCATTCTTTTGATACTTTGATTTTGTTTTACACAAATACACACACGCACACTTGTGCTTCATAGTTTTTGTTTGAGTTTTGATGATGGCAGGTGATAGACATTAGAGAGAGAGGATCTAGAAGTTAATCATGGTCATTCAGTCATGGTTGTAGCAAAAAGAACAAATAAAATCCAAAGCTCAAGTTTTAAAGTTTGAAAACTGAACAGACAACCCCAACACGGCCGTGGTGCATCGACCACGACCGTGGTGCTCTTGGCCAAACACGGCCGTGGCCCTTCGCCACGGCCGTGGGAATTATTGCTACAAATTGGCCAAAGTTACAGGTTGTCATGAAGATCGGCCACGACCGTGGCGCGTCGACCACGACTGTGGTGCTTTGGCCAAACACGGTCGTGGCCCTTCGCCACGGCCGTGGGAATTATTGCTACAAATTGGCCAAAGTTACAGGTTGTTATGAAGATCGGCCACGACCGTGGCCCGCTGCCACGACCGTGGCGAGGTCGGACCAGGGTTCTCTTCATCGACAACACGACCGTGGCACCCGCCACGGCCGTGCTACCCAACCCTGGCCAGGACCGTGGCCCGCTGCCACGACCGTGGCCGAACCCGGTTCAGGAAAAAAAATATACTTTTAAGTGTCCAAAAACGACCCTCCCCCTCATTCCTTCGTCTTCCACCTCCAGAAAACGACCGTGGCGGCGAAAGACGTCCCCGTACTCCCCCTTTCACCACCAAATCCACCACAATCCACCCCCTTTTGATCCCCAATCCATCCCAAATCGATCCCCAGCCTTCCCTCTCCCATTCCCACCGTCCAATCTCCCCCAACCGCATCTCCATCTCCATTTCCATCTCCATTCCGCCCAGCAACTCCCCCACACAAAACCTCCACAAAAACCCCTCCATTCTCGCCCAAATCCACCACTAATCATATAACCATCATCCGTACATCACCATCCTTCCATTCTACCCATAAAATCACACCCACACCACCTCCTACACAAAATCCGAAAATTCCCCTCGTACACCACTTCCACCTCCATTTCCGCAATGAAGAAGATTCGGAAGGCTATCACAAAGGGGACGAACATCCTCACCGGAGGGAAACGACGTTCTAAAAACGCCTCCTCCGACGTGTCCATTCCATCTCACACCCCATCACCCACCGCTTCCGCCCACCATTCTCTCCGCCGGTCGCAATCGGTGAGCGGATCACACTCCCGCTCATCCGATAGCCACCACATCACGGACGCTACCTACAAGGGAGAAGACGAAGTAGAGGAGTCCATGGGGGTCGACATGGACAACCTCATTGACGAGATTGAGCCGGCGACTGCAAAAAGAAACCAGCGATCCAAAGCGGTGCCGTCCTCATCCAGGCTGCCTCCAAAGTCCGCACCACCCCGCCACTCGACATCCAGCGCGGCGGCGAGACGTGAGGTGCAGTCGCAACACTCGCGGCAATTGCAGCACGACGAGGAGCAGTCGGCCCACTAGTACAATTTTGATACCAGTTCGGGGTCGCAATCTTATGTGATGGAGGAAGAGCAAGATAGCGAGGAAGAGGTGGAGCTGGAGCCGGAAGGAGAAGATGTTATGACATTTTTGGAGGCAGACAGAGAAAAGACCCTAGGCAAAGCACCGGCGGGGGTGTCCTATGGTAGAGGACGCAGGAAAAAGAAGGTTGATCTTACCTACCCCGAGTGCATGATGAGGCGAGTCGTCGCCACCAAGTATGGGTCGCAGAAAGTGATCGAGGATCTAGGGATCAAGGAGGCAGTGGAAAGGAACTTAAAGAGAATAGGATTGTGGGATGTCCTTTTCACACCGCAGCCAACCTACGTCGCCTTGACCCAAGAATTCTTCGCTACTCTCGAAAGGACTAAAGTGAGGGGTTGTGACGCAATCAAATTTGCCATAATGGGCAATGTACACACCCTCACTTCCACTGAGCTGAATGGGATATTTGCTGCAAGTCCTGAAGAGGCCGTCAAGATGGATGACGGCTTGCTAGAGAAGGTGAAAGAATTGGATTATGCCTATTTCTGGGAGCAAATCATAGGCAGCGGCGTGTACGATGCAGGAAGATCAAAGACAGCCGCCATAAGCAATCCAATGATGCGCTATGTGCAAAAGGTCGTGGCAAACACAATTGTAGGGAGGTATGATAATCAAGGCTCCATCTCACAAAAAGATATGTTTGTCGTGATATCAATGTACCTCAAGAAGCACCTCGACCTTGGTGTTCTATTGATTGATCATATGAAGTCCATACCCTACAAGAGCACAAAACCCTTTGTCATGGGTGGGTTTGTGACTTCGATTGCACTAGCGCTGGGGTACGATCTCTCGGGGTTACAGGACGCACTTGAGGCAGAGTTTGTGGACCTCAACTACTTGGTGCGCTCGCACACTATAAAGATAAAGGACAAGAAGATGATCTACCTTACTACTAGTGTGCCGGACTTCGAGAGCTCGAGCTGTCATACCACGCGGTACCTCTTCTTTCCGCGTTGGGAATTAATTTCAATCTGAAAGAAAAACTTTTCAAATGGCAGCAAGAACACCCACGAGAGACGTATACAAGGGGAGCCACTGTCGTACATGAAGAAATCGCTGAATCTAATGTACAAGGGCAGGAGCATGAAGCAGAAGAAGAACGGCAACCCCGAAGAATTAGAAGGAGGGATGAGGGTACATCCCAGCTGCAGCCGCCCTCAGGGAACGCTTATGACATGGCTACCATCCAGGCGCACCTTGAGAGTATTCAGAAGACTCAAGGCGACATGCAGCTTGTCCAGCAGTACATGTGGCAAGATCAACAGCAGATGCACTACCAGATCAACCACTTGTACCAATACCAACATGCCCAGGCAGCACGAAACCCCGAATGGGGTGCAGACTTTTGGGGTGGTATAGTTGGACATCCACAGGCGTATCCTCCACCCCAGGACGACTACTGGGGTCACTATTACCAGCATCCTCCGTCAAGCTCAGCTCCAGACTCGGCTCCTCCTCCATATCCTCCGAGCATGCCAGACCAGCCACCGCAGCCATGATACTTCCCCTATCTACCCTAAGCTATAGTTTCATGCTGAGGACAGCATGATTCTAAAGTTTGGGGTGGGTAGGGCGGTACGCATCATCCTTTCTCTAGTTTTGGTCATTTTGATATCACCCTGCCATCTAGTTTAGTTTTACTATTTTTGCTCTTTTCATTGCATCTTTGCATAACATGTAGTTGATTTCTGCATTTTTGAGTAATTTTTCAAAATTTTTGCTTTTTCAGCCATGCATTGCATATCATGTAGTTTTTGCTAATTTCTGCATGTTTTAGCTAGGATTTACTTGCTTTTTACCTAAAGTTGTGATTGAATGTAATTTAGTGCAATGTGGCACCTTTTTGACCAATTTTGCCCAGATTTGATGTTTCTTGTCCAAAAAGCGTGTTTTGACTCAATCTTTACCATATTGAATGAAATTGCTTATCTTTGACAAATACAAGATGATATGTTGTGATGATGTGCTATGTGGTATCAACAAGTGACTCCTTACATGCTCATCACCTCCCTTGGGAATGTGTTGGTTTGATTGAATTATGATCCAAGCAAGCATAGAACGTTTAGTGTTTGTGGAGTTACTGGTTTGATATATGGATTTCATTTGGTTCATTCATGTGATGTGATATCTATGGTGAAGTGTTGGACTAGTTTTCATGCAGGAGACCTTATGTGGAAGAGTATGCCAAGTGACCCCTTTTTGACCCGATTCTTCTTCCATCATCTTCATACCCCTCCGCCTCATAAAAAGATGCCCTAGTGCACATAATCAGCCTTGGCCACCTCCAAAAGTTTGGGGTGGCCATATCTTCATCTCCCCGCTTCACTCTATCCACCTTTTGCCCTATCTACACCAAGGGCAAGAAAGAAAAGAAAAGAAAAAAAAAGCAAAAACAAAATAAAAGGATGCTCCTGTTTAAGAGCATTCAAATAAAGAAAAGATGAGTGTGTAAAAACACTCCAAAAATCTTACCGCAACCCTTTCTTCCACTTTTATACCCATTGAGCTAGGAAACTTCAAACCTAGCTCACTTTATCCCTTTTCCGCAGCCATGTGGGTCATTTGGCATAACTTGAAGCATAAGGTTGAACGCATGAAAGTGAAACAACACTCCTAGTCATCGGCGATTAACATCATCATGAAACGGTCTACCCGGAACCTTATGAATGAGATATTGACGACTTGTGCAATCCATGCATTATATGCGAAGTTCATGTGCTCTGTGCTCTCTTCATGGTTGGTTTGTGAAAGCAGAAGAGGAGGGAAGTGAGTTGCATGTACCTAGTCACCTTTGATCCCATTTAGCATTTTTCACCCATCATATTGTATTTGTCATATCTTTTGATTGTGGAAAATGGAAAAGAGATTGAGTTGGAGCATACTTGAGGACAAGTATGTTTCAAGTTTGGGGTGGTGATCCAACCCTATTCTAGGGTTGTATCTTGTGTCATTTTGTCCTTTTATCACATTCAAATACATTAGAATTACATGTTATTCTCCCCAATATGATTATCATTGCAAATACGCCTATGGATGTTCTTTGCACTGTTTTTCAGGTACTTGGACCATGCTTAGATGGATTATGGAGAGAGAGGGACCCAAAGAAGGCCCCAAAGTCTCCCTCAACCTACCTCAAGTGGCCAAGACTCGTCCCCGAACAAAGACATCCGAAATTGACAAAGTAAGAAGAGAAATCAAGAAGTCAAGCCCCACCACGGTCGTGGCCCCAATGCCACGGTCGTGGCTTTTTTTTGCCAAAATCCAACAGGTTGCAACAGGGAAATCCACAGATCGCCCACGACCATGGCCACTGAAGACAACACGGTCGTGGCACCCTGCCACGGTCGTGGGAATTAATTTATAAGAAGTCAGGTTGCAACAGGGAATCGGCCTCACTGACCACGACCGTGGCCGATGCTGATCAAGACGCCCGTGGCTCCTCCCCACGGTCAGCTCCAACCCCTCCAAAATGGTCGTGTTACCCAACACGGCCGTGGTGCATACTACCCACCACGACCGTGGCACCCTGCCACGGTCGTGGCCACCACCATCTCACCACTTCCTTCACCCCACGACCGTGTTCACCACCCAACGGTCGTCCCCCACTACCATCACCACGGCCGTGGTACACCCACCACGACTGTGGTGCTCACCTACCCTATACAACTTTCCACTGTTTTTCCTATTTTGCCCCCACTTAGCCCTAGCTCCTATATAAGCACTAGTTGCTTCTAGGGCTCGAGAGAGCACTCCCTAGCCGTCACCTAGCTGCTCCCTTGCATCTATTGCTCCCATCCACCCATCTCCTTGCATTCAACCCCATTTCCACTCACTTTCCACTCATTTCCACCATAGAAACCTAGTTTCTCTAGGTTTCTATCCATCCATTCCACCATTTTCATGCACCCCTGCACCATTGGAGGAGGGAGGACGTCTGCAGCTGCTTGGAGGTGAAGAAGAAGGCCACTTCATCAAGCTTCATGGAGTTTCTTCCTCTTTTACCCCTTTCTTTTCCTATTTTCATGATCATGTATAGCTAATCCCCCTTGTGGTGGGTTGTTTGGGATTAAAATGTTACTTTGATACCATGTTGGGGGATAAATTCTTGTAATGAACTCAATTCATATTTATGATGATTACTTCTTGCTTCCATCTCTTTTCCTATCTTATTGCATGTGGTTTGTGCTTCTTGTATAAATTGCTTGTTTTGAGGTTTTTGATGACACTTCATCTCTAGGAGAAATTGGGGTGTAATTGGCAATCTTAGGAATGGCTCCTAGGTCCAATTAGTGGATCCCTAGCTAGCCCCCTTTGTTCCTACATACACACCCCTCTTACAAATGAGTGTGAGATTTAAGTGGCTAGTGTAAGTGAGAGTGATGCAATTGCCTAGGGCCTTCTAAAGGCTAGAGTGGCTAGTGGCATGAGGATTAACCCCTTCATCTCCACTCCCATTTCTACCATCAACCCTCAATTGTCCACTATTACTTACCCTAGAAACCTAGATTTAGCCAATCTCACTAGAACTACACCTAACCCTAGTCTTCTACTACTAGTATAGGGTATGTTCTAATGGCATTGCCCTTGTTGTTTGGTTTGGTAATCTAGATATGATTTGAGCACCATGCATATTTAATGAACTCCCCCAACTAAAATCAAAGTGACATTCCCCAAACGGCCCACCCACCTTAATCACCTTGCTTAAAACCCTAATCGCTTAGTCTGCTTGTTAAACGCTAGCTTAGTTCAATTGTTTTAGTTTAACTTAGTCAATTGCTTAGTTCTATCATTCAGTGTTAATTTAGGTTCTTGCTCTTGCTAGTAGTTAGTTTAGTTCTTATTTGCTCCTCACCTTGCTAGAGTAGTGTAGCCCTTCTTGCTCCTGCTTAGTTAGCTTGATAACTTAGTTCACTAATTTGCTTGCTCTTTCATAATTTAGTTTCCTTTTCGCAATCTCTGTCTTGCACATTAGTGTAACCAACCAACAATCAACCTTAAAACCCTAAAAACCCTACTCTCCGCACTAGGAACGTAGCTCACGCCGTCTAACTCTAGCGCCCCTTTATCCTCGCGGATCGACCCCGTACTTGCCGCCTCACCTATACTACGACACGACCCCGTGCGCTTGCGGGCGTAGTGTCTTAGTAGACGTAGGTAGTTAGTGTGGGACCATATAAATTTTGAAAGCACAATCCCATATCCTGTGCGATCCGACCTCTTGGGGTGTAAAAGCACCACTAGCGGAGACGCATCGATAAGCTCACAAGCAGTATGAGCCATAGCACGATACTCTGCCTCAGCACTGGATCTAGCCACCACATTTTGCTTTTTGCTCCTCCAAGTGACTAAATTCCCTCCAACATAGGTGCAATAGCCAGAAGTTGACTTCATGTCTGTCTTGCTACCAGCATAGTCAGAATCAGAATAGCCCTCAAGAGAACAATGACCGCGCTTTCTATAGTGTAAGCCTTTACCATGAGAACTCTTCAAATACCTCAGAATATGACATAAAGTTTCCCAATGACATTGTTTAGGCTTATCGAGATAGCGGCCAGTGTTTTAAAAAGCGGCCCAGCTCAGGCGGATGAGACCCTTGGCCGCTCCAAACAGGCCTTAGGCGGCTGGTCAGGCGGTTTTGCATTAAGCGGCCGCTTCATGCCCGCTCAGCCCGCTCAAGCGCCCGCTTGGACACTGATTCTGAGCGCCCGCCTGAGTCCGCTTAAGTGAAAAGCAGGACCTAGACCCACTTTTTAGGCCCAAAAGTGAAATGTAATGGTATTTTCATTATGTAATATTAGACTATTGATATTGTATAACATTATTTAGCATGTGAATTTGATATTATTGTATTAAGTAACTAAGTATGTATCTAAATACTGTATAGTAGTTGATCAGTGTGTAATACTACACTGATTCTGTTGCTATATACAGTAGTGACGACTATAACAAGTAATACAGTAGTAACTACCTATTAAGTCTGTTATAGCAAGTAATACTAACATAACACTTATCATGTATATGTAACATAAAACTATGTGATTGTCACAAATCAGTAATATTGTACTGCTGTATAGTACTAATTACTAACTATAGAACATTAATCTAAGAAACAACCAGTGTGTAAATGTAATACAAAATCAATGCAGATTTCTGTGAAGTATAGTACTATTATATTACACTAACTACTAACTACTAAGTGCGTTGTATCATGGCTTGATACTAGTATACGACTATATGTGATAAATTTATCTATAAATTGTACTAACTATTAAGTAGATCACATTATTACATGATAGTATGATACTAGTATACTGTTATATATAAGAAATGTATCTTAATGCTTCATCTATACATAATCAACTATTAAGTAGCAATATTGTTGTGTAGGGTGAATTTTACACTGCCACAAGGGTTTGGTTATGTATACAAGTTTCTTAAAAATATTATATATATATATAATATAATATATATATATATGTGTGTGTGTGTATTTGTATACAATCATATAGAAAATTAAGAATCCGCTTTTTCAAAAAGCGGCCGCTCAGGCGCTCAAGCGGCCACAAAGTGGCATCCGCACGCCTCCCGCTTCCCGCTTTATAAAACATTGATAGCGGCTAACAAGACCAACTTTCGTAGAAATGTCAGCTCTAGTAACAGTGAGATAAATCAGCTTCCCAACCAGAAGTCTATATCTTTTACTGTCTGGATACAAAGGTGAATCAGAATCATCCCAATTTACATTGGGGTTAAGCGGTGTCTCAGCAGGTCGAGCTCCAAGCATACCTGTTTCCTGTAGAAGATCTAGGACATACTTTCGTTGTGACAGAACAAGAGCACTAGAGGTCCTTGAAACCTCAATTCCCAGAAAATACCGCAGTTTTCCCAGATCTTTAGTAACAAAATGTTTACAGAGATAGGCTTTGGTTGCATTAATTTCAGAAATATCACTGCCTGACAGAATAATGTCATCAACATATACAAAAGGACAACAATACTAGCAGATGTCTTCTTAACAAACACGGAATGATCAACATGAGATCTAAGAAACCCATAAGTAGACAAAGTGGTGCTCAGTTTATCAAACCAGGCACGAGGGCTTTGATTCAGTCCATAGATAGATTTCTTGAGGCGACAGACTTTATGTGACTCCCCCTGAGCAACAAACCCAGGTGGTTGCTCCATATACACTTCCTCCTTAAGATCACCATAAACAAATGCATTCTTGACAACAAGTTGAATGAGAGGCCAGTCCAGATTAACAGCCACAGACAGAAGAATTTGCACTGAATTCAGCCTAGCAATAGGAGAGAAGGTTTTAAAATAATCAAAGCCATAAGTCTGAGTGTAACCTTTCGCCACAAGACGAGCTTTCCGGCGTTCTACAGTCCCATCTGGATGATATTTAACCGTGTAAACCCAGCGGCAGCCAACTGGTTTATAGTCAGAAGGAGGATCAATAAGATCCCAGGTACCCCTGTCAGTGAGAGCAGCCATCTCCTCTGTCATGGCTTGAGTCCATGCCTGACTCTGTAGAGCATCCCCAACATTTTTGGGTACAGAAATGGCAGATGAAGCAGTGACAAAATTGCTAACATGAATACTCAGATGGTCAGTAGAAACATGATTAGCTATATTATGAGATGTACAAGATCTAGTGTCTTTCCAGAGAGCAATAGGTAAGTCTAGATCAGAAAATACCTTTATGGGCGCAGGGCCTTCAGAAGGAGAAGATTGGTGTGTAGTTGGGGGGGGGGGGGGGGTCTTCATCAGTAGTGGGTTGTGCAGCATGATTTCTGCGTTGATACACACGTAAAGGAGTAGTAGTTGTCTCATGTTGTTCAGTAGTGTTATCAGAATCACAAGTCATAGGCAAGCCTTTCACCCCTAGCCACAAGTCATCCCCGTATTTTGCCACATATGTGGGTACCAGAGCTGATTCAATAGCTAAGGTTACTGATATGCCATCCCCAGCGGCAACAAAAAGGCTGACAGTAGGGAACTCGCCGGCCGTCGGCTGGCCTATGACCACGGATTGGGAGATTTTCTCTTCATCCGGGAAAAAAAACTACAGGGGTGCAGAAATCAAATCCGAGCTCAGATGTGTCCCCTTAGAGGAATAGTATGGAGTATCTTCAAAAAAGACCACATCACTACTCAGAAACCATTTTCTTGTCTCTGGATCATAACAGCGATATCCCTTCTGAGTTCGTGAGTATCCCAGAAAAACACATTTTGCAGCTCTAGGGGACAGTTTATTTTTATTAGGACCAAGCAACCGCACAAAACACGTAGACCCAAAAATCTGCAGAGGAACAGAAAAAAGCGAAAGACTTGGTTGGAGAACCTGTACAGGTATCTTATTACCAATGACAGAAGACGGCATGCGATTTATTAAGAAACATGCAGTAAGAATAGCTTCCGGCAAGAAATGTTTGGGAACATTAGAGTGAAGCATAATAGTCCTGGCAACCTCAAGCATATGCCTATTTTTCTTTTCAGCCACACCATTCTGTTAGGGTGTATACGCACAAGAAGTTTGATGAATCGTCCCCACAGAACGACAAAACACCTCCACAGAGCTTTGAACAAATTCTAATGCATTATCAGTTCTGAAAATTTTAATAGGCATCGAGTACTGTGTTTTAATCTCAGCAAAAGAAGAATTTAATTGTAGGCATTACTTCAGATCGGTTTTTTAACATAAATAACCATGTCGCCCGAGAATAGTCATCAATAAACAGAATAAAATACTTGTAGCCAGATAAACTAGGAATGTGACATGGACCCCACACATCGGTATGTACTAAATCAAACACTGCAGTGCTAGCAATCTAAGATTTTTTAGGGAATACAGATCTAGTTTGCTTGCCCAATTGACAAGCTTCACAGTTAAATACAGGCATACGACCACCAGGAAACACATATTTTAACTTTGTTGTCGACGAGTGTCCAAGCCGAAAATGCCACTGTAATGCAGAAACAGATGTTGATAGAGCCAAAGCAGAAACAGAATTGCTGAGCAGTCACAGATCATCTAGGTAATAGAGTCCATCTGGTCCTTCATGCCCCCCACCAATCTTCGTCCTCGTGTGAAGGTCCTGAAAAACACATTCACCCCGAGCAAATGTCAGACTGCAGTTAAGGCCGCGAACAAGTTTGCTGACAGATAACAGGTTTTAAAGGAAAATTCGGCACATATAAAGCAGAATGTAGAAGGATGTGGGCAAAGACATCCCCAATGCCAGAGACCGCAGTCTTAGACCCATCAGCAAGCATCACAGTAGACTTAGAGCGGGGTTTAAACAGATTAGAAAAAAGAGAACGGTTGCCAGAAATATGAGACGAGGCGCCGGAATCGATCACAGAGGCACTCAGAAAGACAGTCACAACCCGAGTAGGTGGCTGCGTGAGCACCAGAAGTCCCAGCCGATGAGGATATAGCAGTCCGCTCTTGTAGCAAATGTTCCACCTCTGAGCGAATAAACTCAGCAGTGGCCTCAGTCGAAGTGGCAATAGGAGCAGTCAGAGTAGTACCCTCCGTAGCAGTGTTTGCCCATGCAGGAGTGTCGTGTTTCTTCCAACACTTGTCTTCAGTGTGATTATTACGGCCACAAAAATCACAGTATCGCTGAGGAGCGGCTCCAGCAAATGAGTCAGTAGAAGAGCCACGGCCAAAAGTACCGCGATCAGAAGATCCTCGACCCCGACCAAGAGCAGTAGGTGGGTGGCCGCGACCACGACCCCTGCCACCCATGGCAGCAAGAGCAGTGGGGTGAGCTATATCAGTAGACAGATCAGTAGAAGAGGTCGGCAGATGTTGAAGGCGCTGGAATGTACTCTCCAATGTGGGCAGTGGGTCGCCAGCAAGGATCTGGTCAACCACTCCAGCATAGGAGTCAGGAAGACCACAAAGAAACTAGACCACCTGAAGTTCCTGTCTCTGGCGCTGCATGGTGGCCAAGTCCGTAGAAAGAGGATGCAACGTCTCAAGTTCAGCCCAAACACCTTTGAATGTAGAAAAGTAGTCTACAATGTCCGACCCAGTAAACTGTAGGCGAGCCAGCTGTTTGTTCTGATCAAACACCTTCTTCGGATTTTTGTTGTAGGAGTAGGTGCTCGCAAGCTGATCCCACATCTCTTTTGCCGTCAGAAGGCGCAGGAGAGTGTAACACGGATGCGAGTCTCGCTGCTATTCAGAATCCAGGTCATCACAGTAGAGTCATCCTTGACCCAGTCATCATAGAGTTTTTTTCCTTGGACTCAGCAATGGCAGGCGGGGCAGGTGGCGGATTCTCGGTCAAATGCGAGTGCTTCCCCTGGGATTTTGCAAAAATCTCCATGGAACACACCCAGTGTTGATAGTTGCGGCCATCGAGTTTGACAGTTGTCACTTGACGGCGGTAGTCCTCATGTGAAGAAGCCATAGATGCAGCAGCAAGCCAGGTCCAAACACAAAGCAGAAAATAGCAGCAGCAGAAGACTGTCTAGATCCGCCAACTAGACGGCAGCAGGCAGAGCAGAGATCTACAAAGGACCAGCCTACATAAGGGCTACGCCTAGGCGCAGCAGAGAACTCGGCGGCTCGAGGGTCTGCACGGGCAGATAGAGAGGGAGAAGCACGGAAGCCCGTCAACTCCCTAGACAGAAGCCAACCAAAGGATCCGCCGAAGATTCAACCAGCCAGTACGTGCACAGAAGAAGGAACCAACAGGACCGCGCAACGACCAACTGGAGACGAACTACCGGCCCCTGGAGAGGAGCACAGCGGCGGCGGGAAGCCGGCCGGCCGGCGGCTGCGATAGCAGCCTGTCGCCGCGGCGGCGGGAAGGGGCCGGCGGCGGCCGGTGGGGGTGCCGCGCGGGTAGGGGGGCTAGGGTAGAGAAAGGAGAGAGGAGGGGAAGGTGGCGACTAGTGTGCCTGCTCTGATACCATCTTGAGTGAGCGGTAAGTGTTGGTGTGCACAATGTGTGTATCCCATATATTTATAGAATAAACATTTACAGAAAGATCCTTACAGAATATGTAAATAACAAGACAATATAACAAAGACATAAATAAAATATTATCTAACATAATGAATTGATCAAATCATTTTCTATTGTTTTTAATCAAAGTAATGGCAATTTTGTATTTCATTCTTAACGAAATTCAGTTTCTAAAAGAATACTAAGATCCAAGGTATGTATACCAAGGGCAATATGTAGATCATTGTACATATGGATACAATGGGTTAGTTCGTGCACATTTTCATTTATACCTCAGCTATTATTAGTTTTCCAACAAGTTTGATGGTACGGTTAGCTACGCTCTTTGTTTATCGCACAAACGGTTAGTTAAGCTCTTATACCACATATCTATAATTTAGTCCCAAGCTATGTTATTCATTTTTCTACGTTTTTCCATACCTCTATAAATAACCATGATCTTTTTAGTAGCACATCTTTCCTCTCTGCATGATATCAGCGAAGGAACAACCCTAGTCTCCATTCCATCTTTTTTCATTCGCCTACCCTTGGTCGCCGCTTAGGGGTGTGCGGGTATGACCATACCTAGAGTCGTACTCGTATAATTTTAACGGGTATGGGTACGGGTCTAGACCCGTATAATTGAAAATCAGACCTGCACCATAACCGGACCCGCATACAATGCAAGTATACGGTGTGGGTCTATGGGTATACGGTTCTGCACTAAACTTCCAACATCTTAACAATTTGTATAGTAACTATCCATTTCAAAAAAGATACAAAAATTGTATGGCATTACTTAAGATCTTCGTAATTAAGTTCCCCACTGTGCGATGATGTGTTGGTTCTTTGCACATCAAATTTTTTTCTTGAAACTGGTGTTCTGTATGATGGCAATTTTTATCGATCAGTGATCCAAATGTTGAATGAATATAGTACATGATTCACCATGAAAATGACGATTCGTTTTAGTTGTGTACTACTGAACTGATCATATGTTTTGTTATTAGATTGGTAAAGAAAAGGTCAAGGATGTGGAGAAGAGAGCAACCGATCCACTTATAGGAAACTCAAGGACAAAATTTTAAAAAAATTATTTGGGTGAGGAAGCAGATGTACCTTTTTAAACCTTGAACGGCAGTCCACCGATCCATTCAACAACACTTTTGATCAACACAATGCTCGGATCAACCTAAGACTAGGACTTTACACGCGCTTCGGCAGGATTTGGTTGTCGGATGCTTTTGTTGGATTGAGACGCTATTGGATTTGTTGAGATCACGATGCAGCTTAAATTGAGACGCCGACGGGGAAAACATCACCTGGACTGAAAGCCTAGGGGATTAGGGATCTTAGAGTCAACATTATGTAGTAACTAGAGTAGTCTGAGTGGAGGTGTTGACGGGCACCAAGAATCTGAGGCAGTTGGTTGCCATGGTGTTGGTAGTTTCCTAGAGTCAAGAGGATGAAATCGGCACACTTGGAATGAAAGGCTCTAATGCTGGAGTCGTGTGTGAAATGAACGAGCTCAGTTTGTTTGGTCCACACTTTGATTAGGCCAGATATGTTAGTTGTTAGATTATAGGAGGCATTTAGGCCGTTAGATTCGACATATTTATAATATATATATATATATGGTAATGGGGGTATACGGGTATAGCGGGTACGGATATGGTCAGACCCATTATTGTATCAGCAAAAATATGGGTCCACAGGTAAGCGGGTAGGCGAGTACAGAAAATTGTACCCGTGATGGGTTTTAGCGGGTATGGTTTTGTGGGTACACTAGTCTACCCGTCCCCATTTACAATCCTGCCACCGCTACCGCTAGTGGTTGCAAGCAGACAAGCAACCACAGGATATAGCAGTAGCAGCATAGCTAGTTCGTAGTTGTAGCAATGCCATTAATAGGACCCACTGTCACCAAGCTCTAGGGAACCACTAGGCCTGCCCAGCCACAATAGGGCTACCAACCACTGCTTCTGGTCAATGACCACCTCTAGGGTCGTCCTAGGCTGTTCATGGACAGATAAGGATCTCAATCAAGTGTTGCATCTCCTTCTAGGGGCATTACACTCTTTTCACCTTGTTGCAGCTACTAGTGCAAGCCAAAGGAAGAATGCACATATTAGTCTCTTCTCTAACCCTTGACATTCCACAATAGTTTTGAAGTGATTTCGACAACCTATTCTACTATTACTTCTACTATTACTACTATTAGGTCTCTTGTCCCTCCTCTCGATGTCTATTGCTTTTGAATTTCCCTACTAAAGGGTTCAATGTTCTATTGGATTTTCTTTTAGCATTTTTGTTTGTCATAATGTCGGCCAATATACCCTCCCAATGTGTAAGATCGATAAAATTGAGGATTCATGTTCATTCAACACTAAAGCTTGCTTTCAATGCAGGGATGCACCCTTCTATTATTGACTTTAAGGATTCTACCAAACTTAATTTGTAAGGGATTCACTTAGATGAAAGCAACTGGGACAATCGCGTACTCATATTTATGAAGATTCAAGGCCATGTGCACAAAGTTAGAATCAGCCAACACAAGATTCCAGCCTCTAGATGATTGGATGAATTTAACACAGCAGTTGTTCTTTCACATATTGAGTGCATATGAACTGTAGACTGTACCAGAATAGACAACTTTCATAAAGCACAAACAAAATTGTTGCCGTAGTACTTATTTGATTACCTCAAACCCAGCTTGCTTTAAAGCTTCTAGGCATTTGCTAGTTAACCTTACATCAGGAAGGCCATTGCCGAGCTCAATTTCAGCTTTAATTTTCTGATGAACTTCATTATTGGGATCAAACGAATCGGTCATACACCACTCATAAGCAGCAAAACATTGGCCTGGTTTTAGTACCCTAAAAATCTCCTTGTAACATCCAAGCTGCATCAATAACAAATGCCATGTATTTATGAATTATTTAGAAAATGATCAACACATGGAATGGGAAAAAAAATATTACTGCATCTGGTGCATGACATGTAGCTTCTATGGCATATATTGCATCAAATGTATTCTCAGCAAATGGCATATTCATGAAATCTGCCTGCAAAAGTGAAAAAGTAACATCACTGGCAGATCCAAATTGTTGCCCCAAATAGCCTGAACAATTGATAGTCAGAGAGATGATCATACCTTGACATAGTCACAGGTTTTGTCCAAGCCCACAATACGATTTAGTTCCTAAGAAACCAAAACATTTCCATCCTCAGAAGTCATTAGAGAAGGAGCGTTGTAAACTAGATGTTACATAAATTCGCTAAGCAATAGATATGATCCAATAGGAGCTTTTACTAGAAGAAGAAAATATTACCTTCCCCCTAGTAATCTGGTATTCATTGTTATTCAAACCCGTGATGGATGTTAAGCTACAATATGGAAGAGTTATTATTCACTTACTATTTAATAAATCTTGCATAACTGTTTCAAAAAGTAATCAGCTATAACTGCAAGCTGTATTCATGAAACTTGATGTATAAAGTGAGAATTGGCGTTGTCAAAGGCCAAATTACACTAAAATGGTCATGGGAAAAGGTAAGAAAGCATGGTTTGGGGGAAATCTCTAATGACACTGTCAAACAGTCAAAATGACAAGAAGAGGTAATGAGTAACATGCCAAAGAAGTTTCATTGTTCAGGGAAGCAAATCTCTGAATCGGGCCAGCAAAAAATTAGCTGAAAATTACTCGTAGATAACACAATAAAGAATTCTTGAGAATCAGAATGATCTGCATACCAAGTAACGAATATCAGTTTACCTGAATCTAGAAATTTCGCGTAATGGTCCACCGATTCCACACCCCACATCTAAGACCTAAAAAAGTTATTATAGAGATTGTTTAATTTTCTGAAGAAAAAAGAAGTATCAGTTCCATTTTTTTCTTCTTAACACCAAAGAAATAGCATCTTCACAGCTTTACCTTCATTCCTGGTTTCAAGCCAAGCTGTAAAGCAAGAAAGTGTTCATGCCTTTTGATGCTTTCACGAAGTGATTCTCCCTTCAATCTAAGAAATTAAAAAATCAATAACTGTATATAAATTTCAAAGCCATCCATGCTTGGCTTTCAAATTCAATTAATAGATAATAATGTTATAGAAGAAACACCAAAACAATACAAAAAAGGGACAGATACCTGTGGGCAAAATGAAAGGATTCTCCCCAGCCAAATTCGTAAAAGCTTGTTGCAAGGTCATAGTATTTATTAACCTGAAACCAGACAGCTATTCTAATTAAATATGTGAGCATGCATTTCAGAATGTAAGCACATTGTAAGCTTTACACTTGGAACCATGGAACATGACATCAACTTCGACAGGTGTGGAAGTGGAAGTTTGTGGAAACATCGAGGAAACTTTGAGGATTTTCATAATTAAACTTTGACCTAGGAAGCACGGACACTTCTCGGAGGCTGCCGTGTCCGTGTCCAACATGGACACACCTTAGACACGCCTGGACACGTGGCGGACACTCCTCCGGCGTGTCCACTTTGAATTTCTTTTAATTACAGTGTTGGACACATCTTGGACACTTTGTGGACACATCCAAGACACGCCAACATAACCCAGTTAGGCCTAAGACCACGATTGTTTCACTTAACAAGGTGCTGCATTGAATTTCAATCTATTAAAAACTCAGTAACCTGCGTTTGGGTTGCACAACAATGACCCAGAAGCTAATTCTGGATGGAACCCACATCCTTAATTTACAGGATTAACTAAAGCTGGCTGCTATACGGATATTGCTAATCCCAACATGCCAATTGTTTGCCTGATGAATAATTAACATGTGTTGCTGCCACTTTTGTGCTTTTCTCTTGCCTTTCCGTAAAAGAGGTTGACCATAATATATTTTTCTACCTTCTACCAACAACTTACACTTCTTACTCCCTGTCCTAATCCTATAGTATTGCAAAAAAATAAAAAGAAACAACTGATAGGAAATTGTTCTCTTTCCCTAATTATTTCTCATCCAATGACATCCAACCATATTTTCCTTTTCCTTCCCGTCCTTTGAACTAAACATGCCTAAGTGTATGAAAAAACCCTCAAGCATTCTCCAAATTCCATTTTCTGTCTTCCACTACTCCTTGCCCTACTAACATCAGATGGTTAAGCTTTCGTTGCTACATGCAAGTTGTCGACACCTTTCTTTAGCAACTATAGAAACCATCATCAGCGGTATAATCTCCACCAAAAGTAGCAGTAGTTTGTTCTCCCTATGCCTATACTTTTTCTTGCTTCTCTACATCTCCATCTCCCCTCCTCTTCTCTTGCCCCTTCGTCTTAAGTAGCTCTCCAATGTATTGCCCTTCCTTTTCTTCCCCCTCAACCTCCACGACACCTTCCTTTTCCATCTCCCCTCCACCACCAGCAACAACATATCTGTTCACCATTTCAATTCCATATATTCTTACTGCAACAATTTAATAATCAAGCATCTTAATACATGTTGTGATTTAATCTATATTATGACTTGTGGATATGATCTTATTGCTAACTGCTTGTTGGATTTCATGGTGATTAACTCCATGGATAGTCTATTTAGATCATTTGGTGTATGTATACATACATCATATTATCTGTCATGCTGTGTGCTACAAATATATGTATACTCATTTATATATTTGTCATGTCCAATGCCGTGTCTGTGTCCTATATTTTTAGAAATTGACGTGTCCCGTGTCCGTGTCCGTGTCTATATCCGTGTCCGTGTCGGTGCTTCCTAGACTTTGACGCATCTTTGACAAAATTAAGGTACAAATAGTGATTTCATGATGAAAATTTAGAGATGTTATCAAATCTAGCTTAAAAACTAAATATATATTTATGTATAACCATCCAACATGCAAATGTACAAGATGTCGTCTTTGTGTCAACTTCAACAGGCATGGAAGTCAAAGTTTGTAGAAAATGTAAGGAAACTTTGAGGAAGTTGTGTGTGAACTAACACTTCATCGCAAAATAAGCTAAAAGATAGTGAGATTGTGAGGGAATTTGGCATAAAACATCAAATTTTGGTAAACACATAGTCCATCCATAATCGTCTATGCAAAATGTTTAGAACTTAAATATGTTCTATATATGTGATGTTCTGTATCTACAGAAAGCCCAATTGGATCACATTCTATAATTAGAAAACTTGAGTTTATTTCCAAATACTTCAATTTGTAAAGAAGGGAAAAAGTAAGAGGTGTGTCAGAGAGACCGTTCATTTATGTTGTTAAGTGTTTTGTATTATGGGCCCAAGTACGTCTTGACCCATTAGGGTTGTCTTATGTGTTGTACGCTTCCCTGTTCTCCTGTTTATAGGAGCAGGGTTTCTCTTATCTAATACAACGATTAGCCGTCTTTTCTTATTTGACAAGGTGAAATGGTATTAGGTCGACACCAAATTTTGCAAAACTTGTGGAAATTTAGTAGAGGAATGAATTTAAATTACTCTCTAGTCAAAACCAAGGAAATGGTCATCTCAATGTCAAAAACGGTTTCCTACAAGTTTCGTTATGCCTTCACTATGTGTGCAACAATAATAACTACAAAGATCGTCCAGAAGAAGGGAGGTTTTGAGCTAGCTGGGTCGATTTCATCACCAACTAGGCTGAATTCATTGACACATGTCAAGAAGTAAGAAACCAATGGAGCATGGAAGTTTACCAGGTTTCAACATCGAACATCGACAGGGTAGATATATGTAACATCGAGGATTAATTGCCAGATGTCGAGGATGTTTAGTACCATGCTTGGAACTATGAGGGATGATATGTTCCTCACAAATACCATTCATGTTACCTTTTGTCTTTTTCTATTTTAATCCAGTTACTAATGTTTTGCATGAAAGGCCAAAAGTTAAAAATAGTCATCCCCACCTTTAACAAATACATCATTTTGTTGTAGGTTCATTTTGACAAGAACCTTCATGGATGAGCCCCCACCGACACACTCTTCTTCATTCATGGTGCTAGGATGAGCCTTTGGTAAGTTCCCTCTCATGCATTGTTTGTAAGTTGTAACATCTAGGCTTTAACTTTCCTCTCTGAGGAACGTCCCAAATATTGGCCATACAATAGTGCTTCTCCATGTTGACCTCCATGGGTCCAAATTGCCACGCTAATGGTGGCATGCTTTACTTACCCATTGTGGGTGCATTAATCTATGAGAATCTAAAAATGAGAATGGTGAAGGAAGGAGTGTGCTAACATGATGTGTAAACTCATTAATCAGACCTATTTTAACCCAAAAGAAATTCCATATCATAGTATATTGTGATTGTTTGAGCGAGCTCGAAAGAAAAAAAACGAAATGGAATGTCCATTCCGGGACCAAGTTGAAGCACAGGTGAAACACAATAGCTAATAACTCTAACACTCCCCCTCAAGTTGGGCATGGATGAAACACATGTCCAGCTTGCCAATACAACAAAAATAGCAATAGCCCATATAGAAATTTATCTCCCTCTATATTTTGTAATACAACAATCTAAACACTCCCCCGAAGAAGATAGCATGTAGCAGCGAACAAGTCTTCTCCCCTTGATGAAGATAAGATTAATACAGAAGAAGTAATAGCAGAGTGAACTCCCCTGAAATTAATAATCGTCAAACTAGTAGAAGCAATCACAAATAATTTTCTAAAACTTTAACGAGCATTTTGAGCAAAACATATGGTGAAAGATATTTGTAGAAGTCATTAGTTGTCACTGTCGTCAAATTAGTTCCACATAAGAAGCACCAACACCGAAATGATGCACTGTAGTTTGGACAAGAGTAGTATTACAAGAATATTGTGTTGTAGTTGTTTGGCAACGTGTTTGAGATACACTACTATAGAAAAGATGTGCCATAGCGGGTGTCAACAAAACATAGACGAATATTCAGGAAACTAACAATATGTAAACATCAATGATCTTCTTTTCTATCTCTATATCTCCCCCTCCACGCCAACCACAAAGAACAAAAGAGTGGTTGTGGGTGGAAATGGTAAGTGGGATGCTGGAAAATCGATGATAGTATTGTTGTGGGTCTGATCCCTCCGTGAGGGGGGCTCCCCATCCTCAGCGGGTGAGAGTCGAATGGAGGCCGCCGCTCGGGGGGGTTCGGGGGCAGATCCCTCGAACAAAATGTTATGCTAAAGTTTGTAAGAAAATTAAGCACAAATCTTGCGGTTTGTGGTGGATGCTACAATTCTGTTGGGGAGAAAAAAACAAGTAATTTGAGGAACAAATCCGCAATCGATGGTGAAAGAAACAGGCAATTGGAAGGCAATGAACATTGTGGGAACCGGTGTGTGGATGACGAGTGAGAATTACCAAAGGCCTTGCTCGTAGCACATTGTGCTCTATGGCCAGCAAAAAATATCTTACACAAAATTCCCAACTTTGGAGTTGCACTAGTCTATACGCTCATGCTTGTTGTAACAATTCCCTCTACGCCTTCCAACTGCAACAAGCAAAGAAGGAACTTTGTGTATCTTCCTATTGAAATCTCTTGAATGAAGAGGATATTTTGTCTAGATTGTTGCAGTTGGAAGGCATAGAGGGAACAAAACACCGACTTCTATGATTCAGCATCTGGAGGGCCTGAACAACTGGGACGGTGCGGATGAGGCACTACACCACCACGGTTTCGGAAGCACGTGTTCCTGAGATTCCTTAGTCTGGCGCCAATCCATGGCGACCATTGCAGTTGTGATTGCAGGTGTTGCACCAGGAGCGAGTTCAACTCTTTCTAGTGTTGTTGTGGACAACTTTCAGGCTAGTGTCGAAGTTAGCTTCGGATGATGGATAGTCGACCGTGATCGACGTGCGCAATGCAGATGTCTAAGTTTTCCTATTTATTCCGCTCTCAGCCTTTTTTATAATTGTCATGAGGATGCGCACCGCAATGCCAAAACAATCAACCAATCTACCAGTACGTATGGGGAGGGAATCTATTATGGAGGAGAATTTTCTAGTGTCTGAGTGGATGTGGCTGGGGGGTCTGCACTCTGTTATGGACGGGCTAATGTTGCCGTTGGGATATTGTTACAACCCCAATTTTGCATGTACTTTTATAATTGAAATACGATGATTTTGTGAATTTGGGCTTAACTACAAAGTTTGCAAGCTTTTCTTCAAAGGATGGGTTTCCTTGCAAATATTCCTTTGATAGGCATTTCGTGATTCCCATTATTATATTAATCCAACAATGGATATAAAAGAGAAGAAAAGAAGAAAAGTCCAAATATTAGATAAGATACAAGATAATGGATATTAAGCAAAGTAATTATGAGAATTACATGGAAATATCTAGCAAGTGGCATTAATGGCCACAATTGGGTAAAAGTCGTTTGCATATGATTTCTAATAAAGAAATATGAAAAGAGGAAAAAGAAAATGAAAAATAAAGAGAAATCCTTGAAAAGAAATATCTTAATAAGGGAATAAGAAAGAAAGGAAGAAGGGATAAAATTAAAGGTAAAGGAATATCCCCTGAGATGGGATTCGTGCCTTTAGGGTTCCTAGAGGTCTAAGGAATCCAATAAGATAAGATAATGGCAAAAGAAAAAGGAAATATCAATTAATTAAGTCTTATTAAAGGATAACTTGCTTTTGAAGAAAAAGCCCTCTTCCTTTGGAAAGTGGGACTCATTTTTGGCATGCATGTAGATAAAGGTGAAAGGAATTTTACCTTAAAATTTGGTTGCAAAAGGATGTACCAATTTTGAGATATGGATTTTTGAAGGAAATCCTAAAGTAAGAGGGAGGATTACATGTCACGATATTTTCCTGATTAAAATCAACATTAAAAAAAAAGGAAGCGCGGGCAGCACCCCGAGTCCAGAACGGAGGAAACTGGTGACCTTCCTCTCATGATATCTCGAGATCTCTAGCATAACCAGACTAGGATGGGAGGCCAGTGGCTCTGAGAAGTCCTCACGATCCCGATCATAGTGGGATTGGGTTCCTTCCATGATCAATGTAGGATTTCCCCAAATCAGGGGAAAGCATAGATGCACATCCCCTATAAATAGGGAGAGGGGCACACGCCATGTGCATAACTCTAAATCTCACCCTTGAATCTGCGATGACGAGACGAGTGGTTGCACACAATTAGAAGCGAGATGGTGCTTAAACTGACCATGGAGCAGTTGCTTTTCTCGTCGGAGAAAGAGCACCTCCGTCCCAGCATCTCCAGCCAGTTCGGGAAAGGCTGAGGGCACCAGGAGTTTCGGCGGGGCTAGGCGGAGCGATGGGGATCTTCATCGGTGACCGAAGAGGCCTGATGCCCAAAGTCAACCGCGGGGTTGACCGCGGCAGGGCGCTGCTTCGCGAGCGGGATGATCCGAGGTAGAAGATGAGAGGGAAATTACCGCCCAACCCTCAAGAGCATGTGGCCCTGATCCCTAAAGCACGGGGGTACCGATGTCTTTCAGCTAGCCTTGCCAGCCTAAATAAAAGAAAAACGAAAACAAGTACTGACGTGTCAATTCCTTATTAGTCAATCAAGCTTTATTTTGTAAAAATCATAGAAACTGCTAGAATGCTCAGATGAAGATAAATTATACATGAAAATTTATCAGGAGGACGAGAGGAATCCAATAAAAATGATATTAAAGTTTTATTTTGTTTCTAATTGCAAAAGTACATTAGTTACATTAAAAGTGTGGTTAGAAAACCCTAATGGTTGATAAAAGATATAGTTAATCTTGCAATTCGAACATGATTTACTTGATTAATGATTAAGATGGTTTTTAACCTATTTTGATGATAGAATTGCAAAGTTTAGGGTTTTAAACCTAATATAATGGTTAAGATGCTTAGAAACCCTAAATTAGAGAAAAAGAAAAGAAAAGTACTTATAATCTGAAATTAGGGTTTCCTATTACTAAAAGATGAATTTCGAATCTTTTGTAAAAGAAAAATGAAATAGTTAGGGTTTGTAAGTGATTTTGTGAAATTAGGGTTTAAAGTAATAAAGATGAAGAGGAACCCTAATTATGCTCAAAACCCTAAAAAGGGCAAATAACCTAGGAAACAACTAGGATTAATGGATCAATATGACATGATTAATGATAGAGAAATTGGATGTCTTTTCAGGATCAACCTGTGCATACTTGCTTGAATTCTTGATTGGTTATTTCTGCATTCAATCTGCTTAACAGGTATGTGGTTACGCCTATGAATATCCCGAATTAGTTTCTCGAGGATTTTCAAGGTTTTATCGATGACTTGAATTAAACTGTTGGTTGCATTTAATTCTTGCAAATCATAATGAGGATATGACTATCACCTAAGATAAGTGCCTACTAGCTCAGATCCTAGTCCCCTCTGTAGCTTTATTGATTGACCTAGTAAATGGCTACCAATTGGGGTAGGACCATCAGGTCATTAAATGACTTAGTAAATGGCTACCAATGGGGTAGGACCATCAAGTCATCATGAGTCAGGGATTGGGCTACCTTTGGGTAGGGCCATGCAACTCCATAACCCTAAGAATTGGCTACCTGTGTGGTAGGGCCATGGGGGTAAGGATCTACCACATGAGAGAGGTAGTATCCATGTCCACTGCAGGGACAGCACAGAGATAGGGGATAGCAAATGATTGAGTAGTATCGCTTAAAACGTAATTTTGGATGTTAAAGGATATTTGAATGACTACATTGTTAATATAGTTGCACAATTATTGTTTCCCCCACATACCAGCTTATTGCTGACCGACGTTTTGTTTGTCGGCGTTTTAGGTACGAATGAAAAGAACAAACAGTAAAGTGGCACATGTGGAACAAAATGAGAAATAACGTACACAGGAGTAGTAGTTAGATTAGTATCTTCATGGATAGAAGTATAGAAATCCCAGCTTTTAAAAAAGGTAAGTAAAGTTTTTATTTTATACCAGTTTTCAGTTTAGTAGTAGAATTTCATAATTATTATTGATTATTTGTCGAACCTTTGATCATGTTAATTGAATAACGGCTCTGTCCTTCGGGTCTCCCTTAATTGGGGGTTACCGGGAGGCGGGGTTGTTACAGATATAGCAGGAGATCTTGTGCCAACTTGGACTCATTGTTCTGAGATAATCGATCGGGGAGAGGAAGGAATACGGACAAGAATGTACCATATGGGATAATGGAGAAGTTTATGGAATACCACTAAAACCCCAAACCCCAAGGGAGGCTCATTATGTAGGTTCGAGTTTAGGAGTATTTTGTTATTGGAGCTCAGTAAAAGGGGCTCTTTAGAGAAGAATACCAACAAAGCAAGTTGCAAACAGAACAAGAGGAAAACTACAAAAGTGATTACCAAAAAAGGGAAAGTAGCTTCTAAAGGAGGAAGATTTCCCCTTATCAGTGATGGGGATTTCAGGAAATAATACAAATGTGCCAATGGTGTCAAAAGACTAGCGGCTGACATTAATGATCCAATGTGTTGATTGTAAAGCAATGTTTCATCAAGAGAGATATGAATTCAGTACCACGACTGTACATGGGCGGGATATGTCGATTTACTCACCACTCATACCCTGTAAGGTATGGTAAGAGTAAAAGGATTTTTTACCATCATTTTTTTAACAATTTACCCACTTACGTGCATCCAAAATGTGTAGGTTAACAGGAGAAGTCTTACCTGCTTCAGTCATTTACCCATAAGCTATGGTTAAATTAGTAACAGAAACTGGGGAGGTTAATTTAGTAATTTGATGATACAACATATATACTAATATTCCTAAGGCCCCATTTAGTAGGGACTAGTTGATAAGAGGTGTTCAAAAGTGGTGATTTGAGATCGAATCGGGTGTTTGCAGGAGATAATTGAGTGTAGCTTTATTTTTTACTGCATTTGACTATGATTTGACTGCAAATCCCAGAAAAGGTTTCTCTGCACAGCAAGGTCTGACTTAGTGGGGCTGCACTACGTGAAAATATGTCGGGCATAAATGAAAAGCCATTTGAAAAAGAAGAAGAAAAAAAAGTGGCGCCATAATCATGTGATATTAATATTATTCTCTATTGCAACATATAACTAAACGGCATCTGCATAGTTTATAGAATTATATGATAGATTACTAGTTCATACCTTGATTTCATCCTCGTACCAAACAATGGAAAATGTAAAAACAAGTTCAGACACCCACTTACTAAACAAAATAGGAGCAACTACAAATTCAATTTTTGACATTTATACTTGTTAAATTCTTACTTTTTGCTCCAACTACAACATTACCAATAATCCCTAACACTAAAAGAACCTAAAATAAAACTAACCAGAATTTGTTTTCATAACTTGAATGCATATTTGATTCTAAGAACTTGACTAAATAATTGTCCAGATGTCAAAAATCTTTAGAATAAGGTATTAGGAAGAACAAGTTCCTCAAAACAGCCTTGCATTGTAAACTAATAATTTAGACAGAACTTGCTTATAAAAATAACTTTTGACTTGAATAATACTTATGGTTACATTGTATATAAAACATATAACTACTGTTTTCTATTAATTGAAGTGTTACTTAGTGCTTGAAGTATGGTTTACTGTGTTTTGATTGTTGAAAAAACATCCACGTTTATGCTGCTTTACCCATTTGACCCGCTACCCTGCCCATTTACTCGACAAGTATATAGGTATGGGTAAGGGTAGGGTAAATGTTTGAAGGGAGCAATTAGTTAACCCACTTGTTACCAGCACCCCCCGATGAAGGTTTGGGTAAAGATTTTGCCAATTTATCAGTCCTATTTAGTGTTTTTATGATTATATGAACCAGAAAAGGCATGAAAGGGAAAAGGGGTCCATGTAGCCGACCCAACATGTTTGGGAGTGAGGCTCAGATGATAATAATGGTGAGTTAAAATTGCTTTCTTGTGGTTTTTTCTTGATTTTTTTAATAAGCTCTTAAGTTTCAGTTGTTGCTTGGTAGGCATTTTGATAGAAGAAGAAAAAAAAAACTGTAGGACTATTCAAGATAAATGAAATTGAAGGTTGTGACAGTTTTGTAAACAAGTAGGTCTCAAGAGATATATGATTGTTTGAGTCTTTGAGGTTGTTATATTCCGGTACATAGCATGTACATCTGATCGTGATTTTAGCACTTTGCCAACAATCTTAAAGTGGTAGCAATTGTACAACGAGGCTTCAGATTCAATGTCATCTTAGGTGTGTGGATTAGTTACAGTGAAATAAGGGTTGAGATGGAATAGTTCAAGAAACGAAGTTCATGTATTAACATAGCACAAGATGTATGGACAATTAAACGTTCAACAAAGGACTGCATTGCCAAGGCAGTAAAATCTACTCCACTAAAACTTGAGAAGAAAATCTTCATTGCATAACCACTCTCTCCTTACGTTCATGCTGGTTAACTGCCACTTACCACACAAACACACTTCTTCACACACACACACACATGCACGCACACACACACACGTGCGTGTGTGTGTGCGTGTGTGTGCGTGCGTGCGTGTGTGTGTGTGTGTGTGTGTGGAGGATCCAGTGAGAGTTGTATGATGATAAGAGCAAGAGAACCATTTGCATAACTCATTCTGGTGGTGTAATTTACATGATTCAACCGCATCCATATGGATTGAATGCTTATTAGTGCATCTGCCTACAAAATTTCATACACATGGGACCTATATATCGGCCGTAGTAATAAAAAACTTTTCAACACTGCATATAGAGCTGGCTATTAGATATAAAATATGTAAATTATATATATGGATGAGGGAATGATTTTCTATGACAGTGAAATTTATATATATGGATGAGTGAATGATCTGCTATGACAGTGAAATCTGTAAGAAGGTAAATGCAGTGATGATCCATGAGGTTGGATTTTGGAAACAAACCCAAGATTTGTATTTATATAAAGGGCTTATATGACTAGATCCTCTCTCCCTCTCATATCATCATCATCATCTAAGACATTCCCAACCATGTTGAGGTCACTGACAAGGATCCTTCTATTTCATTAACTCTGTTATGAGTCAGTATTCCTATCAATACATAAACATTGTAAATCTCTCCTTATAAGCTCTCCTTGAGTCGATTTAGGCTTGCCTCTTCCTCTTTAGCCATGCTCGACTGTATAATAATACTTAGAATCGGTGCATTTCTAGGTCTGCATTATTTTTTGCAGCTTGCCCTCAACACTTGACACCACACTTTACTCATATAGTTATTTCTCAAGTGATCATTCCTTATCTTCCCAAACACCCATCTTAATACTCGCATGTCTGACACATGTATCTTGTTGACACCTTGTTTTTCAGTTCCCAACACTCACTCTTGTAAAGCGGCTGACTATATAATTGTTTTCTAGACCTCACGTTTCAAATTTGAGAGGGATTTTTAGTTATAAATTATACGAATTGTACTATGTTTCATCCATCCTACTGCAATCATGTGACATATATCATCTTGACATCATTGTCTGTATAAATAATAGAACCTAAGTAACAAAGCAAATCACATTTAGTACATCCACTTAACACTACCACTCAATATAGAAGACTTGTTTAAATCGTGATATATGTACACATTTTTGCTTTTGGTGATCTTAAATCTATTAAATTCCAATGAATTTCTCCAGAATCAAATTTTGTATTCCTATTTGTCTTCAATTTTCAGTTTCATCAAGCAATACAATATCAACAGTAAATAACATACACCAAGGGATATTATGTTGAACATGCTTTGCCAACTCATCCATAACATGAACAAATAAATATAGGCTTAGAGCCAAACCTTGATATACCCCAATTATAATTGGAAATCTTGGAGTTACCGCTCCTGGAGTCCAAACACTCAGTCTAGATACGATGCATATCTTTAACCAGATCATTTTTTCTTAAAAATCCACCAAAGCACTTCCCTATGTAGTAAGTACTCGACTAGAAGTCTTGTCCAAATCAATGAAAACTATATGGAGCTCTCTTTTGTTTTCTTTGTACTTCTTGCTAAGCCTCCTTATCAGAAAAATAGCATATGATGTGGATATACCATGCATGATACCAAATTGATCATGATATCAGCGTTATAATTTTAGTCTTTGATCGATTATCCCCACCCAAAACTTGATAGTGTGACCCATCAGCTTAATTTCTCTACGAGTTGTTGAGCTTTGAATACCTACCTTTTTCTTGTAGATAATATTGTTCCTCCATCCGTCTGGCGCTTTCTCTTTCCTTATTATTTTATCGAAGAAACTCATTAACACCAAACTTCTTTTCGTCACATACTCTTCCAAACATCAATAGGAGTATGTCAAAGCTAGGGGTCAGTAAATCCCAGTTTAGCTCAGACTGGACCAGTCATTCGGTTTGTTTTAGTCCTGAACCAAATACAACGACGGTCCAATATACAGTCTACCTTTTTCTGTTTCGTTCTTTGTTCTAATTAGCTTTGAAAATCGTGAAAAATGAAGCCCAAACTGTTGGACTGGGTTTCTAGTTGAACTGACCACCAAATTAATTGTTTTAAGCCTCGCTCTTTGTTGTCTCGAATTATATATATTTTTATTGTATGTTTGGTTTTATAAAACTCCAAATAGCAATGAGTTGCTATTTATGTTGCATTAGCCCATGTACATACTATATCTTGATGTTAGAAACAACCTTTTTATTTTGTTATGTATGCTTAAGTTTATATATTTCCAAACATCAGCATTATGTTGTGTTGATGTTAAATTTCACCGACTGTAATCAGCAATATCATCAAATTAAAATACAACAAAAGCGACAATGTTGTATGGGAATTCCAGTTAGCAAAGTAAATTGCCGGTCCAAGTCTAGTCTAAGTTTTAAGAGGTTTAGTCCGGTCCAATAAATTGTCATTTTTTTAAATGTAAATCTCTAAGTTTCCTTCTATGGTCTGGTCCGATCCAAAACGGTCTGGTCTAGTTTTGGACTTGTAGAAAATATGATGAGTGCTGTATTGCTTATAAAGAGATCGCAGACTCCTCTCCTATATAAGAATGAGTCTTGTATAAGGAAGCGGAACTTAACCCTAATGGCCCAAGACAATTAAGGCCATAAAACAAATGACCTATTAACTAATAACACGTTCTAACATCTAACGCTCCCCATCAAGCTAGAGTATGGGTGAAACACGTATCCAGCTTGGACTTACAAGACTCAAATAGATGATACAACAAATAGAAAATAAAAAATTGTCACTCCACATACGAAGATTTTCACTCTTCTTAAACATGACTCTTCAACAAATAGAAGATTTGACGACACCTCCTTAAGTTTATATATGTCCAAATATCAACATTTATATTGTGTTGTGTTAAATTTCACTAATTGTAATCAGCAATATCATCAAAAAAATAAAAAATAAAAGCGACAACGTTGTATGAGAATTCCAATCAGCAAAGTAAATTGTGGTCCAAACAGTCTGGTCCCAATCTAATCTAGTTTTAAGAGGCTTAGTCCGGTCGGGATAAATTTTGTCAAGTTTTCAATCTATAATTTTTTAGTTTCCTTATATGGTCTAGTCCAATCCAAGACAGTCAATCTAGTTTTGGACTTGTGGCAAATATCCTCTCATATATATTGGAATGAGGCTTGTATAGTGAAGCGAAACTTAACCCTGACCAAGACAATTAAGCCTATATAACAAATGACCTATTAACTAATAACAATTTCTAACATCTAATGCCCCCCTCAAGTTGTAGTATGAGTGTAACACATATCCAATTTAGACTTACAAGACTCAATTAGATGATACGAAAAATACAAAACAAAAAAAATGTCAGTTCCGATACGAAGATTTTCACTGCCCTTAAACATGACTCTCCAACAAATAAAAGATTCGATGATGCTTTGAAGTTATATTTTGCATGTTGGAAATACTTGAGCTTTGAGAAGATCTTCTGAAGTACATATGGAATGAAGAGCATCGCCATCAGTCTGGAGCAGACAATCCAAAAACCACGGCAACGCCATCTTTATTGAAAAGAAATGTGTGATTGGAATAAGCACAATTAACACATCCAACGATGTAGCAGTAGACGTATCTTCATACACAAATATAATGAGGCGATGATAACTGTCAAATTGGACCCATTTGGAGTGCGACTCTCATGAGGCTTAACGGGAATCAAACACATCATCAAGGAAATCCCAAGTGGATTACTAGAAGAACCATCTTGGTAGTTGAAAAACGGAGGATGCAACATTGAGAAGACATTAATAAAATAGCTCAAATTGAAGATAAAATCTGGACGGATCATCAACCTTGCAGGTGTGATATTGACGGGTTTCTGAAAAGAAACCATCCATCTTTTGAGATGCAGCAGGTTTGCCACAATACTAACACCAAAGGGAACAAAAGGTTGGTATAAGCGTAGCAAGATCTGTTCCAATGTGTTCCACTGTTGTAAGTGAGATCTTGCAAAATTGTCAGAGTGTGGTGGCCAACCGAAATAAACACAGATAGCCAACTCACATGCATATTGTGCCATGAACACGGAGAAGCACAATGTCATTGGGAAAGTTGCACTAATGATTACTGGAAGCGTGATGGTGAGCAAGAATGAAGCGCCACAAAGACGTCTGAAAGATGGATGTACTGAAAAATAGGAAGCTCCATGAAGATCAGAATAGCCTGGAATATACATATCATCTTTCTTTCTTCTCATACCCCCTCTTCATACATTCTCTCTCTCTTCTCTATCCTCTGGCACACCGAATACGAACTGAATGAGTAGTTGGTGTGGAAAAGAGACATTACGCCCCCCTAGCACATGGAAAGGGATGCACACATGAGGGCCGGTAGGGGGAAAAAATTGTCAGAGGAGATTTATTGTAGCTTTTGAAGGTAGAGGCGAAGGGGCTTCTTGGTAGATGACCATCGAATTATTGGGGTTTTAGGGGACGTAGCCGCCTAGTTAGGAGTTAGAGGTATAGAAATATTGCGTTATTTTCTGTTTTCTACTGTGTTATTTTTCCTTTGTATTAGTCCCATATTGCCTGCTTGTATGTATGTCTTACTCTCTGTAGCTATATAAGAGAGTACCCTGTAAACATTTTTACTCACTGAATAAACAACACCTTTCCACTTTATATGGTATCAAGAGCAGGTTATTTTTCCCACCCATCAGCCCACCCATGACGTAAGCCCCCCCCCCCCCGTCGTCGCCGCCCCCCCTCCTCCACCGCAGCCCACCACCACCTTCCCCAGGCGCCGCCCTCCCCTCCTCTCTACCCGCCGCCAACCCCCCCCCACAGCGCCGCCCCCCCCCACCCCAGCGCCGCCGCCCACCCCCCTGCCTCCCGCCTCTGCCCACCCTCCCTTCCCGGAAAACACCTCCCGTAGCCACCTCCTCTCCTCCACAAACTCCCGCCTCAAAGCCCTCTCTCTTCTTCGGGTTCCTTCGCTTCCGGTCGGCGGTCACTGGTTTTTACCTCTCATTTCGCTCTACGTTCGGGTGCTCGTCGGATCTACATTCGGACACCCACTGGCTGGTTAAGTTGAGAGTCTCTCCGTCTCTTCGTTCTTTCTGTCTGCGCCTCATGGTGGAACGTTGAGCTTCCCTCATGACGGCGTAGGTTTCTCTATGCATTCTCTGCCCGGTACGGGTCTTCTAATCTGACACGTCAGATCTCTGTTGCTGCTATCTGCCCTGTGTGGGTTTCTGCTCTAATCTGCTTCTGCGCCGCCCGCCTCTGCCATGGCGTTTCCTGAGCCTCCCCGGTCTCTGTGCGTTACCATAGTGAAGCTCGACGGTGGCTCCAACTACCATCTCTGGTCGGCGTCCTTTGTGCTATATGTCAAAGCACAAGGCCGATATCATCATCTTACGGCTGAACCTCCTGCTGCTCCTACGGCTAATTCGGATGACAAAGTCAGACAGAGTTATGCGCAATGGTCCAAGGATTATTTTGGCGTCATGTCTTGGATCTTCAACAGTACCGAGCCTCGTATTAGCCAATCTCTTCTCTGCCTTCATGATGCGAAGGCTATGTGGGATCAACTATCCCATGTTTATTCACATCAGGAGAATCCAAAGCGCATTTTTGAAATCTTCAAAACCTTGGCGAAAAAGGAGTTCTCCGCTGACACTTCTATTGATGACTTCTACAACCAATGCTCGGCACTATGGAATGAGTTTGAACTCTACCACCCTTTGACGGCGGACATCAAAGTTGCTCAGAAACAACGCAATGAACTGCAACTGGTGCAGTTCTTGGCTGCACTCCCTGCCTCCTTCTCTGGTGTGGTTGACCAGATTCTCTCCAGCGACCCGCTACTGACTCTCCGGGATGTTCTAAAAAGAGTCCAGCGTCTGCCATCCATGACTCCCACTTCTGTTGTTGAGCATCCTGCGCTTATTGCTCGCTCTACTGATTCTGGCCGTGGCCGTGGCCGTGGTCGCGGTCGTGGCCGTGGTGGTCGTCCTCCTCCCTCAGGAGGCCGCGGCTCTTCTGGACGTGGTGCTCCTCCCGGCCCTCATTACTGCAACTGGTGTGGCCGGGACAATCATAATGAAGATCGCTCTTGGATTAAACACGGCAAGCCGGCTTGGGCTAACCAGGCTGCCACAGATGCTGCTGCTGACTCTGATGCTGACCCACCTACTGCTCCAGCAAACACCGACTGGTTACGTTCAGAGTTCGACAAGATGTTCCAGGAACGTCTTGCGCAGATGCCATCATCGTCTACTTCCGGACCCTCTGCCATGCTAGCCTCTCCATCATCTGGTAACAAACAGTGGTGCATTGATTCCGGTGCTTCCACTCATATGGCTTGTGACCTTCACTTATTTTCAAGTCTCCATAAAAATGTTCCTATAACTTCTGTTATTGTTGCGAATGGTTCCAAAACTGCTGTCCATGGCACTGGCACGGTCCCGCTATCACCAAAATTGCACTTGAAATCTGTTTTATATATTCCAAAATTTCCTGTTAATTTATTGTCCGTCAGTAAGATGATTAAACAACTCCAGTGCTCTATTAAATTTGATCCTTCTGGCTGTGTTTTGAAGGATCTCCGCACGAAGACGAGGATTGGTTCGGGCCGTGAAGGACCAGACGGGCTATATTACTTGGATGGACCCCCTTCTGCTGCAGCTCTGCTTTCTACTTCAGTGACAGGATTACAGTGGCACTTTCGCCTGGGTCATCCATCTGCTGCCAAACTAAAACATTTATTTCCTACTTTATCTGAGAAAACTTTTTCCTGTGAAACTTGTGTTTTGGGCAAACAAACTCGATCTGTTTTTCCAGCTAAGAACATTATTGCCTCTAAAGAAATCTTTGATTTGGTTCATGTTGATATTTGGGGACCATGCTCTGTCTCAAGTTTGTCTGGTGTGAAATATTTTATGACCTTTATTGATGATTATTCTCGCACCACTTGGTTGTTTTTTCTTAAAGGTCGGGATACTGTGTTAGATACTATTCGCACCTTTTTTGCTGAAATCCAAACACAATTTAATCGCCCCATTAAAATTTTTCGTACTGACAATGCTCTGGAATTCATGCAACACTCTGTTACATCTTTTTGTGCTGACTGTGGCACCATACATCAGACGTCTTGCCCTTACACTCCTCAACAAAATGGCGTTGCTGAACGCAAAAACCGCCATCTTCTAGAGGTTGCTCGCACCCTTCTCCTACACTATAAAGTACCCCAACATTTCTAGCCTGAAGCTGTCTCTACAGCATGCTATCTTATCAATCGCATGCCTTCTTCTGTTCTGAAAAATCAGGTCCCATATACTATTTTGTTTCCTGATAAACCCTTATTCTCTCTGCCTCCTCGCATTTTTGGGAGTACTTGTTTTGTAAAAAACCTCCGTCCTGGCCTCACTAAGCTTGATGCTCGCTCGGTCAAATGTGTGTTTTTGGGATACTCCCGTACTCGGAAAGGTTACCGCTGTTTTGATCCTGTAAAAAAACAGTGGTTGGTTAGTGCGGATGTGACCTTTTTTGAACATATGCCTTATTTTTCTACTTCTAGTGAACAATTGTCGGATGACATTATGGCTCCCACACCATTACCGTTAGTTGTTGAAGAACCTCCTGCTCATAATGTGCCTCAAGAACGCCCTTTGCAAGTTTATCGGCGCAGGTCAAAGAACACTACTTCTTCTGAAGCCCCGGCCGAACCAACTCCTGCGTCTGCGGTTAATCCACCTTCCACTGAGGTATTTTCTGACCTGGATATTCCTATCAGTCTACGAAAAGGCGTTTGCTCCTGTACTCAGCATCCTATCAGTAATTTCTGTTTGTCTGACAATCTCTGTGGTAGCTTTGCTTGTTTTACTACTGCTTTGTCTGTTGTGACAATTCCTAAATCAGCCACAGAGGCACTTTGTCATCCTGCCTGGAAACATGCTATGGAGTAAGAAATGCATGCACTTTGTGATCAACAGACTTGGGATCTGGTTGATCGTCCTTCCTCATGCCAAACTGTTGGATGCCGCTGGATTTTTACTATTAAATATCAACAGGACGGTACCATTGAACGTCTGAAGGCCAGATTAGTTGCAAAAGGATATACTCAAACATATGGGGTTGATTATTTTGAAACATTTTCTCCAGTTGCCCGCTTAAATTCTGTTCGAATTCTGATATCTGTTGCTGTGAATAAAGACTGGTCTTTGTATCAACTTGATGTCAAGAATGCTTTTCTCTATGGGGATCTGCAGGAGGAGGTCTACATGGAGCAACCTCCGAGTTTTGTTGCTCAGGGGGGGTCTGCTTCTAAAATATGCAAACTCAGAAAGGCAATCTATGGTCTGAAACAAAGTCCACGGGCATGGTTTGACAAGCTTAATCAGATCTTGATTACCTTTGGCTTTCGGCGTTCTCAATCTGATCATTCTGTTTTTATTCGTAAAACTGCAGCAGGACTTGTCATACTTATTGTATATGTTGATGACATTGTCTTATCTGGCAGTGACAGTGAAGGGATACAGGCAACCAAACAGTATTTAGCACAACACTTCATCACCAAGGACCTAGGAAAACTACGATATTTTCTAGGTATTGAGGTTGCTAGATCTTCTGCAGGACTATGCTTGTCACAAAGAAAATATGTTTTTGATCTCTTGCAAGAGACTGGTATGCTGGGTTGCAAGCCAGCCAACACTCCTCTGGATCCCAATATGAATTGGGATGATGATACTTCCCCTCCTTATGTTGATCACCACCAGTTCAGGAGACTGGTTGGCAAGCTTATATATCTGACTGTCACTAGGGCTGACCTGGCAGCTGTTGTAGGATTCATAAGCCGGTATCTTGATAAACCCCGATAATGCCACTGGGATGCTATCTGTCATATCTTACGCTATCTGAAAAGCTCTCCTGGGAAAGGTCTTCTGTACAAAAAACATGGCCACTGCAATTTATCTGGTTTTTCTGATTCTAACTATGCAGGCAGTCGATCTGACAGAAAATCTACTTCTGGATATTGTACTTTTGTGGGAGGAAATCTGGTTACTTGGCGCAGCAAAAAGCAGACAGTTGTTGCCCGGTCAAGTGCAGAGGCAGAATATAGAGCTATGGCTCATACTGCATGTGAGCTCCTGTGAGTCTGTAGCCTTCTGAATGAATTTGATATCACTTTTTCTAGCCCTATTCCTATGTTCTGCGACAATATGGCGTCTATTTTCATTACGAGCAACCCCACCTTCCATGAAAGAACCAAGCATATTGAGGTTGACTGCCATTTTGTTCGGGAGAAAGTCCTATCTGGACACATCTGCACTCCATATCTCAGTACTGAGAAGCAGCTTGCAGACATCTTCACTAAAATTCTACCTAAAACTCGCTTCCAGACTCTGATTGACAAGCTAGGCTTATTCGACATCTACGCTCCAGCTTGAGGGGGAGTATAGAAATATTGTGTTATTTTCTGTTTTCTACTGTGTTATTTTTCCTTTGTATTAGTCCCATATTGCCTGCTTGTATGTATGTCTTACTCTCTGTAGCTATATAAGAGAGTACCATGTAAACCTTTTTACTCACTGAATAAACAACACCTTTCCACTTTATAAGAGGGTCATGTTGCCCTCAGTGGGCGGGAGTCAAGGGGAAGTCGCCCTTGGGGGATTTTGGGGGTAGAGGCTCAAGAAAATATCTACAACATTTTTATTGGGAGATCAAGCATAAAATTTGTGAAAATAGGGTGGAAGCAGGGAATTTCCAGATTTGGACAGCTTTGCGGCACCTTAGTGGACTGGATGGCAAGACTGAGTTCAGATGATAACTGGACCAAGCGTGGCCACTCGGCTATGATTTGGCTCACTTGGCCCACGGCCATCCTGGCCTTCTCCCCTCTTGCACGCAGCTTTTTTTGTGTTCCTTGTTGCTTTATTTCTGTAGGGGAAATAAGGGAGCAAAGAAGTGGGCGGCGGCAGCTTGGTTGCTGTGTCGATGCTTGCTGCAGCCAGTGGCGAGCCCGACGTTGTGCGTTGTTGCCGCTGCTATCGTGGTTGGCAGCGGCTGCGTGCGACTGGGGGTGGTGGTAGTGGCGGCAACAGCAGCCTGCTGGAGCCCCAGTAGTGGCATGGCTGCAGGCTATCGGTATGGTGACAACAGCAGCTTGCTGCCACTGCTGGTGTTGGTGTCACACGGCCGGCTAGCAGTTGTTATTGCTGCTAGCAGCATGTGGCAGCGTGCGGCCGGTGCTCTAGGTTGGAGATTTGTGGGCGTCGATGTATAGGCTAGAGGAGGGAAGCGATAACTAGATAGGACTCGGGAGAATATATAAACATTGGTGATGGTCATCGGCATAGGAAATTTTTTATGAAGAAGGGAGGAGAGGACCAAGGAGGTCGGGATGATGTCTGACAGGCAGCCAAGCCAAGGAGACAGCTACTTCCAACAAGCGCAGCCTCTCTTTTTTTCCCTAGGGTTAGGATCAATACTCTGATACCATGTAGAAAATATGATGAGTGTTGTATTTCTTATGGAGAGACAACAAACCCCTCTCCTATATATAGGATAGAAGGCTTGTACAAGTAGAACTTAAATCATAATGGGTCAACACAATTAGGCCCATATAACAAATGACCTATTAACTAATAACACTTTCAAACATCTAACAAGACCAATCTTCGGCCACGATCTAGTTTGTATATCTTGTATCCATATGCACAAAAGTAATTTGTATTATTAAATGTATCTTGCATATGAAAGTAGTTCTCGCATTAATTCTTGACATCATCATTTCTAACTAATAGTCTAGTACTTTATGCTCTTCACATCGCTAACCATTACTCTATCCTCTTCATTCTTGATGCATTTCTTTGGCCTAGATCTTTTCCTTCCTTTCTCTTATATGAGCCATTGTGTATACAATTTTCCCCTCAATTATCAAACATCTTATATATCTCTTATAATTATCTAAATCTAGCCTATAAAATGTTGCATTGTCTCCAGATTTGAGTAAGCTTATATATTTCTCTTTTATATTTTATAGCTTTTTGTACTTCATTGTCCCACCATCTTGTCTCTTTCTATGGAGATCCTCAACCTTTTGATTCACCCACACATTTAATATGCACCAGAAACTAGCATGCACATATCAAAACTTAAATCGTCATTAGAGAGAGGGGGCCCAAATACGCTAGAGGTTGGATGATTACAAAGACTACATGGTCCTAAGAGTCATAGAAACTAAAAAAAGGTTGAAAAAGAAAACATGTAAAACGTGTAGAATAAAAAGAAGTGATACTAGACTTAATCATTGTAAAAGTATAGGAATCGACGTCATTAATGGCTCCTACATCATATGTAGTGTGGTTTTTGTTGAGGTGTCTATTTTGTTGAGGTGTCTATTTTGAGGTGTCTATTTTGGGCCCAAAATCAGGATTCGCTAGTTATACATGAAATGGGTGCATGATGTCATTTCCTATCATATCTGATGTGACTACTAGCTCGAAGCCTCAAACTAGTGCACTACATTCAATTAATTGTTAATCATTTTGTATTTTGTTAGCAATCTAAGTTAGACAGCCCTCTTTAATATGTTTTGTACAATCACAAATTCATTTCATTTCTATATGCACTAGTACAAAGTACTACCACTGAGTCAAACAGAGTATGGGGAGAGTTAATAGTAGAGGTCTACATTCATTTCATCTCAGTAAGAATACAAAAAATATAAAAGAAAGATTCATGTAGTCATCCCAATATGGTTGGTTTTGAAGCTTATACGATGATGAATGTTACATGTCATGCAGTTTGGAACTAAAACTTAGCTGTCTTTTTGGGGATTTTTTTACTTTAGGGTAAGCATGATTTAATTTGTTTTTCAGAACCTAAATCCACACACCAGCTGCTCATATTGGTTTAGAAAATGTTCTAACCATGAAACCAGATAAACCATTAATAATTTTCGAAAATGAACTAGACCTGATTAGTTTAGTTTGGTTCAATTTAGTATGAAAACACTTCACCAAAGTCGCGATTGTAGAAGTTCTTAGCCATATAAGTTTTAAAATTTGTACACCAAAAGACTAATATATACACACTTATACACATACTTATGATTGTTTTGGCGTTTAAGTTCATGCTTATGTTTATATGGTAAAAGCATGATATCTCTCTATTTCAAAATGAGCACAAGTACTAGTATCTCATTGCACGAACACGGTTAAATAAAGGCCTCTCATTAAATGCATATTCCTTAAAATTATATATCCACACACCATAGGCTAGATTTAGCAGTTCTTTTTTATTGGCTAAACCACCCCCCTAAACTGAACCAAACTGATATTAATTGGTATAAAAGCTTTAGAAGCCAAACCAAAACATAAAACTCCTCAAACCAAACAAATCAGTTTGGCTGCTTTGGTTTTATTCGCAAACCTGGTTATTGTTTTCGCTCTTAAATGAGAAGAAAGAGCATGTGCCTACCACCAGCACTCTCCCAACATTAGGAGATATAGGACTAAGTATTGTAGAGTAGTTATAGCAATAAATTTATTGTTATGTCATAAGGTGCAAAATTAATCTGAACGTGTATACATTTATAGTCCATATATGAACTCAATTCTAGAAAAGATTTGTTAGAGATGTGGATTACGTTAAAACAACTTCCACGAGAATTTCATAAACAGTAAAATTTTAGATGATAATTCTAAAACTTTTCATTATCTTATAGCTTTGCAAAAGCTTTTTTAAAGACTTTCCACACTCTGGTGTAGGTTTGAACCTAGACTTACTCCCTAGTTTTTTTTAAGTGATTTGCTCCTAAGCTAGCACTATAGTTGACTCCATAATCCAATGAGGTGTTCACCCTAGTTTTCAATTCTTGGGAAACACTGCACACACCATGTTAGTACCTTTGCAGGACAACCATGGAATAATTAAAGGTACAGATATATGTAAATAAGCTCTTGCAGATAAGTCAAACCATCGCAATAATAGTATTTCTATGATAAGAAAAAGTTTGGTTGCATCTAAATAGAGGGCCATTGGGGGTTGGGGGTGACTAGCAATTTCTAGCGAACCCTGCTTGAATAGTGAAATTGCTGAGATGAATCCATTTTTTATCATAAAATAAAAATAAAATAAAGAAAAAAATAAAAGTTATATTATATATATTTAAATTTAATATATATTTTTATTTTTAACTTAAATTTACCGATCAGGAATAATAAATATAATAATAATGAATTTAATTTTAATAATATATATTTAATAATGTCTCTAATAATACCTCTAATCAGGGTTATTAAAACCAGATTGAACCGGCCGGTTGGACCGGTTGAACCGGGAACCGGTTGCAAAACCGGTCCGGTCAGGTTCCAAACCCAGAAGTCACCCAAGAACTGGCCAACCGGCCGGTCCAACCGGTGAACCGGTAGAACCGGTCCGGTTAGACAGAATCGGCCGGCTTCTGTCCCTTCACCTGTTGTGCTGCTCTTTTATATTTTTACGTTTTTTTTTCTTCTTCTCCTACTCCACTTCACCTGCTACGTTGTTGTCTTGTACGTTTTTTTCTTAATCTCCTATACTCCAACTATTGTTTACATTAACTCTTGTGTTCTTTTGTAGAGAGTAGAAATGACACTATGTTGCAAGGAGTCTTTTTTTGTAGGCAAAGTCTGATCCCACTTGGGAGTATATGAAAAAAAATGTTGTATAGAGTGGGAAAAAGATTTGGACTTGCTTCATCATAGTTTCAATTGGATCATATTCTTCTAATCTTCACATCTTGTATATATTGTTAGCATAATATATTTATATATGACCTCATTGATGACGTCACCGGTTGAACTGGTCCAACCACCAGTTGGACCGGTTAACCAGAAACCGATAGCCTCACCAGTTCGATGACCGGTCTGGTTAAACGCAACAACTTTGAATTATTTTTATCTAAATCCAAATCCAATTTGGATTTGTCCTCAAATTGCATATGTTTGTGTGTGTGTGAGTATAAGAAGTCAGCTTAGTAAGATTTAATTGTATGTAAAAACAGTAATATGCATGTAACGTCTAATGCGCAAAGAAAAGAACAGATTATATACACTTACCATATCACTGTAATTTGATTTTCTAGACTCCTCATCCCCTCCATAGCAGACATGATATTTTTCGTACCTAACAAATTTGATAAAGAAATTGCAAGAAAGTATCAGAAAACTTAATTTAGCATATTGGAAAAACTTTTATTGTCGGCTACATTAGAAAGAAAAAAAATGTTATGTTATAATATCTTGCCCAAAAAAATCAATATTTCCACAGATTTTATCAGAATGTATTCCCACCAGCTATTTCAAGAACATGTCAAGGTCAGGATTCTAGTAAATTGACATGGTTGCAAAATGGGATGTGCTGTGATAACATCATTGCTGCCAACATATTTTAGCAGCTAGCCATGTGAAACATTCACAATATCATGGAAACTTGCTGAGCTGCTATCTTGTGGAACTGGAGACGAAGTCATCTAGGATTCTTTAGAAGACAAGTTAATTTCTGGGTTATATAATTTTCAAGGAAAAATATTTACCAAACAGTTTTTGAAGATCTAGACAGGATTCATATATCCAAACTTTGAGCTTGATGAATCTGTTCCTTCGTGTCGTGATTTATCTTCCAAATCTTTTATCCTTTTATCTCTTTTGAATGACTAATAAGAACTAGGATCGCCAAAAACACCACCTTTATTTCCAATACCACCAGTTCCAGTGTTTTATATGAAAGAATGAGTTGTTGGTATGCATACTAAATTTTGTTGTTTATATCGACAGAAGGGTTACAACGATACTGCAGCTACTGCTGCCCCAACAGTGCACATGCCTGCACCCAAAATATGAGTTAAGAAGCCCTTATAAGTACAACATTAACATAGGCCAATTTTGAGTGTATATGGGACAGATGAAAATGCATGTAGACCGAGACCCAGAAATGTGTTGTGAACCACACCTGTAAACGGATCGAATACGGAGCGGATACTACTATATCCGATATTCGAATCCAAAAAAAAAATCCGATCTGATATCCGACGGATATCATGTGATAATATTCGAATCCGGTCCGACAAATAATATAATATTCAATCCGAACCAAAAAGCATAAATGTATTATTATTAATACATTATATATAGAAAACATTGATATCATATCACTATGAATATATATGATAAAATATCTACATTTTTATGTTTTTATACATAGATAATATATTTGATAATATATGTATATATTTGTCGGATTTCGGATTTTTTCGGAGCGGATATAGCCATGTCCGAAATACTATCCAAAATTTTCGGATATGAAATTTGATATCCTAAATCCAATTCGGATTATGCGGATGTCGGATTTTTTTTCAAAATTTCAGACTCGAATCCGGATCGAATTTGCAGATTCCGGATATCCATTTACAGGTCTATTGTGAACCCTTGTAAAAGGTGTACGCTCTCAGTGCATGTACTCAACATCATTAGAGCCCCTATAGACCACATTTTGAGTATAAAGTGGAACACACAAAGTGCACATAGACCCATACAAGGCGTCCAAGCAAGACGCGCCTCAGTACGCTTAGCCAACTTAATTATCTATTTATTTTAGACCAGTTTTTTTTCTATTACAAGCATATATCTTATTGTTATATAAGGAATTTTATCTTCTATAAACAAATTTAATGGATAGATACATAGGCTTATGTATCAATTTTATAGTTAATACTTAAAATAAGCTCCAAGATAAACCTCACATGAGAAATATATGTAAGATGCAAACCAACGCAAATCTGAAAGGTGGCCATTACATTATTACAGCCTCTCGATCTTAAGTCTACTCTTCACATATCAGGGGTTGATAAAAAATTGATTGAGCAATATATTGAATGGAATCAAGATTTCTCCCCTTGAGTTACAAAGAACAGCTTATCCTAGACAATATAGATGTCAAGACCATCACCTTCATGAGTGTAATGCTTCTTTGCTGCTTCCCATATATCTTTTCTCCCATACTAAAATTTGGCAGCAATTTGTGGTTCCATACTTTTCTGGATCCAATAGCAAACTTGACTATGTGCTTGGGCCAATCTGGATATTTGTACATTTTGCATCTAGATTCCACAAAATTAAGTTTATCATGGGACTTTAAGAAGCAATAGAAAAGTGTTCATCTGCAACATATATTAAGTTAGGTCCAGTCAACTTAAAAGATGTAATAGGTGATAAGAGAGACCTCTCCTATGAATAGGAGGAGATACAAGCGGACATAACCCTAATGGGTCCAAGACACAATTGGGCCCATATTACAAAAATACACATTAGTTAAGTTGTGTCTATTTGTAATAAGGGCCCAATTGTGTCTTGGTCCCATTAGGATTATGTCCGCTTCCTTGTATCTCCTCCTATTAATAGGAGAGGGTCTCTCTTATCAATAACGATTAGCCTTCTTTAACAAGGTGCTTGATCATTATAGACAAAGCAGTAGACTGAACAGCAGCTTTATCAATCTATCTCAAAGAACTTGCACCCCTGATCAGCTACAACAAACTAGGGTGATCATGCTAAACTGGTCTAGACCCCCACGGATTATCATGGAATGTTATTCAAGATGATGATGAGGGAGTTACAATGACACCAGAAATTGTAGAAAAATTGTTGGAAAAGTTGATTACCACGCGATTACTCATCCAAATGTTTTTTATGCAGTGGAGTAGTAAGTCAATTCATGAATTCTCCTAAAAAATCACCAAAAAGTTCTTGACGGAGTCCTAATATATGTAAAAGCGACCCCTAGGAAGGGCCTTGGTTATTCAAATTATCTAGAGTCATAAACTTTAACTAAAAGGATATGTTGATGCTGATTGAGCAGGAGATGCAACAGACTGAGTGTGATGCTTGACTTCTAAATTTTGTATCTTTTTCTCCATGGCCATTTAGCAGCTTGAAACAACAAGAGGCGGTCCGTAGCTGCTCAGTCAAGTATGAAAGCTGAATATCAAGCTCTGGTTCATGCTTTTTGTGAACTTCAATGGCTACAGCCAATCCTTCTTGAACTAAATTAGCCAATTTCCTATCAAATGATTTCGCAATGTGATAATCAAGGTGTCAGCGAGGGATAGTAAGGATGGCGAATTCACGTGTTCCTTAATGAAGGGACCTAGGTTTGAACCACGGGATAGGCATTTCTCGATTTGATACCCCCCCGGACGTCCGAGCCTCCGTTAGAGGTTGTGGGAGGTGGGGTTTTTTCTCTTAATCCCAAGTTGCCATCCATACAGCAAACAATCTAATGATCCATGAATGAACAAAGCACATGGGGGTTGCTTGCCACTTTGTGAGAGTCTTGGTTGTGGCACACAAAATAATACATCATGTAGAACCAACTTGCCCCTCATAAGCTGAGAATTAGGAGTTAATTACTTAGTGAGAATATCTGCTACATGTTCCACTCCATCTTGCAGGGAAGTTTTGAGATATACACTTGTACTTATATTTAATTTTCGTCTTTTCCAGGACCTCTATGTAAATTCACTTATGAATAGGATTGTCACGGTTCCTAATCCCCCTATAGATGGGTGTTGCTCCCTTTCTTTGGTTATTGAGAAAATCCTTTAAATATCAAAGGAGTTATTTTGTACATTTATTCAAAAAAATTAAAATCTTGTCATACCGAATGAAAGATGGTGACAAATACAAACGAATAGATAGTTTTGAATTGTGAAACACAAAAGACAATCATAAAAAAGTACTAAACATAATGAACTGTGATGGATATAAAAACTCTAGACTTCCATACTTTCCAACAATTATATTTTTCAGTCAGAGAAGAGTTTGAAGTCCCACTTAGGTGTCGCCTAAACATGGGTGCCAAAGGGGCCGTCTAGCCAAAATCATTAATCTGAGGTGTTCATTCAGAGAATGGGGTTCCTTTTTCTAGTGTTCTGGAGTCCAATTTTAGGACTTAGGTATCCACATTGGATTTCGATGCCTAAATTTGGGGCCCTAATGCAATGGTAACATGTCACATGCACCTTTGTAAACAAGACTGGTCAGGCTATCTTTGATAAGGGGTAGCCCACAATGGTGTGGTGACGATACAATGGTACTAACTAGGTCTCAAGTCCGACTCCTACTAATCTTGATTCATGACGAGATTTTAGAGTTACTGATCTGGTGTGTCAAATGGTGCATTGCAATACCCTTGATTTAACAGCCCCTAATGTCAGGCATACATGGGATAATGGGGTCCTAGAGGAAGGTTTACCCTGTTTGAGCTTCTATACCTTTAACAAAGGATACAAGGAATCCAAAGTCAATTGCAAGGACTCTTAATGCTCATAGTAGAGAATTTCGTTACAATTTACTAATATTGGCGCTTATTGTACCTTAAATATCATATTACATGTAAAAAATCGATGGAGTAGTTTGGTAGCTATCTCATTCTTAGGGCCATGTTAATGTCATGCCCCAAAACGACATTGCAATGTATGAGACCATTATTTTCTATTTTTCTCCATTTATTCTTCATCAAACCATCCTATAGGACATTGTGGATCATTTGTTATAATATGAGAGTTGACAATAGAACGATGTATGTACACCCTCGTGCACTCATCCCTTTTACAATAAGGGGCAAGATGCTTTCATGTATAATCCCTACAATCAAAAAAGTTCCCAGCCCACTCGGTTGTATATCTCAGTTAAATGGTGCTTGAAGGTTTCTTCATTAGACGGATGCTTTCCACCACTTTTCCCCACTTCAGCTTGCTTAATTGGGCCCACTAGAGAAGCCTGCTCCGAGCAATTAGCTGCAGTCCATGGGTTGGCCTAAGGCAAGAAAGATATTTGAAAAAAGAAAACACTGCAGCATATCAACATAAGGTTAGCCGTACTTATTCAGTAGACTTTAAATATCACTGTTTAACACCAAGTATAGTTATTGTTTGAGTGTTACATATACATTACTTATTTACTTAACAAACCAGGATAAACAAGTTAAATTGAATCATATAACCTTGTACAGCTTCTTATTTACTGTTTATCGTCTCCAATAGAGTTGTTCCAATCTATAATAATTTGATGTTTCTATTTAATTGTATAAACTTGATTACATACTACTACATAATAGTAAACATGTATAAATTTGTTAAAACGTATAGATGCCGCAGATCAACATCAAATTCATCTTATGTATATTACTTATTTACTGTAGCTATCCTTCTCTAATAAACTTGGATCTGTTGTATCAATTATATCAAGTATAAAGTGTCAAAAGACTTTTTTGTGTACAACATACCTAATATTATTGCTTTAAGTATTGTGTAAACTATACTTAGTTTTACTCTATACTATGTATAGCTATAACTGATTCATAGTTGGGCTCTGCTACATGGATCCTTCTTCTCCAATCAGTTCTATTATGATTCATATTCTTATCAGATGTAAAGATTCAAAATCTCTCCTTACAAGCTCTTTCCCAAGTTCATTTAGGTGTGCCTCATTTTCTTTGAAGTGTGCCTGACTCAATATAATTGCTTTGAGTATGTGTGTTTGTCGATCTGAGTTGCACATATCATTACTTGACACCCTCATTTTGTTCATTATATAGTTATTTGCCAAGCGATCTTGTCTTGTCTTCCTACACATCCATCCCAGCATACACATTTTGCCCACATTCATCTTGTTGAGACATTGTTTCTTCTCCACCCAACATTCACTCACATATAGCATGGTTTTTTTCGGTCGGTCAAAAAGTGTGTTACTATATTACCAAAAACTTTGGGCACAGAATACCCCATTACAGCAAGAACAAAACCTTGATGCCAACAAGCTAGTAATCAAGGGCAAAAGAACATAAAACCCTGAAAATGTACATAAGGCTTAGATCCTAAACAACTCGACCTGATGACATGAAGCCTCAAGCAAAGCCAAGCACTCAATAGCATAAAACCACCCACAAGGTATGAGTACAAAGACACTGCAAACGGACCACACCCCAACAGACCCAGAAATCTAGGGTCTCAGCACCTACACACAAAATCAAGGCTTCGAAAAAAACCAGGACTCAGACTAGGTCCAAGACATCAGCTGGAAGCGCGAGCACATCCTGCAAAGCAACTAGAAACCAAACAGCAACGTCAACTGCTACTCCTTGGTTAGCTCCATCTTGATACTCAGAAATCTGTAGTTTGCACAGCAGCACCACCACAAACACCCGAAGGGTGAAAACCAGCTGCAGCAGCAGCAATCACTCTACCAAACCATCTATTCGTGAAGAACGCCAAAGACAACTGACCAGGATGACCCAAAAGCAAAACACCTGCCAACCAGTCCTCCCTCACACATAGCAATAAAACCATTCCCACATATAGCATGGTTGGTCGTATGATTGTTCTATAACACTCGCCTTTTAATTTGAGAGGGGTCTTCGCGGTTACCTGCATTAATCTTGTGAAGGTTTATACGATAATGTTGTGTTGTTCTATTGATATGTACACCCCTTTATATAGGAGAGGAGGCTATTACAAGGAAGCACAAAGGAAGCGACTCAACCCTAATGGACCATGGGCAATAGGCCCATGTAGACAATAGACTAATTAACCTGTTAACTAAATAGGCTAATATTCTAACAAATCTAAATATATTTTTGTTGAAGCATTACAGTATAACAGTTTACCAATGTATAGATGCTAGTTTTTTTCCCTCAAAATATAATGTTAGTTTTTCACATGTCCACTTTTCACAAAGCAGAAGCTTAAGCGTCTATAAGGTCTGACTACTCGCTTCCCACTTTGCTCTTTCCAAAACTTAGCCATGACATATGGCTCAATTGATAGATTAATAGATGCATCCACAAGTGGACCACATTTCCTAACAAAGATGCCACAAATGACCAATGCATCTTCAAGAAGCCTCCTTGCATCTCTAAACAAAGAAAAAGGGTGTTCTCATTACTTTGGTTGTACTAATTCTTACACAAGTATGACTCATGTAGTTTATTTAATAATCAAAAAGTCACGAAAGGCTGTCCCAATAAGCAAAACATGAAAGTCTACATTAAAATCTACAAAACTTGAATGCCAAACTAGAATACAACCTTGAACTTAATCACATTACATTGATAGCAGAAGAAGATACTATATAAAGGCGGGTCTGGGTCTCGTAATTGTCTAATTAGAACCTTAAATTTAGTCATGTTGGTTACAAGCAAAAAAGAAACTTCGTCAAGGTGGTATTAAGGTTTAAAAGTTGTAGGCACCGGCCAACTATAGCTAAGAACATGGGCACTCATCTAAGCAATGAGTGTTCATTCTAAATCAGGCGAAATTTTACCTATGCAGGTATACATTTATATTTTATTTGAAATTTAGGACGAAAGATAATTAGTTTGGGCACTGTAATCCCAGTTTGAAAACAATAGTGCTAGGTTTTGTGATTTAGGGGCCTAAAATTAAATTTTAAAATCTAAAAGTTGCACTAAAAGTGAAAAAAAAATTGGTGAAGTACCCTTAGCTACCTTGACACCTAGGTGGGCGCCTTAACAACTGTTGGTGGAATGCTCAATTATATACTAAGATAAAAGAATCTGACATTCAAAGAGATCAAGATGCTGATGGCTGGAGAATAGACTAAGAAATAGCATGTTACCATGGTTCTACGCTAGCATTAATATATTTAATTTTCTAGAATTCTCCAATACAGCACAGAGACACGAAAGTTCTATACTCAGCAGACGTCTGAGAAAGAGAACACTGTAACCATCCTAAAAACAAGTGAAGAGCTGTGATACTGTATAAAAGGAACTTGGCAAAAAATGCAAGATAGCACATTAGCTAGAGAAGTTCAAAGCACCAAGTATTTAATTGAGTAGCAGTCACAGGCAGAAAGTCTGTAGATTAGATGTTCTAGATAACCAGATATAGTCCACAATCTCTATGTGCAAGCAAAAACAAGGATTAAAGGATGTAGCTTGCCCACTAATTTCTGCCCTTCACTGTTTTTCAGGAATAAAAGGCCAGAAGCGCACTGCCAACATAAAACTGTGATTCCATATTCCTACCTTTGTGTTTTTGATATTTACCATCGGCTCATTATGTTGCTATAATCTTGTTTGGCTCCATAGATTATATATATATATATATATATATATATATATAGAAAGAGAGAGAGAGAAAGTCAGGCTAGAATACATACACTCAAGTAGTTTTCATGATGTAATATTTTTTTCAAAAATCTAATCCGTTGATCTTCTTAAACATCCTGTGAATAGCTCATACACAAAATTTGAGCACATATGGACATTTATAGGTCATGTTATAAAGACCGCAAAAATTATGCATTTCAAATTAGTTTCGCGCGTCGATTTTGTTGCCCTTGGATGAGTGACTTACACTCATCCAAATGGGCTCAAAATTTGTATGTAACCTAGTCATAGTATGACGGTGAAGATCAATGGTTTACATTTTATAAAAAATAGTCTTGATATGCAAACACACTTGAGTGTATTCGTACGATCTGTACACTTGAGTGTATTCTAGCCTGACTTTATATATATATATATATATTTGAATTAACCAGCTGGCTGCTACCAAAGCTCCACAACATGTTGCCACCATGAGGCCCCTCTTTCTCTAACAGGAAGAATTATGTAGGCAGCCAATAGTTTGTCTGTCTCTTTACCAAAACATTAAGCAGTTTTAGCCAAGGCACAACACCGCAAGGCTGAGGTAGCATCCACGCCAAACCAGCGTCAAGGTCGACTGATTGATGTACATTGTAAACACATATCTACTATCCTGACATGGCCTGCTATTAATGTATTTTGTAAAAGATGTAAACTAATCCACACCAAACCAGCGTCAAGGCCGACTGATGCAGGCATTGGAGTCACAGTTATAATAGTAAAGTCACTCCAAGTAGAGTGATTCCAAGTTGATCTGGGATGCCCTTGGCATGTGACAAACGAATCTGGCCATTACTTAGAATACATTTATGGTTTAGAAAAAACCTTTTTTTCGCTTCAGAAAACTAACGACACGATTGATTTGCATAAGCATCCAAATCGCTATTGCCAGAGATATTAATATTATAAGGGCGAGGAGGAAGCGCCTTTTGCAAAAAGAAAAAAACGCTTGGGAGCAAACTTGCCATCATGACAGCACGTCGACTTGGGCACCAGTGGGTTCGCATATATATTTAATAACATAAGAAACAGTAGAAGACAGAAACTCACTGCTCCACAGCCGACTGGACATCCTTCTTTTCAATTTTTCCTCCAACACCTGTAGCCAGATCCAGGGCTCCCGTCTTCGACATTTCCAATGCTTCACGCAGGCAAATGTATCAAGGTACAACCTTCGCTGGTAAGGGAAATAACAGAAAAAATAGTAAAAGAGGGCGTGTAAAAGAATGCAAATTTACGAAGTGAGAACAATCAATTGCCGTACTAGAAATCAAAAAATTAAATCCAAAATCTAAGCCAATTGGGAACGATTGCCAGCTCACATTACCAGTGTACGAGAATGACAGATAAGAGAAGACAAAGAGGACACGAGAAGGATTCATGACAAGGCGAAAGCGAAACACAAACTAAATGAAGGAAAAGGAAAGAAAGACGCCTCACTTTACAGTTAAAGTAGACACTTCGAATGCATCCTTGAAGATGAAGGAGTCGGCACTCGAAGGAAATCGTTCTTTCAAGTACAACCAAGCAAAAAGAAAATTGTACCCACACGAAAAACAACAAAAAATCACCAAAATGCCGGCTTTCCCCTCTATGCGCTTGAAGAGTGACCCGCGGAATCCATTTCCGGCGAAGAAAATAACCTTTTTCATGGAAAAGAGAACAAACTACATCTGTCCGTCGAACCGGAAGGCCTTCTAGGGAGCGGCATTGTCTCTACTAGACGATCACGAACACACGACATAAGGGTGGAGAGCTAAATTGGATAAACAAATGTAGAGCCCAGCACATAAACCCAACAAGAAACTGGTCAAAAATGAGGTGAAAGGTCAAAGCGTCGTCCCAGGAGCGCCGTCAACCGCCGGCATCTGTTGATGGAGATGGACGGAATCCCAGTGTGCTAATGCGCAGAGAAACGGCGAGACAGAGGCGAGAATGAGAGGGGAGGCGGGAATGTACAGAAGGATTACACCAACAGGGTAGATCTCAGAGCGAAAGAGGGATTGAGAGTCTGAGAGTACTTACAGGATGAAGACTGCTGTGGGGGCAGTGGAGGAGTAAAAACTGAGAATGCGGCTGTCGCGGGAGGCAGGGAGAGGGGGATGAACTACGTGACGGAGGAAACCGTCTTCCGGGGGTTCGCCGGTTCACCTTGTGGCAGTAGAGTTTTAAGTGGTTGCCGAATCAGACTTAGCACTTCTCTTTTTGGAGCACTTAGCACTTAAATAGCACTGGCGCAGAAACATTATTGAGAAGTTTTTTTGCATATTCACCGTGTAAACCGCGGTCCCAAGTCCCAACGGAGTTTGAAGGGGGCGAATAAAAAGGACAGATGCTACATTCTCGGTGGAGGTGATCTCCCACAATTAGGCCCACGATTAGCATATCTGTGTAAGCTTCGTAAAGTACTCTCAAAGAAAAACTCTTTTATAAGCTTGGTTAAGGACTAGACCCTGAGTGGGTTGTCTTTTGTCCCATGTTAGCATATTTCGATCAGGATTTCATGGAATAGCCATTGAGTAAAGTTGGACTGATGCGGCATTATGTGTTATACTACTTGTAACGCAATTGCCTAATATGGACTGACTCATTTTTGCTAGTGGATTGGGAATAGGCATGTCCTAAGAAGTCTTAGGGACATTGACTGTTTGCAAACCAACAGTATCATTCTGCATATATTTCAATTTAGTCCAAAGCTAGAGCTTAAAACCTATTATGCAAATCATCATCTTGAGCATCAAATCATTAATTAAGGTAAATTTTGTCTAGTCTTCATAATCCAAGTTTGTTCTGGAACATGAACAAAGTGTGCGGCTGCAAATGTCGATTGAAGCGACGGGGCTGCCATATGCAGTGACAGATCTTAAGTAGGAACCGGGAGGGCAAAGATTTTTGGAAAATATTTTTCATTATGATGCCATGTTAGATTTTTTAAAAATAAATTAAATGATAATATGTTGGGGGAGGGGTATGATGTTGAATACTTCAAGTATGTATTTTATTACTACAAATACTTATTCAAATAGAAATATAATATTACAATAAATAACATTTTATCTTAATTAGTTTGATAGAAATTTAACTGTATTGTAGTATATCATGTATTTCAAAAGAGACATCACACTTACGATACTTAACTACAATTAATCATTAAAAACTAGAACATAAATATACACTCATAATTAATTGTAATTATAACATTATAGAAAGATATATTATATTTGATTATTTAACATTAAAAAAAGCAATTAATGTGGATTGGTAAAAATATATATATAAGTATATAAATTAGGAAAGTTATGAGTATTTAAATAATGAATTTCTATTTCACCAACTACAATGATAGTGAAACATTATTACAGTTTTTCTCCCCACATGATTACTTTTTCGACACAAACTTGTAGACATATTGATACGTTGGCGAATGAACATGAGGAGAGTGAAGGAGGTATGTGAATACTCTCATTTTAATATGTTTATTTTTATAAAGAAAAAATAGGAATGATATAATAAAAATAAATAAAAAAGTATGCCATAAAGTAGACTATATACAATCTTTAATATATATTCTGTGAGGCTTAATTACTTCTCTTTATAACTCAATACGTTTCTCAAAAAATTCCTATCTAAATATTTATATTTCTTCATAACTCAACTTCTCTCTCTAAATTATATATCTATTTGCAACCATTTCTTAAGATTTTCCTCTATGTTCCCACTCAAATTTGTCTTCAAGTTTCTTACACAATATAGGTTCAAAATTCCCATTATTGTTATTCACAAAACTTTATTTGAAATATATTTTTTTGTCATTTTCTTCCATATTTTCCTCCATATTTTCATGTAATTTATGACATGTATTCCACTATATATTCCTTTTTCTGCTTTTCTTGACTCCTATTTGATGCCAAAAAAACTGGTAGAAAGTACCAATAATATTTCCTATTCACTTCCTTCCGTTTATCTTTTTTGAGATCATTTTATTCATCCTAACTAGATTTTTTTTCAATTCTCCACCCTCTTTTTCGAAAGATTAGTTTTGACATTGATAAAAAATTGTGGCACAAATTGTTGTTTGTCTGTCACTAAGCTTGATGTAATTGAATTTCTTAATTCTCCTTCCTTCTTCATCAATCCCCCCATACTATACCAACTTTAAAAAATATGATGCAAGTGTATTTGTAACTAATGTTAACTGGTTGCATCTCCCTATAAATACAATTTGATTGTTTAACATTTACCAATTTATTTTTTCCAAAAAGCTCCAATGGACTGGTATTGTCATATTAGTTAAATTTCCTTGTATCTCATGTTTGACTTATTGATTTAATATTTGCATCTTTTAGGGAATGTATGTTGGTTGAATTTTATGCATGTCACTGTGTTTTTCTTTAACAAATTTAAAATCTTATATTTATTTATAACCCAGACTGATTCATATCATTTTGATTCTTATATTTTTGGTCACCACTCTAATGTGTCAAAGTTAGATTTATTAAGAAAAACTTCACAATTAGGTAATTTGACATTTATTTATAATATGACTATTTGTCTTGAAAAAAGTATTGGTCAAGCATTTAGAAATGGCTTGACTACTAGCTGATTCAAAGGTTTAAACTACTAAATTTCAAATTTTATAAGTAGGAAATATATGTCTGTTTTAAAATATAATATGTTGGTATGCCTGTCTTATATAATAATTTTAATATTTTTATTTTTTCTTTTCTGGTATATTCTGAAGTTATGATTTTTTTTTAAATTTTATGATTAATTACATTGTAGTGTACTTCAACTATATACACATATGCTTTGGTCCCCCAAGGTTTCCTGTCAAGATCGGCCATTGGTCGTATGGTTTGCCATAACACTCCAATGTCAAACACACACACACACACACACACACACACACACACACACACACACATATATATATATATATATATATATATATATATATAGAGAGAGAGAGAGTCAGGTCATCATTGTCCATTTTAGAACCTAATCTAGAACCCCAACACTAAAGAATATGTTTGTATAAGTTTAATATGTACTTCTTAAACCAAATTTGTTTACCAAGAAAAACAAAGTTTTGAGGTCATAAATATCAATTGAATAAAGGGAATGATGCATGCATAAGTATAGCTATATGATGTGCTAGTATGGGTGATATTGCTATCTAATTGAACCCGGTTGCATACTTATTCATTCATATTTCACCAAATTGACATATAACCATTTGTGCTTCAATCTTTTCTATTTTGCACGTAAGTTGGGTATATTTTATTATTTTATTACTTGGCCTAATATGTTGTTTGTTTCATTTTAGTCAATTAGTGCATTACTCATCCCCCGTAGGGAGATGCTCAACCACGTCTTTCTTCTGGCGTCATGGAACCTTTGCTTCTTGATTAAAATTGAAGAAGAACTCCAAAATCAAATAGAGATCTGAGCTGGTAGATTGTTGAGATGACCAAGAAGGTTATATTCAGACTGCAGAACTTCCTTCTGTTGATTTGATTCTAGTGAAAGGAGATTCATGTTTGATTTTGACTTCAAGTTTGGCCGGGTTGGGGCTCACTGGTCCCGATGTATGAGGTACCACAGGTCAATGCTACTAGGGCTCTGTGCTCTTTATGGCCTTTGGCGATATTGGAGTGAAAATCTCTTATGCGTCTCTCAATCTCAAGAGGATGCCCCGTTCCCAAAAGGTAGTTGACCAAATCGACCTTTAATGATCCCTGAGAAGGATGCATGGAGATTTCAAGGGATGAAGATGGACTCTGATGAAAAGGCCCACATATATCTTGAGAATGATCCTTGCATCCCCATATTGGTAAACCATCCCCCTTAGGGCTTCTCTCTTATTGCCACAAGTGAGCCATTCTTCCACATTCTTGGTGACAAGAGTATAACCCCTATAGTCGACGGAGTTGAAACTTCCTTCTTTATCAAACAAAAAAGAACCAGGGAGTCTATTGTTTGATAGAGCAAGGCCTATGGCTTGAGAGTTAGGCAAAGTGAACCTGCCACTGCCAACTAGTTTAGGAAGATGCATGCTTGTTCAACTAGCTCACATGGCATGCATACAAAACCCAAGGAATCATACTCACTTGGTTGTATTCAAACACAATCATGATCAGAGATTATCGGCGTCCTAAGAGATCCAGAGGAGGGAGAAGTCAGGGGAAGTCTGTAAAGAACCCAGCGAGTGCTCAACCCTCTAAATGGATTCATTGTCAGTCCTTCACACAAGTGTTGAAAAGGTCTATCAATCTACCATCTTTGGCCAAGAGAATGAGGTGGTTTACTAGCGAGACCAAGTCAGTGTTGAACACTCTATATCAAGAGGTGGAGGGGGAAGGATGGAGTTGGTGGGAGGTCCACGACAATAGAGGGATCAAAACAAAGTCGATAGAACTAAATTCCAAATTGGTTCCATCAACTCATTGGGTCAAAAATTACCTAGAAACCAATGACTCTACATTGTAGGAGAGTTACACACAACACCCTTCTATTGACATCACAAATTTTAAATCAGAATTCTACATGGAAATATAGGGAAATATGGAGACAGATATGGCAGCAAAAATAAACAAAATCTTGCCATATTCCCCATAAATAGTGGATCGTATCAACAACTATGGATTGGAAAGAAAGGTTGTAAGGCATATACTTGGTCCTAGAGTAAGTCCAGCGACTACCCTTATAGCGGTGTGCTTATTTAGCAATTAGTCCTAGATGATTGTCGATGACCTCCTCCTAGTGTAGCACCACGGATAATGGTCGACGCCATCCTCCTAGCATGTGGCAACATCCTCCATGCCTCTACGTAGTCTACGCGGACAACCAGGAACTCCTGCCATTCTTTTAGAACTGACAAGAAGGAGTTGTCCCTTCAATGTTAATGTGTTAGCATTGACTTCCCTCCTTTATTATCTCTCCCTTGTTGTCTCTCCCTTTTATGGGTAAGACTTGCTCGGAGTCTCATGTTACTACAATTGTGAGAGAACAACGATTGTCAGATCTTATTATTGCATCTTCTGAAAGCCTTGACTACTCCCTTATTTATAGGAGGACCAAGATCAGTATTTTTAGATCAACTGAGAGTTGAAGAGACACAATTTCATGAATTTTCTAGAAGTTGTGAATCATGAAACGGTCGGTTCACTTCTAAACTGGTCGGTCTACATGTGAAATGGTCAATTCAACATTTAAATTAGTCAATTCGTTTTATTTCCTATTTACAAACATATTGGCGCTAATGTGATGATTAATATACAACATGATGTTAACGTCAATCTTTGATTCAATCTTATTGATCATTGAACCAGACGATTCACAAAATGAGACAGTTGATTCATTAGCTAATTTTCAGCCAAACTTGTTTAAATTGAATACCCAAACACTTTAGTAATCAAGTTAAACCTTATTCATGAATAAACTCTTATTCCAAGTGTATCCTGTGTGTGTGAACCTATATGTAACATCCTCGTTTTTGGATATTTCTTGAAAATTTCCTAATACAATATCCTTTATGATCACATCTAATAGAAGGTTCAATTTTAAATAATTTTGGTTATTATCATGCACTTGAAAATTTTCCGTTAAGAAAAAATGTGTAAATAAGATTATACCTAAAATTATAAGATCTCATTCTATTTAGATAATTAGTTATGTAATACTAGGCTTTATCTAGTATTAATCATATTAATTAATTTGATCACCTATCTCAGAAAAGAACTATGGGAGAACATTCTAGACCTTATTATGATTGCATAATCAAAATTTGGGCTTAATCGGAGTCTATTTTTTACTAGGTAAATGTTTTTTAAGAAGATAATGATGTTTTCGATGAAATAAAATCTATTTTTTGAAATTCTATTCTTCTAGGCCTTTCTTGGGCCATCCAATTTGGGCACAAGATATACTTGTTTGAACATAGCCATTCGCCCTTTCTTCAACCTCATGCTTGAAATGGACTCCTTTGTCCCAGTCAATTGGGGATTTCTCCCATTGTGATCAACCATTTCTAAAATCATTTCCATGATTGGATTAGGGAGATGATTTTGTAGTTATAAAACCCCTACATGAACCCGAGATCTTCCCTAATAGAAAATGTCCTAAACTCTACTGCCATGCTACTGTTGTATCATCCTCACCTGTGTCTACACATCATCTCTCTCGGCCCCAAAATTATTGTGTTTTCTCTCTCAGAGTTCTCTAAGGGTTCCTCTTCCCTCAATTGGTCACCTTCACCCTGGGTACACTCCTCCTATTCTCGTCCCCAACCTCCATGCAATCCACCATCTTCCATCATCACCATACCACCTCCTATTAATCACCCACAACTACACCATTTGTGGCATCCTAGGAGGTCGAGAACACCATCAGTTTAGACCAGGATTCATCATGGTGACCAATCGACAAAACTATGGCAGCAACTCGACTGATGTTTTCTGTGGAGGAGTTCCACACACGCAGCTTGAGCAAGGACTTCAGGGAAGTTCGAAAAGGACTCATGATTCTTCTTCAACCTCGAACTTGTTTATTTAGTGAGGTATGTTTCTTGTTATCCTTCCTTAGTTGATGTCATGTTTCATCCAAGTTGTGTTGACGTTGTGAAGTATTCTCGTTGGTCATGACCACGTGACTAGTTACATGTCACTGACATATCTTTGAGATCGTACTGGTTGTCTGAGGGAATGGGATTCCCTTCCTTCCTCCTTCCTCATTCTTCCACCTTCATTTTTTTATTTTCACGATGCTCAACCATGGTAGCTTGACTTGTTGTTGATGTCATCCCCTGACTTGGTTTATGGAATCTTTGAGCAACCTAGCATGCCAATGACCCCTTGTCCCAACCTTTATCTATGTTGAGGGCTTCCTTGAGAAGTTCTGTAGATTGTGATATTTTGCTCTAAACTAGTTGCAAGCAATGCACTTATCTTCTGTTTGTTTTCCCTACCATCTTTGTGAATGAATCTATTATATACCCCTTTGGTTAAGCGTGATTGATAAGGTGAAAGTAATTGATCTACACATAAGGAAGCATCAGACTAGAGCCTATCTGAGCCACTTTTTTGTTCAAAAATCCTACAAACAAATCAATTTACCTTGGCACGTATACACAAACACCCTGTTGTATTTGTATTGATGAAGTCTGATTATGTCAACCTAGGTATACATAAATATTTTGATAATCACAACATTAAGATTGATTACAACTAACACTTGTAGATCATACTAAGACAAAGAAATTTATAATCTAGCCTAGGTGAGGTAGATTGATCACCCTCATCACCTTGACTTAAGTGACTAACAAAAATGATACTAAGGTATTATGATACTAAACTATGTATATATATTAAAAATGAGAAAACTAAAATGAATCAGCCAAACACATTAGGACCAAGCATTTAGTGTCTTAATCCAATAACCAAACTTCTACCCCTAAACTAGTAAGTAATAATAAGAATATTAAGGCATGACAAGACTACTATATGTATAACCCTAAGCCAAAAATATGTACTAGAAATATAGATGATATCTATGGAATAATATTGGGATCAGAAATATATATGAAACCCTTCATTTTTGTTGAGAAATCAAACATGAATCCTAGTATGCTACATATGAGTTTGATATAAGTAAACCCTAAACCAAAGTCGAAAGGGGTAGGGTCAATGAAGTAGGATAAAGAGAGATGAATATGACTGAAACCCTAGAGATGACAACTTAGCTACTACAAAGGGTAAGATAAGTGTAACGACACTGCCTCCCGGTAACCCCCAATTAAGGGAGACCAAAAGGTCAGATTCATTAACCCAATTAACAGGATTAAAGGTTCGACATATAATCAATAATAATTATGAAATTCTACCAAACTAAACTAAATTTTGGTATAAAATAAAACTTTGCATACCTTTTTCAAAAACTTGGATATCTACTTCTATCCACATCTGGAGTCTATTCTAACTAATCCTCCTATATACTTTAATTCTTATTTAATTTCGCATATGCCACTTTAATGTTTGTCCTTTTCAAACTTGTACCTAAAACGCCGACAAACAAAACATCAGTCAACATAAATGAATATGTTGATATGTGGGGACAACCAAAATTTCACAAATATGGCTAACAATCTAAATATCACAATCAAGTTAATTAACAAGCCAAATTACGCTTTCAGTGTGACATTCTCTACAACTTTTGCCCTAACCCTAGCATACCCACCTTAGGGTTTCTCTTATGCCAATGACTTAAGGCCACCTTTTCAATCCTGAGCTTGGTGCCTGGGGCCACCTCTCATAGTGCCCATTAGTCATTCAATAAAGACCACCTTCTCAATCTCGAGCTTGGTGTCTGGTGTCACCACTCATGGTGCCCATGGGTTTTCCCTCCCGGGCTTGACCTTTTTGCATCATTCATCAGGGTGGCATGTAGGTGTGATAATACACACTTTTATTATTATTATTGTGATAATCATAGTGACTTTATGATTTTTAAGTATGAACATCCAAACTAATAGGTTGCATTCAATGTGATGAATCATCCAGAAAACCTTTGGGAAACTATTGTGATTAACCATAATTAACCACATACCTGTCAGGTTGACTTGAGTGCAGAAATAATCCAACTAAGCAAGAAATCCAATAAATAAGCAAGCACACAAGATGATCCTAAAATATGCATCCAATTTTCCTATCATTGATCAGGCCATCAAAGTCTATTAAACCTAGCTCGCTTCCTAGGGTTTCTAGTCCACTTTTAGGGTTTCCATTGCAATTAGGGTTTCACTTCATTTTTACTATTTTAACCCTAATTTTATACAATTACTCACAAACCCTAATTATCTCATCTACTCCACATAAAAGATATTAAGGTTACCTTTCAACAACATATAACCCTAATTTCGGATTAAAGGTACAATTAAAAGTCAAATAAGTCTATTATGCCCCTTTTACATTAAAACTATCATTTTTATCCTTTTAATTCATGATACAATCTTTAGGCCCAATTATCATCTTTGGTTCCTTCTGGATTAACAACTCATAGTTCATTATGGTCTAATTCACATATGAACTCTTTTATCATTAATTCCACCTTTATCCATTAGAAAACCCTAATTACCATATTAAGTGTATTTATCCACAATTAGGAACTTTTATACTCAAAATAGCTTTGAACCATCATATCACAGCCTTATTCATGAATTTGAACAACTAAAGTCATTAAGAGTCATAATTACTAACATTAGGGTTTCAAGGCCCATTAAAGCTCATTTATGCACATGGAACCCTAAATTAATCCAATTACGTATAAAGTTCATCCTTTTCAATCTTAATGTATCTTTTTATAATTAACAGGTTAATATCAACTTTAATCATCCATAAAACCCCTCTTAATACATTAATCATCTCAAAATAGGGTTTCTTAATCATTAGTACATTAAAGTTGATAACTTTCACTATTTTTCGAATTGCAAGAAGAATTAGCTTCGAAATCTATTTTTAATGGATTCCTTGGCTTTTTCTGAGCAAAATTCATATTTTATACGCATTCATCCGAGCTACCACTAAAAAGATACGAATTTTGCAATATTTACTTACTTTGGCCAATCATTGAGCGCCACATCATCTCCTCCATGCAACGTAGCTCGATTATAAACATAACGAAAAGACAAGTTTGCTCTCACGTAAGTCATTATTTCTTCAGCCTGCGGAGGGGCAAAATGGTCCTAAGTCATCCACCTGTCTTCAACCTCGCGGAGACCTAGCGCTGCCGCCACGGCCGTGGTTGGCGCGGGTCCTCCTCCTCTTCCCTGACCTAGACGGCCACTAGGGAGGGTTCACCTACCTATGTTGCACCTCCACGCACCTCAAGGTACCCTCATCCTGCGGCCAAGGTAGCTGGTTCACGCTGGCTATATCCGCAACCAACAGCTGGTCTTGTAGTCGTGCTGCTGTTGTCATGCACGAGCTAGGGCATGGTGATGATGGCAGAGCCTCTCTTTGGCAATGTGGAACATCACTCATACATCGCGACGACTCCACGGTTCCTCGCTGCCCCAGGGTTGGCACTATTCTCTATCCTAGGGTTTGCTTGCAAAGAAGAAGAAGAAGAAGAAGAGAGAGAGGGTTGCGTGGGATCTCTCTTGAACTCAAACCCGAGGTTCTACCCCTTATATAGGAGAGGGTATCCACGCCCTAAGATGACCATCTACGAGTTAATAAGTCCTTTTCGCAATAAGAACCCAAGTTCCTTCATTAGGGAGCAAACTTCTCTCTCCTAATTATCTTCTTAATAAACCATGTTCATTGGATATTTAGGAATTCAAAAATTCTCTTTCTTATTCTCTTTATGCTTGACTTTTAATCCATTGGCACGAATTTATATTTTCTTTTAGTAGAAAATACCTCTTTTTTAATAATGCCACAAAATTCATTAATTATGCATCACATTATCCTCTTATTTTGTATTATTTGTATTTTCTCTTTCTTTTTCTCTATTGGGGCTCCTTGGACCCCAAGAAACTCTAATATTTCGAAATCCTTTTTAGTGGATACCCATTATCCTTCTAGATGCATCTATATCCATTATTTCTCATTATCTTATTTATTTCTTATTATAATATCACTTTTCGAGGATTTCTCTTTCTCTTTTTTTATTTTCCTTTTTGGAATTCCTTCTAATATTAGAAACCTTATGGATATGAAAATCCACCAAAGATGACTCAATCATACCTCTTTCCACTTATTTTCCACATTTTATCATTATTTCCAATTTATTTCTTAATAAAGAAATATTTCATGGATCTTTTCTTTTCTTATTGCATTATTTTTACAACTTTAGACTCCTTAGAACCCAAGGAACCCAAGAGGCATGAAATCCACCTTTGGATAGTATTCCTTTGCCTTGTAGAGGTTTCTACATCTTTCTTTTCTCCATTTCTTTAATAATGGAGTTTCCTTTGTCTTTTCCTTGTTATTGGGCCCAATAGCCAATAAAGCCCACAAAACAACCAACAAGGCTATTGTAAACGAAATCCTTTTATTCAAAACAAATTATATCATTATTTGTTCAAATTTCTTTAATAGGAGAAATTACATTTCTCACCAAAAGAACTCAAAATTGGGGTTGTAACAATAAGGCACCCCAATAATCACTAAAACATATGATCATGTGTATGATCCTAGAATTTACCCAAGAGCGAAATACATGCATCCAAAAACCTTAATCTAGAAGACTAATAACCTCAGAAGCCTTGTCCTTAAGAATAAGACATGAAAATTAATAGACACTTTAGATGTTTAGGAGAATGTTACAAGTAAGATTTAGAGCAGTGTTCTCATATAATACTTGAGGCAAACAAGGTAAGTGGGCCATGCCCTTAAATTCATATTATATATTTTAGACCGATAGTTTGATGGTCTTGCTCAGAATTAATCCATTAGACATATGTTATAATGTTCATATCTAGAGTACAATCCAATTCTGTATGTTAAATCATTGTTGCTATTTAGAATTTAGAATTCTATTATAATATCATAATCAGATACAGAATATATAATTCATATTTATCATAGTTCTTTACTAATTGAATTTTAGAATCTAGAATAGATTATTAGAACTTAGAATGGAAATATCAAAACTTATCTTCAACTACTAGTTCCTTATTTCTTATCAGAGTTTAGTTTTCTCATAGAAGTCAGAATAGAATTTAGAATTTAGAAGTCCAATAGAGATTACTTACTTCAGAATCAGTTAGTCGAGATGCATAATCAGAATAGAAATAGAATCAGAAATAGAAATAGAAAAAGAATAGAGAATAGACAATGACACCAGAAAATAATTTGACATTATACAATTAGTCCTCACAAAATACAAGTACTGTGGTTTATAAAATAGAAGGAGTTTATTCTATAGAAGGTGCATTGCACCATAGAAGGCACTTGGTGCCATAGAATTATGATTACTGTTATAGTGTTTGTATAGTTCCTTTGTCTCTGATACCCAGACTAAACTCAAGGCATGGAATCATCATCCTCTCAACGTTCAATCCATGTTCCTTGAACTAAAGTAGACTGTATGAGATGCATGTGAGCTCACATATCATATTTATTCACCTGAGTATGGCCATACATTTCTCAATCTTTCTTAAAGTGGCCAACATATCAACTCTAGTAGGAGGGACAAATCCCATCTACATCACTCACAATCATTCCCCATCTATCACAATGTATCCAAGCATCACCTTTATGATAACCCTTATTCAAGTTCATGTTGGATGATGTCAAAGTACATCAAATGACATGTGATGAGTATAGAGACTTTATGTCTAAGAACCACAAACACCATCATCACTATGAGAGTTGATTCTGACTACCATTCAATGGTTTTCATACATCACTCTCAAGGTGGATCTGTCTGATACACTATTCTCTAATAAGTACCTATGTGTTTGGTTTGATATCACATATCATGACTAATGAGATTCTCTCACCAAAAAACACACACTCTAGTCTTATTGTTGTTGTTGTCTATTATCTTTTACAACAACATCTGACTAGGGACATAACAAGAACGTATGTACTCTTATCATTCGTATGATCTCACTATTTAAGTCCTCAAACTGAAGACATATGTCATTGAGTAACATCATTATTTAGACATATATTATGTTATACCATTATCTCATATCTAAACAAACATATACATGAAGATTGTCTTTATTATTAATTAGATCAAGTATATGATGCCCCATTACAATTATCACAAGTGATGTAATTACTGCAAGTGATTTTAACATGTATTTGATTCCACTTAGAGACAATCACTTATGAATCTTATTCCAAGTGGTCTTAACATGTCCATCATGTTTTTACTGCACAAGCACTTTAATAGTGGGTTAGCAACATTTGCTTCTAGTCGGTATTTTGCAAGCTTTCACCATCTCCTTATTGTACAACTTCTCGCATGAGATGGGATTTTTGTAGTATGCTATCTGAGATTCCTTGCCTATCCAGTAGCTCCATTGTTTCCATAGTATTTCTAATGTGTCATCAATGGTTGGAACCTCCCACAAGTTCATCTATATGAACTTCTATATCCATACAATAACCTTTGTTGTGTTAAAAACAACAAGGTACTCAGCTTCATTATAGAACAATTGTTTCTTGTTTGGAACTCTTCCAACTTACAACTTTGTTATTAAGGAAAAACACAAATCTGGATTGCAATCTATAGTCATATTTGTCAGTTTGGAAGCTTGCATTTATGTAACCCTTTACAACCAACTCTTCTCATTGCCATAACCAAGGAATTAATCTTTTAGTGCTTCTCAAGTACTTAAGTATGTTCTTTATGACAATCTAGTGATCTTCATTAGGATCTGAAACATATCTTCTCATCATGTCCAATACATACGAGACAATGGGATGAGTCCATAACATTGCATACATGATAGATCCACTTGAGAATGCATATGACATCTTACTCATGTTTTCCCATTCTTTAAAGGAATAGGGATACTAGGCTCTTGAGAAACTAATCCCATGGAACACAAACATATTTTCTCTCATTGATTCCTACATGTTGAACCCCTTCAACATGTTGCCAATGTATGTGCTCTTTTTTAGGTCAAGAAGCTTTCCAGATCTATCTCTATAGATCTCAATTCCTAAGATATAGGATGCTTCACCTAAACCTTCATAAAGAAGGTACTTTCCAACTAGGTTGTAACATTTTTCGTATAAGGATGTTATTCCCATCATCATGTAGAATATAAATATGCTCCCACTAAATGCTTGTAATCACATATTTCATATTTATTTCGACTAAAGTCAAACTCTTTGACTAACCTATCGAAAATCAAATATTCCATCTATGAGATGTTTGCTTCAGTCCATAGATTGACCTTTGTAGTATTTGAATTATTGGATTTATAAAACATTTAAACTGTGTCATGCACACATCTTCATAACAATTCCTATTAAAGAATGTGGTTTTAACATCCATATGCCAAATCTCATAGTCATGACAAGCTACAATGGCAAGCATGATCTTGATAGATTTGACCAAGGCAATTGGTGAAAAGATTTCATCATGTTTGGCACTTTGAACTTGTTTGAAACCTTGTACAACCAATATGTCCTTATAGGTTTATACATTACCATCCATGTGGGACTTCTTCTTGAATACCCACTTGCACCCTATGGGTTTTACCCCTTTAGGTGGATCCACCAAGGTTATACCTTATTGTTGTACATGGAGTCCATGTTGGATACAATGGCTTCAAGCCATTTCTCATACTCTGGTCCCTCAAAAACTTCTTGTTAGGTTGTTGGCTCATCGTCTATGACCAAATTACTACATTCTTGTGCTATAAGATATCCTAATCTTTCAAGCTCAAGGTGTGTTCTATTAGATCTATGAGGTTTTGTGTTACATAAGGAACTTGAGATTCCACAACAATTTGTGATTCTACTTGTTCATATTGTACTTCTTTAAGGTTCAACATTTCTTGTTGGTCTCAAACTTTTTGAGTTCTACTTTTCTCCCACTGATTCCTTTGGAATCAAATTCCCTTTAGGAATATAGTCATCCTAACAATCAGATTGGAATACAAAAGTAATATTCAACAAAATAACATTTATGTGATTCGTGTACACAGCTTTTCAAGAAATTGTTTTCTCATATAATATTTCTATTCTAAATATTCATATTGACATATGGGGACTGTTATAACCCCAATTTTTGGGTTCAATTGGTGAGAAATGCAATTTCTCATGTTAAGGATAATTGAACAAATAATGATGTGATTTGTTTTGAATAAATGAATTCTTTGCACAATAGCCTTGATTGGTTGCTTTGTGGGCTTTATTGGCTATTGGGCCCAATAACATGGCAATAATAAAGAAAATTCAATTAGTGAATAAATAATTGAATAATGGATAAAAGAAATATGTGGAAACCTCTAGAAGGCAAATCCAAAGAGGATTTCGTGCCTCTTGGATTCCTTGGGTTCCAAGGAGTCTAAAGTTGCAAAGAAAAGCAATAAGAAAAGAAAAGATTAATTAAGTTTTTCTTTATGAAGAAAGAAATTGGAAAATAATGAGAAAATGTGGAAAATGAGTGAAAAGAGGTATAGTTGAGTTGTCCTTTGTGGAATTTCGTATCCCAAGGATTCCTAATGATAAAAGGGATACCAATGAGGAAAATAAAAGAGAAATAAAGGGAAATCCTCAAAAAGGAGATAAATTAATAAGAAATAAATACAAAATGAGGAATTGACTTTTAAAAGAAGATAAAGGCAAACCAATGTGGGAATCTATGCCTTGGGTTTTCTTGAGGACCAAGGAACCCAAAATAACGAGATAATTGCAAAGTGGAAAAAGAAAATATCAAATCTGCAAAATAAAAAGATAATGAGATACATTATTAATGAATTTGTGATATTGATAAAAAGAAAGCATTTTCCTATTAAAGGAAAATAGAATTCGTGGCCAATAGATTAAAAGGCAAATAAAGAGACTGAAGGAGAGGAATTTCAAATTCCTAATATTTAAAGGAAAGAGAATATCAAAATGATAAGAGAGAGAGAAAGAAGTTTACTCTCATGGGGGGGATTGGTTTCCCTTTTTGAAGAAGACTCATTGATTCGTGTATAAGCTGCCCTAAGGCTTCATTTCTCGTCCCTATTTAAAGGGCTCGAGCCCAGGGTCGAGGTCATAAGGGTTCCACGTATCTTTCTCTCCCTTGTCCCTCCCTCTTCTCTATTTTTGTCTTCAAACCCTAACCCCACAAACCACCGTGGACATGACGCAAAGAAAGGGGATCAGAAGGTTGCGATTGATGCCTGGAGTACCACGACTCCAAGGAGGAACCTAGCCCTCAAGATCGTGCTCTGGATCTCGTGCAGCAGGAGCAACTAGGCTGCAGGGCAACCTTCAGCGTATGGCCTAAACGGATGAGAAACTGACCATCTTGGCCGCAGTTTCTTAGTGCCCCGCGTGCGCATGAGGTCGGCGGAGGCAATGGATGTGTTTCCGATGAGGTTTTGGTCCAGAGTCGGGAGCAAGAGCCGTGCTTGGGCCTGCGTTCGGCGGCTAGGGCGGCGGCCCCGTGTTGCCAAGGTTGAAGAAGGAGTTCCTGCGCATTTGACGGTTTTGCCCTTCGGGGTACAAAGCAACGGGTAACTTAAGTAAGGGTATAATGGTAAATCCGTTATATTTCCAATTCTACAACGTCGCATGGACTGTGATGACGTGGCAACTCCCGATTGGCCAAGTAAGTGTTTTAATGTAAAATTCATATCTCGATATTCGTAACTTCGATTGGGACATGTAATATATGTATTTTGATCAGAAAAATGCAAGGAATCCATTAAAAATGGTTTTATAGCCTGAATCTGATCATAGTTTGAAAAATAGTGTAATTTATCAACTTTAACATAATGATGATTAAAGAAACCCTACTTTGACATGATTAAAGTGATTAATAGGGTTTGATGAATCATTAGAGTTGATATTAACCTGTTAAATGCAAAAATGTACTTTAAGATAAAAAAATGATGATCTTTGCACATGATTAGTTTAATTTAGAGTTTATGTGCTTAAATATGCATCAAATTTGAAAAGTACATGAAACTATCATCTTTAATGATTTATTTAACGAAAAATCTTTAGATTTGATGATAGATGGTTAATTTAAGACTGTTATTGATAAACGAGGAAATATGATCTAAAAGATAATCTTTTTATATAATTGGCTTAAGATAGGGTTTTGTGCATGATTATGCATTAATGAGCTTGAAAACCCTAATGTAAAAGAATGTGTCTTTTAATTGATTTAATTGTCCAAATATGTAAATAAATAGGGATATGATGATCCTAAGTCGAATTGGGTATAAAAGATTATTAAAATGGATAGTTGAGCAATTAAGGTTCATAAATATGGAAAAAGGATATTTTAGGGTTTGTTAACCTAAAAGGGATGAAGTTTGAGAAATCGATCTAAGAAACCCTAATGAGTATTAATGAATACTTAATGCGGATTAGAAATCATAGAAAGTGAATCCAAGTCAATAAAGTAGATTCTTAATAAAGCGAGTAATGAATAGAATACATATTTATTTCAGGAACTATGTGATGATTGAATTACTTGCTTGGATCTGTTGATTGACTTGATTGTATACACATGAAGTATATGTTGAATAACCTGCAAGTCAGGTATGTGGTTACGCTTATGACTATACCGAATAGTTTCCCGAAGATTTTATCGATGTTTCCCTCAATGCATGAATTAACTGTTGGATGTCTATTTATTTCATGCAATTATAAAGTGACTATGGCTATCACTATGAGTATACATGTATAACTAGCTAGATCCGAGTCCACCCCTGTGGCTATGCAAAGGCTAAGGATAACCTAGAGCAAGGTCTAGGGTATCATGAGTTAGAAACTGGGCTACACATGAGTAGTGCCATGAGACTCTTAGCATACCATGAGTTAAGGAGTGGGCTACCTACGGGTAGTGCCATGTGACTCAGCCCTAGAAATTGATTCACCTATTAGGTGAAGTCATGAGGGGTAAAATGGGAATCTACCACATGGGAGGTAGTATCCAGGTCCACTGCAGGGACAGCGCAGGGGATAGGGTACACATGGATCGCGTAGTTATACTTAAAACGTAAACTTGTTTGTTAAATGATAATTGAATGTGATACATTGTTATATATAATTGAATGATCATTGTTTCCCCCACATACCAGCTACGGCTGACCGACGTTTTGTTTGTCGGCATTTTAGGTACAATGAAAAGAACAAACAGTAAAGTGGCACATGTGATACTAAATGAGAATTAAAGTGCAAAGGAGGATTAGATAGATTAGTATCGGTATGGATAGAAGAATAGAGATCCAAGTTTTCAAAAGGTATGTAAAGAAAAATTTTATTACCATTTTCAGTATAGTCTGTTAGAATTTAATAATTGTTTATGGTTATATGTCGAACCTTTGATCCGGGATTAATGGGTACGGCTCAACCTCTCGGTTTCCCTTAATTTGGGGTTATCGGGAGGTGGGGTCGTAACATTTGGTATCAGAGCCTGGGTTCCTCATTTAACCATTAATAATTATTAAATTTTACAAACTCCATAGAACCCAAGGGAGTTATTAGAGGAGTATCCGAAAGACGGAGGTGTCTAGAAAGGGATCACAACCGGGGGCTGGCAAGATTTTCCTCCGCACCGCTAGTCGGAATACGAGGACTCCCGGACCCGTGTGACCGCCTGGCCAAAGTCTTAGGGTATGAATCGAAATAAGATACCTTTAAGACTTCTCTTCTTATTCATCCCTTCTCATCACAAAATTCTGATAAGGACATAAAAGATTAGGGTTTTCTTTCTTCTCCTCACCCTCTTGAGGTATGGGTAAGGTTAATAAGGATTAAGGAATCCTCCACCAAATTAATGAAAGGCATGTAAATAAGATGTCATGGACATAAGCTTAATAGTTTAAGTGCAAATTAAATAATAGATACATGCTTAGGTCGTATGACATAAGTTGTCATGTCCTCAGAAGAGACCTGAGGCTAGACCTTCTTGTCAGGAGGATAAGTCAGTTTTGGAGATATAGATCTACATTGCTAGTAGAGACCAGGCACATGTCCTTTGTGGATGATCATAACCCTAACCCTAAGTGATGGTTAGAGAGAGATGAGTTGGACCAGGTGTTTGAAAGAACATGCCTTTGGGTCGCCATATGATCTATGGGTGACCTAGCACCTTTGGCAACCCAACCCTGGGAAGGGTTGTGCATGATAGGGTGAAGGATAGTTCCTTAGATGATGATGATAGTAAGGGACCTTAGAAACCCTATGGGCTTGTGCAAGTGGGTATAACTGGCACCTAGGGCATGTCATAGTGCTGACAGTAGGATGAAACCCTGGATAAGGAATCATGATGGAGCATAAAGGGTTATGGACGATCTTGAGCAACCATAAATTCAAACCTAGGCTTCACCCATGTAGAGCATGCCTTTGAGGTTGAACCTTCATAAAGAGAGGACCTCTAATGGTGAGGTTGGATGTAGGGTTAGCTCTAGAGAGGGCAGGAAACCTAGCAAGAAGGTTGGAAGCCTAAAACCCTGAACAATGGATGATGGTGGTTGCCTCATGATCGGTCCCTGAAAGTTGATGATACCTTGGTTGTCTTTAGAGGGACCGAACCCTTGAGAAAAGATGAAGCTTCTGGTACCTACGTGCCTATGGTAGAGATGTTTACCTTCCGAGGTAGGAAGAAGATGTTTTGTATATCCTGAAGTGGATTTGTAACAGGTTATGAGGCCTTGTACCTTATGGTTTGTCCTTGGGGAGAATCCAACTCTAAGTGTTGCTCAAGTCAAAGGATGACAGGAAGTGCACGAGATGCCTTTTGCCAGCTTGATTCATGGCTCAGAGATAGAGTGTGCAGTGGGACACCTACAAGTGAACTTAGGGTTCCTAGGCCTAAGAGGGGAAGTGGTGTACCTAATACTCATGATGAGATTTAAGTTTCTATAGTTTCGAGCATGGTACGCCTCATGAATAAAGGAAAAAGGGAAGTCCCTTAAGTATAAGGTATGTGTAATGAACTCCTCGTAGCTAGGTTGATGATAAAGGAAGGTATGATCTTGATCCAACATTGAGGAAAGAGGACAAGTATGACCTTGTATGGTTCAATAGGTGATCTGTTTATGCCTTAATGGTTTTCTAGGGTTAAGTAGGCTTGGGTGGATGTAAACCCTAGACCTAAGAGCTTTTGTGACCTTAGAGATAGTTTTCCTCCCATCCTGGGAGAGGAACCCCCTTTGGAAGGGTGTATATCAGTTTTGTTGGTTCAAGGTAACCTAAAGAGGTCTCGTAGGATCTTGAGAAGTTAAGAGAAAAGTACATGGTATGAGAATGAACCCGTAGACCCATAGATACCCATCTCTTTTGCATGTGAATGTGTTACCATGGAGGTAACCGGTATGGGGCTTGACCAAGGTAGGCAAGTTGCCATAATACCTATGAACGGATGAGAGTCAGCCCATGATTGCAGAAAGAGAGATGATGAAGACTTGGGTAAGGTTCTAAGTGAACATGTACTATAAAGAATAATCCTAAGTCTATCCTAGGGTCAGGTAGGTATAAGACCGATGAAAGTAGGAGTTGCCTAATTCCCAAGTTGCACATGACTATAGGGTCGGGAGGTAACAACTATCATTGTCTGAGGGCCATGGGTTAGGAGATTTATCACCTTCATGGACTCATGGGACCCAAAGGGCAGATGAGTAGGGCACTCTCTTGATGCATGAGGGAAGAGGGAAGACTCCAAAAGAGTCGGTACCCTATAGACCTAGAGGAGATGACCAAGGATATAAACCTCAGTAGGTTCAAGACTAGTTTGATATCATGATGTTTGTGTTAAAGAGACATATGTGGCACGTTGCAACTTAGATTTAAAGGTGTACTGGCAAGGTGGGATGTACCATCTCTGCTCTTGGAACAGGAAGAACTCTGTATTTGGACTGCAGCCAAATGCTTATTTCCTCTTGTTATGGGGGTGAGAGATAGGACATTATGCATGTCATACACCAAGGATAAGAGATGATATAGGTTGGAACGTTGCCACGAGAAATGGGGATAGAGAAGATCTCTTACCATGGTAAAGTGAATGATACATGGATGGATTGCAAACACTAAGAGGAATGGGGTGATCACCTTATGAGGATGTGGAGCTTACGGGTTATACCAGGTTGAGTTTGATCACCATGATGATGGAATCAGAGAGTGTTCTTATGAAGATGAATATATATATAGTGTAAGGTGACATGATAAGCAAAAATACATGGAAGTATAATGTTACCTAATACCTAAGGATGTGAAGTGGTAATGGATGCTCTGGTTGAGATACATCTGACTTGTTTGACTAGAAGCTAGAAGAGGTTTTTTGGCTAACCCTAAGTTTGAAAAGGAGATGTGTTTGGATAACACTCAGATGTAACAAGATGCGTTGAAAAGTTAAAGGTTGTTTAGCCAGTCTAGTCCTTGATGCAATGAAAGGATGGTGGTAGAACCTCAAGTGCACTTCTTTGATTAAGAAGGTGATGAAACCTTGATGAGGGTGGTGTAGGGTTTCCAAGGAATCGATCTTGAGGAATCATGACATACTGGAAATCATGATTGAAGATCAACATACACCATGGTACTACCAAGATAGTAAATGGCAATAGCACTTTAGATGCTTAAGATGAAGTTGCATGTGGTTTATGACCATGCAAGCCAGGAGGTAAAGGACGAACCCCAATAACCCAGTGTATCGATATAGAGGACAAAAGAATCCCTGAGAGGGAATGAGAGCTCAACACTATGGATGTTGTGATAGGTCTTCCCTGGGTCAAAGAAGGGCGAGATGCAATATGGGTTATGGTAAGTCGCCTTACCTAAATGACATGAGAAAGATGGTTCAATTACACCATGAAGCAAGTTCAAAGGATTCTTGAGTTTGACTTAAAGGTTCTCTTCCATAAAGTGGAAGTAGGTACATGAAAAAAAAAACTCAATAATAATATAGTTTATCACCCCTAACTATGGTTAGTATGATCCAGACTAAAGGGTCTGATGAGGGCATGTGTGCTTGTTCAGGGTGATATCTAGAGACAGTTCTTGTCCTATGAAAGATATGACAATGACCACCATAGCCATATCGGGTTGTATATGAAGCTCTGTAAGGGAGGTTGTGTCGGTCACCACTTCAGTAAGGTGATGTTGGTGAAAAGGGCCACATGATGGTTAGAAAAAGGACCACATGATGGTTTAAAAAAAAAAAAAAAAAAAAAAGGGACCACAGTGCATGTAGATGAAGTCACTTTGATCATGCAATGGCTGAAAGGAGCCTAGAGACGACAAGAGTCGTGATCAGATGCAAAGTAGACTGACCTACAGTACACTGTGGGAGAAAATGTGACATGAAAATCCGACCCCTCTAAGTTATAACTAAGGGAGCTGAATACCCGATACATATGTCCATTAGAGATGGATGGGTGGAGAAGGTTAGGTCTGACCCTACCCCTCAGGATAGAGTAATGGGAGATGTTTTTCCATGTGTCCAATTTAGAGCACTATGTGAGGTACCCCAACCATGTGCTGAGCAATGAACCTAGTGAGCCCCAAGGGAGGCTGAAATGACCTGAGTCACCTGTGCAGTTTATAGACGCCAGAGTGAAAAAAAAAAACTCAGGGAAAAGAATAAGTGATGATAAAGGTTCTGTGGAAGCGCCATGAGTACGGAAAAGCCACATAGGGGCCAATTATGGACATGGAAAAGTCTTATCCTGAATTGTTTGTTTGCTTGCCTAAATTTTGAGGACAAAATTCCTATAAGAGGGGAAGGATGTTATAACCCCAATTTTTGGGTTCAATTGGTGAGAAATGCAATTTCTCATGTTAAGGATAATTGAACAAATAATGATGTGATTTGTTTTGAATAAATGAATTCTTTGCACAATAGCCTTGATTGGTTGCTTTGTGGGCTTTATTGGCTATTGGGCCCAATAACATGGCAATAATAAAGAAAATTCAATTAGTGAATAAATAATTGAATAATGGATAAAAGAAATATGTGGAAACCTCTAGAAGGCAAATCCAAAGAGGATTTCGTGCCTCTTGGATTCCTTGGGTTCCAAGGAGTCTAAAGTTGCAAAGAAAAGCAATAAGAAAAGAAAAGATTAATTAAGTTTTTCTTTATGAAGAAAGAAATTGGAAAATAATGAGAAAATGTGGAAAATGAGTGAAAAGAGGTATAGTTGAGTTGTCCTTTGTGGAATTTCGTATCCCAAGGATTCCTAATGATAAAAGGGATACCAATGAGGAAAATAAAAGAGAAATAAAGGGAAATCCTCAAAAAGGAGATAAATTAATAAGAAATAAATACAAAATGAGGAATTGACTTTTAAAAGAAGATAAAGGCAAACCAATGTGGGAATCTATGCCTTGGGTTTTCTTGAGGACCAAGGAACCCAAAATAACGAGATAATTGCAAAGTGGAAAAAGAAAATATCAAATCTGCAAAATAAAAAGATAATGAGATACATTATTAATGAATTTGTGATATTGATAAAAAGAAAGCATTTTCCTATTAAAGGAAAATAGAATTCGTGGCCAATAGATTAAAAGGCAAATAAAGAGACTGAAGGAGAGGAATTTCAAATTCCTAATATTTAAAGGAAAGAGAATATCAAAATGATAAGAGAGAGAGAAAGAAGTTTACTCTCATGGGGGGGATTGGTTTCCCTTTTTGAAGAAGACTCATTGATTCGTGTATAAGCTGCCCTAAGGCTTCATTTCTCGTCCCTATTTAAAGGGCTCGAGCCCAGGGTCGAGGTCATAAGGGTTCCACGTATCTTTCTCTCCCTTGTCCCTCCCTCTTCTCTATTTTTGTCTTCAAACCCTAACCCCACAAACCACCGTGGACATGACGCAAAGAAAGGGGATCAGAAGGTTGCGATTGATGCCTGGAGTACCACGACTCCAAGGAGGAACCTAGCCCTCAAGACCGTGCTCTGGATCTCGTGCAGCAGGAGCAACTAGGCTGCAGGGCAACCTTCAGCGTATGGCCTAAACGGATGAGAAACTGACCATCTTGGCCGCAGTTTCTTAGTGCCCCGCGTGCGCATGAGGTCGGCGGAGGCAATGGATGTGTTTCCGATGAGGTTTTGGTCCAGAGTCGGGAGCAAGAGCCGTGCTTGGGCCTGCGTTCGGCGGCTAGGGCGGCGGCCCCGTGTTGCCAAGGTTGAAGAAGGAGTTCCTGCGCATTTGACGGTTTTGCCCTTCGGGGTACAAAGCAACGGGTAACTTAAGTAAGGGTATAATGGTAAATCCGTTATATTTCCAATTCTACAACGTCGCATGGACTGTGATGACGTGGCAACTCCCGATTGGCCAAGTAAGTGTTTTAATGTAAAATTCATATCTCGATATTCGTAACTTCGATTGGGACATGTAATATATGTATTTTGATCAGAAAAATGCAAGGAATCCATTAAAAATGGTTTTATAGCCTGAATCTGATCATAGTTTGAAAAATAGTGTAATTTATCAACTTTAACATAATGATGATTAAAGAAACCCTACTTTGACATGATTAAAGTGATTAATAGGGTTTGATGAATCATTAGAGTTGATATTAACCTGTTAAATGCAAAAATGTACTTTAAGATAAAAAAATGATGATCTTTGCACATGATTAGTTTAATTTAGAGTTTATGTGCTTAAATATGCATCAAATTTGAAAAGTACATGAAACTATCATCTTTAATGATTTATTTAACGAAAAATCTTTAGATTTGATGATAGATGGTTAATTTAAGACTGTTATTGATAAACGAGGAAATATGATCTAAAAGATAATCTTTTTATATAATTGGCTTAAGATAGGGTTTTGTGCATGATTATGCATTAATGAGCTTGAAAACCCTAATGTAAAAGAATGTGTCTTTTAATTGATTTAATTGTCCAAATATGTAAATAAATAGGGATATGATGATCCTAAGTCGAATTGGGTATAAAAGATTATTAAAATGGATAGTTGAGCAATTAAGGTTCATAAATATGGAAAAAGGATATTTTAGGGTTTGTTAACCTAAAAGGGATGAAGTTTGAGAAATCGATCTAAGAAACCCTAATGAGTATTAATGAATACTTAATGCGGATTAGAAATCATAGAAAGTGAATCCAAGTCAATAAAGTAGATTCTTAATAAAGCGAGTAATGAATAGAATACATATTTATTTCAGGAACTATGTGATGATTGAATTACTTGCTTGGATCTGTTGATTGACTTGATTGTATACACATGAAGTATATGTTGAATAACCTGCAAGTCAGGTATGTGGTTACGCTTATGACTATACCGAATAGTTTCCCGAAGATTTTATCGATGTTTCCCTCAATGCATGAATTAACTGTTGGATGTCTATTTATTTCATGCAATTATAAAGTGACTATGGCTATCACTATGAGTATACATGTATAACTAGCTAGATCCGAGTCCACCCCTGTGGCTATGCAAAGGCTAAGGATAACCTAGAGCAAGGTCTAGGGTATCATGAGTTAGAAACTGGGCTACACATGAGTAGTGCCATGAGACTCTTAGCATACCATGAGTTAAGGAGTGGGCTACCTACGGGTAGTGCCATGTGACTCAGCCCTAGAAATTGATTCACCTATTAGGTGACGTCATGAGGGGTAAAATGGGAATCTACCACATGGGAGGTAGTATCCAGGTCCACTGCAGGGACAGCGCAGGGGATAGGGTACACATGGATCGCGTAGTTATACTTAAAACGTAAACTTGTTTGTTAAATGATAATTGAATGTGATACATTGTTATATATAATTGAATGATCATTGTTTCCCCCACATACCAGCTACGGCTGACCGACGTTTTGTTTGTCGGCGTTTTAGGTACAATGAAAAGAACAAACAGTAAAGTGGCACATGTGATACTAAATGAGAATTAAAGTGCAAAGGAGGATTAGATAGATTAGTATCGGTATGGATAGAAGAATAGAGATCTAAGTTTTCAAAAGGTATGTAAAGAAAAATTTTATTACCATTTTCAGTATAGTCTGTTAGAATTTAATAATTGTTTATGGTTATATGTCGAACCTTTGATCCGGGATTAATGGGTACGGCTCAACCTCTCGGTTTCCCTTAATTTGGGGTTATCGGGAGGTGGGGTCGTAACAGGGACACTTCCCATGCCATATATCATATGGTGTCTTTTTTTAGATGGTACACTACTTTAGAGTAAAGCATGTGCCAAAAAGGAAATTGGAATATCAGCTAGATTTATGGATGATTGCACCATGACTAGCAGGGTGTCATTCCTTCTTCCTAATGCATCACTATGTTACAGGTGTTCATTGTGATACATAATCACAGTCTACCAGAAGGTCCTCAAACTCTTGGTTCAAAATATTTTTACATCGATCATATCGAAGTGTTTTAATACTTTTACCAAGTCAATTATGTACTTCATTCATGATTTTCTTGAACACTTCAAGAGATTCAGGCTACCTTGTCTACTGAGATCATCAATAAATGTTATGAGGTACTAGTGACCACCTCTAGTATTTACTATAAAAGGTCTATACACATCAATATGTATGACATCATAGTAGAATACTCGCTCTCCCACTATTTCTAGTCAAAGGTGCTTTTGTCATATTTCCCAATAAATAAGACTCTCATGTCTCTATTGGTTCAATAACCAAAAGAGTCCAGAAAACTATCTTTATCAATTCTAGAAATACATTTCTCATTTATGTGCTCTAGATGACAATGCTATAGGTATTCATTGTTTGATTCATCGAGTCACTAAGTATATATTTTATACATATTTGTCTCTACGACTATCCAGTATAGATTATGAGACATAGGGCATTACCGTATAAGATCTTATCTTTTAAAGCAAAACATCAAATATTCATAATATTCTTATCCATACAAGATACATGATATTTTTCATTAATGTCAGGTACATAATAGCAGTTTACTAATTCTATTACATGCCCATTAGGCTTTGATGAATGACAAATTCCAACCATAGTGGTAGCAACTCTTGCTCTGCGTATGAGAGACCCCTGACCTTGCTTAAAGTATTGAACATACTTAACCATAATAATTGAATGTTTATAACTTTAATATAACTTTGTGATATGCTTTGTGATCATAATACAAGCTTAAGTTTCAAGTTTGGTCCAATTTGGACACTGTTTGTGCAAGTTATGCAATTTTATGCACATTTTGGACTTTTCTACAATTTACCCAATTGAGAGGTTTTCTTTGCAATTTATCATTTTCATTATGTTCTTTGGATTTTCTCTAATCATTATTGAGATTTTTGAGCTATGGGACACCTAGTTGAACCTTGGTTTGAAGGTGTTTTCCTCAAAGGTATTTTAGGGTTTACCCCTTTATGGATGAGTTACCTTTAGGAGATATCAACCAATGAATTATTTGATTGGCTTGGAAATTTGACAAAGGAGAGATAAGTAGGTCTCTATGTATGGTGGGGGAGCTTCTTGTGTGGCTGCTTGTATATCCTTAATAGTTTAAGACCATGGATGCATGGAGAGCTTTTTAGACACCTCATGCTTCTTCTCTCCCTTATCCTAGAGCTTTATATATCTATTTTTTAGCTCCCAAACGAAATTTTTCTTTCCACCACTTATCTCCTGCTAATAACATCATTCCTTATCTATTTAGCTACATAAGACCTATCCAAGGTAGAAGAAGAAGGTAAATTTCTTGGTGGAAGCTCCTAGGGTTTTGTTTTGCTCTCGTTTAGGGTTTAAAAAGCTTCCTTCTAGTGATATTGACCTAAATGAGTAAGAATCCCCTTCCTTCCTATGTTTCTTTCTCTGTTTTCCTTCCTCCTACCTTTCTCCAGGTTAGAACCTTATTGTTCCATGGTAGAAATTTCTCTAAAGCTCTAAAACCCTACCTTTCTTGCTCCTTATGCTTAAGGTTTGCTCATTTAATGAAGAAAGGTGCTAGATGGACGAGTTCACAGCTTATGCTTAGATTTCTACCCTACCTGCTCATATTTTCTTCTATTTGGGAATTTATCTTCTAATTATAGGAAAGTTTTATAACTTTCTCCACGTTTATTGCTTACCATAAGCTTGCTAGTTCATGTTCTTGCTTGAAAATGGTGATCCATGCACTAAAAAGCTATGCTTGACTTGGATTTTGATTTTTATAATGCTCCCTATTCTGATTTCAGTTCTAGATGAACCTATATTGATATGTACCTTCTTCCTAACGTATAATATGACTCATATTAGGTTGGTTTGACAATCTATGGTGCTAAGCACCTATCAACCAATGGTCAATTTTAGGGTTTAAAGTTATTTTCTTCTATAAACACATGACACAATGGTGGTACCATTGCAACAACCGATGGTGTTTTCTTCATGACAACTGATGGTGGTGGACAAGGGTGTCACTGACGTTCACCCCTTAGGTCAGGTTTTGGCCTAATTATAAGCTTAATGATCAACAACTAAGTACCCTAATGATGCTATCAATCAATGGTGACATTGGCTTGATATTCGATGGTGATTAATGAATATAGTGCTTATCTAAAAACCTATGGTGACTTAATGGTCACTAGTGATGGTAGACCAGGTCCCCACAATTTATGATGAGTTAAGCATGTATATGTAGCATCAATTAAGCCTTAAACCAATGGTTTCTTGGGTCATTTGATGCAATGGTTCGACCTATACTCCAATTAATGGTTTTAATATATGAACTTCACCCAATGGTTAAGATCTAATGATTCTTCATCCGATAAATTGAAATGATGTCTAATGTAATATTTTGGTCCTAATCAAGTGATTTATATGGTCTCCTTTATGAGATCAGCTTAAGAAGCTCATTTATTGACATCTTATTTTAAATAAACAATCGCTTGTGGGTTTTACCCTACTCTCAATGGAAATTTTTATGTTGTTAATTAAGGGATGTCTAGGATAAAATGGTTACTCATTCTAGAGAACAACTCAATGACTTCATAGGTGGTTTGTTCAAGATGTTTAATTATGTAAACTACCAATAGCTTTACCTTTTCAACATTTAATGGTTAGAAGTTGATGCATCAATATTCCTATTGTTTTGGGTGAAGCGTGTAGTGTAATGTTATGATTCTGATGATGAGAATTTGATGGTTCAATTCCTTAAACTTGTAGTATTACCCTTTCCCTCATATGATTATGATTTATAATCACCATAATGAATTAATGGGTAACCCTAATGAGGTATAGCTTGTTATACCTAGCTTTAATATCACTAAATGATGGTAATTGGGTATGAATAGTCCTTGAATGACTAAAACAATCATGGAGTACTCTCTTATTGTTGTTGAAACCCTAATATGCTATAACCCGATGGTTATACCTTGATTTATGTGTGGGTTCATACTTGAGAATATTATGGAATGTGATGGCGATGCTTCACCTTATGCATCCATGATCGAAAGGGGATGTTGTGAGTTAGGGTTTGGGTATGAGTGCTGATTAGTAACATTAATATAATTTATCTTGTTGAACCTAACTCTAACGCAAATAGATAAATATGAGTATTCAAGTCTAACCTTGTTATATGATGGCATGATGGTGAAATAGCCTCCTTAATATGATCATAACCTTAATGTGTTAATTGATGGCTATCATAGCCACATGGTTGCTACTTTCTTATGCTAAACATGTGCATTATGAATATGATGAGGGTTAATCATATCTACATTCCTTGCATGTTTATGTAATAAAAGAATGTTCTTAATGTTCATATAACCCATCTATGATTGTTTATGAATATCTCCTAGCTCATTAATGCAATATTGTGCTGATATGGTGTATTATATGTAAGTGATGTTGTTGAGCCTTGTTATAAGACATGCAAAGATAATGATGATCTTGTAGGGAATAGTATGATGGTCTTAATGACCTTTGGGCATGGTTGAGCCCTAAATGAGGTGTATTTCTCTTGTGTTGATAAGGGTTGATACCCTGTGATATTGTGAAAAGGATGTATATCCTTTGATAGTATGATGACAAGTGCAGTCTCATGAATGGCAAGTGAATAGCATCATGTAATGATGAGATGATGAACAATACGTCTCATATGTTTTATGTCTTCTGAAATTGTTATATAGCAATGTTTTCTAGAAGTGAATTAGGGTTTGCATGTCCACTTGTTTGGTGCATTCTTAATTCACCCAATTGGAAATAATTAATCAAGTGAAATTCTAATCATGTAGTGCCATGTGCCATAGATCCATTTGAGTTTCAAAACTTTCCAGATGGTGAAATGAGTATGCCTAAGGGAAACTCGAAGCACATACTATTGAGTATGTGGGGTGATTGTCATCTTGAATCCAAGTGTTTAGGGGGGGGATGACTGCGGTCATACCTATCCCTTAGTTTGAGAATGATTGTGGTCATGTCTCGGTGATTATATATGTGATGAGATTGGAGGAAAATTGTGGTTGTACCTCATATGGTAGGGTATGCGTACCCACCTCCTTTAACCAGTGTCGTGACCTGTACCAAGGACAAACTAGGCTGTTAGTAGCTTGACCTTATGTGTCACTTTGACGAACCCGTACTGATCGGGGGTGGAGAAGATCTTAGGAGTCCAGCTCTTCCTAGATCCTATATGGAACTGATTGCGACCAAGCGATGGTTAGTTGGACTGTGAGTAGTATGACTCAAACTCCCCAGGGCATAATAAAAGATGTAATACATCTTTGTAGCATATTTGTCTAGGGTTATACACGACATTTCACATTGGATGATAACCCTTATTTGTTATCTTTATATAAAGATGATGCTTAGTGCAATTAAGAGATAGTAGATGTACTTAGGTTGTGGATATGCTTAATATTATAGATGTGTACATACAGTAGCTATGCTTATGTTGATAATGATACTGCTATTGTTCATTATAATCATGATGTTAGCTATCTTATGTTGTTAGTTATGTTTAGCATGCTAGTCATGCCTTTATAACTAGAGATGCATATATTGCTAATCATGCTTATCCAGATAGTTGTGCTTATGTTGCAACTCTTCTTATGATGTTGATATGTTCAACATGTTATACATGCTGATGTTGTTAGATATGCATATGGTACTAGACTTATTCATGATGTTAGAGATGTTCATGCTGCTAGACTTCTTATACTATTAATAGGGATATGAGAATAGTCTAGCTAATGAAGATAGTTATTATCTGCTCCTTTATGTATTTTGCTAATCATCAGTGTTGTTGAGCTTATTTGTTATATATGATTAAACTACTTAAACTGTCTCATTACCTAAAAATGTTGGAATCAATAAACATTGTTGGAGGTTATATCTCTTGCTGAGACATGGGTCTCACCCTTGTGGTTCGCCACATTTTTTTAGGTAATCGGAAGTGACGAAAATAAGCATGTGGCAGCAAAGAGGAGCTATAATAATGAGTCTTTGAGAAATTTGATTAGATGTCTAGTGTGTCCTAGAGTTGTCCCTTTACTCTTAGGTCCATGCATGAAAAGTTTGTATATGGTGTTTCAAACAAATCAGAATTTTATTAGCATGTTAATGTTTTTCATGTGGCATATACAAATATTGTTCTCCTGTGTATATATGTTGTAGCTAAGGCAATAGAACAATTTGTATCAAATTATTGGCATAGCATGGATATAAGAAAGATGTTGGGCACTTATGAAAATGTTTCTGAGCATGTACTGACTTTGAAATTGGTTTTAATTTACCCATATTTTTGGGTATGTGGTTAATTAGTGATTGATTGTGTTTTATGTTTTAAGTAATCTCATTTAGTGTAACATGTTCTCACAGTGTAGTTCTAGTTTACTTATTCTCAGATCTTGAAGTGGAGATCTATATCTCATGCTTATTCTTCTTGAGTTCCTCTATATAAAGAGGACAGCTCCTTTTCCAGTGTCCAGGTTGGTGTCAGTGGTGGCACTTCCCTTTCTTATTGGGTTTCTGGTTGGCTTTAGAACTCTTCTTGGACTTGCCTTTTCCCTTGGACTTCCCCTTTCCTCATCTAATCATCATCACACATTTAGGGTTGTCTTTCTTCATTTACACTTCAGTAGTTCTCAACATGCCAAGCAATTCTGACAATGAATTATCAAAATTATTCATATTGTAGTTCCTAACAAACTGGCTATATGATTATGACAATGACTGTAGAATCACATATGTGGCCAACACTTGGCCTAAGGGAAATCACAATCTCATTAAGTTCTCCATGTACCCAATCATCTTGAGCACATGGGGTCTCACTGGATCTCTCTCTTCCATATTGCACTTAAACAATGCCTTTGAGATATCATATCTCTCTTGTTTTTCCTGATCCCAAAACATGTTCTTGAGATGTGTTACCATCTCGATGAATTCCATGTTTTCATGTTGTATCTGTAACTCAAAGTTAATTGAACATATCATCATACACTTGACATCCACAACATCTTCTGTATGCTTCTCTTTCAGCCTTAGGCGTGATGGGAGGAGGCTCATCTGGCTCTAGTATCTCTAAGATATAGAGCTTGCGCTCTTGTGTGAGAACAATTCTCAACATCCTAAACCAATCATAAATTATTCCCATTCAACTTTTCCTTCTCAAGTACCGATTGTAAGGAAAATGTGTTGTTGGTTGCCATCTGTTTCTATAAAAGAAATTTGCAATTTGTCCAAAGCCTTTTTGATTTGATTTGATAATATTCATGATATTAATCAGGCCTTTAATTAATTTTTTCTCCCCCTATTTTGTTCAAATCGATAGCCCTCACATATCAATTTAGAAGATTGTAGTGTACAACCTTCTAGTGAGCCAAGACCCAAAACAATTAGGTTATTACTCAATCAATGCCAACGTCTACAACTGATTATTAAGATAGACAACATTTGCCAATTGCATATCATGCAATTCTTGGATAGATGGTATGCACAACTCCTTACCATAGTCCATATTTATACTTCTAGGCACTTAATCTTATTAAGATCACCTAGTTAAGTCTGACCCAAAAGCCAACACAATAGTAATGCACCTGCTTGGTAGGCCCACATAACTACCATCACACTTTCACGAGATAGATAATGCACCAAACTTGGCGTGCCCAATCTTAGCCAATCAAACTTTTCATGTGTGTTTCTTATAAGAAGCATCTAAGACTTAATATTGTATTGAGGGATATATATATATATATATACATATACATATCCAATCACCACATACTAATAATATGTATTACATACATACTATATCCATAAATGAAACATGCAATTATAAAATATGAGTGATGGTTATGGCCACACTAATGCAATTCTTTGGGCCTCAAAGAATTGCTATCACCTAAGGTCATACATCACTTGTAGCAACCTATACTGTAGAAAATATGTATTGCAACCAACCCAGTCGGTCGTCTCAACTCTTGAGTCGACCATTTAGCCTCCTGGTCAGTTGATAGGTATTCTTAAATTGGCCGCCTGGTGCCTGGCTCAAGTAGCGTCTACACTCCTCGAGTCGGTTGGTTGGGCCTCAATCCAATCAGTAAAATTGTCCTATCATCTGGCCTCCTCGGTCCTCCAGTTAATCAGTTCAAATTCTGAGTCGATTGACTTGTCTGATGCAAAATGCACCTCTTTTTTTCTAAAATAAGAAATAAAACCTATCTTATTCCTATTACATTGTAAAAGTGAAACCTTGAGTTACATATGAGGAGAGTATATGAAGGAAATAATTAACTTACATATGGCAAAAGAGAGAAAGTCTTTGTATACAAACTTAATTTAAAAGGTAGGAATAAAACCATTCAACTATGTACACATATCTTGGGGGTATTGGCCATAACCACACTTACATCCACCATCAAAACAATTTCAGAGTGATGCATATAAATTACACACACACACACACACACACACACACACACACATATATATATATATATATATATATATATATATATATCTTATGTGGTATTTAATCAGATATACACATTAATCATTTTAGATATTCACATCATATACAATAAAATAAATGATAAAACAAAAATTGGATCATATCAATTAAATCACAAAACATAGTAAATTGACATGGCTCTGATACCACTGTAGGAAAATATTACAACAGAGATGGCAGTGGAAATAAAAAAATTATTTCCATATTCCCCATAAAAAGTGGATCACGTTAGTAACTATGGAATGTAAAGGAAGATTGTAAGGCATATACCTGGTCTTGGAGCAAGTCTAGCGACTACCACTTACAGTGGCATGCTTCTTTTACAAGAAGCACCCAAACGGTTGTTAGTGGTGGCCTCCTAGTATAGCACCACAAATGGTGGTTGGCAATGTACTCCTAGCGGGTGGCAACGACCTCCATGCCTCTACTCAGTCCACGCAAACTATCAGGAACTCTTGACGTTCTTTTGGAACTGACAGGAAGGATTTGTCCCTTTGATGTCAACAAGCAAGCATTGACTTCTCTCCCTTTTATTCTCTCCCTTACTATCTCTCCCTTTTATGGTAAGACTTGCTCAGACTCTCACGTTACCACATGTAAGGAGTGGGACCCACCAGGGGGACCACTCCCTAACTCTAATATTTTCATATCACCATAGCAATTCCCATACACAGAGACATAACATATAGATTGAAGGGAAGCTAATCCACTCTCAAAATAATATGGCAAAATAGAGCATAAAGTAAAAGCAGCAGAATGTACGGTATAATTATTACATGATCCAATTATTTCAAAGAACTTGTCCACATGGACATAAAAGAAACATAAAGGAAACTAAGTTTAATGAATCGGTTGCAGATGGAAACCTAGGAATCTCGAAAACTGCACGAACTACGGCTGATCAGGTTCCTCGTACCCTGGGTCCTCAAGTACAGGCTCCTCTTCTAAGGTCACCATAGGCTCCTTTTCACCTGGGTGGAAGGGAACATCACCCAAAAACATAGGAAACAACAAGGAGGTCAACAAAGGCTGAGTATGTACATATATAAAAATACTTTGGGCATTATAATGTGTTACAAGTATTAAAGAGATGTTCCCACAAGAAAAGGGGGCTATATGCAATTAGGCATGTTTAAGAGAAATGTAACAAAATAAATGAGGCATATTAAATTCAGATTACAAGATGATAATAAAGAGTGTCTTTCCATATCAATCATCTACAGATTCACATTAAAGCAATAAATATTTGCATGCATAACAATGTAGACTAAATATACCTAAAACAGGACCATAACACCATAAGATCATGGCCTAAAAATAAATAAGGGTGGAAACGCACACCCCAGACGGAAACACACACTCTATATAAGTATGGTTGTACATAAGTACCACTATTCTAGATATTCTTATCAAACATGTAGCATGCATTAAATAGGGAGGCAAGACTAGCATTTTAGTCATTTTTCATAACAGGTAATCATAGCAAGTGGGGTACAAGTACCCTTATAAACAAGGTAGTCCAACAACCAGAATGATATAATGAGTCAACATCAGGAAATATAAATGTTCAAGAATTTAGATTTCATAAGGAATAATAGTTCAAAAGATGCCTCATCAAAAGAAAGTAGATTTTAGTCAAATAATGCCAAAAATAAAATAGAGGATGTACATACCTTATGATCAGACCTAAATACTCAGTAACACCTCCTAAGCACAGGGTCAGGGTTGTCTCAACCTAGTCACAATATGTGTGCATTCAATTAATATAATTTACATTGAAACCCTTACTTAGAAAATGGCCCTACTGTAACTTAGAAATCAGGTCATGAAACCTATCCCATTAAATCATTCGAATTTTTCTGATTCCAAAAATATATATATTTGTATTTTTTTTGCTGAACCAATAATTAGATATGATTTTTACAAGTTAAAAGCAGTTTTTGATTAAGACAGAAAATAAAATGACAGAGATGCCACCAAATGAATCACTAAAACGAAGAAACAACGTGACAGTGGACTATAGGGAAATGTCACTTATATCACTTGGTCAACGCGGGGTCAAAGTGTGCAAAAAGGTCTGAAATTCTCTTTGCGGGTGATACAGGTTGCGCCCAGGCTCCATGGGCAGGGCAGGGCTTTCGCCCCAGGGACTGATTCCCCTGCGTCTCACACCATGGATGCTCATTGGAGCTCTAGACCAGGGGCATGCCTCCACCCAGGCACCCTAACAAGTGGGAGGACATCCCAATAACTCTGCCTCCTCACTCTGAACTCAAAGAGCTTTTGCTCTGGTCCTGTAATGGCCAGGAGACAAGAAGGAAGGTGGTTTTGACATGATCCATATGATTAGGTGCTCGTGGTCAGAAACCAACAGAGCAGGGGAAGAAAATGACACTGACCAGAAATCATGGTCTCAAGGGAACCAGATCAGAGACAAGAACAAAGCAAGGGTCCTCTCGGTAGCTTATGCCAAGTTTTTAGGGTCCAAGGACCAAAACTATATCTTGCAGGTGAACACTTAGGAAGAGATGGCAGCGGTGTTCAATGTTGGGAGTAGGCCTTAGGTATATTTACCGTTACAAGGAGGTCTGATGGGCAAGGGAGGTTGAGAGGCGAGTTGTGACATTACGACAATGTTGCTCAAACTGCAGTGAAATCAAATGAACTCGAGAAGCCAGAGGGCATAGGAGGTGGCTGGCTTCATACGCACAATCGAGAAGGTCCAATCTGGAGGTTTAAGTTTAGCATTTGATCTGAAAATGCTTCACTAATCTCTACCATAAAATCCATGAACTTTTTGACAGGGTGTCTGGCATCCAGGGACCAAGAACTTGCGTACCAGCGAGGGTTCATAACATGACGATTGGCAGAGCTTGTCGACTGAGTGAAATAGACCAGATAGTGATGAGTTAAGTATATTGAAAGAAAGAATGGGTATCCCAGATGGTTACCTCAACGCCGATTGAACTGAGGTGAAAGACACAATAGCTGCTCCTTGTTCTCGTCGGAGAGGAAGACCGATGCCGGCAGCAGCTCCAAATCTCCCACGTGAGCAATTGATTGAAGAAAAATATTCAGGCGGCGTCGTGGACCAGTTTTGGAGTGACAAAGAAGAAGTGGTGGTGCCAAAGTGGGGAAATCAATGAGCTGGAGAAAGGCAACGACAACTGCTCAAGGCCTAAAAAGGCATTTTTTATTTAGGGCGCTGCATGAGGTGAGTTATGGCTCACTGGACTCGGCAGGGAGGGAGGAGTCTGTTGGCAAAGAATACGCAATGAACGAGTCATCCTAACGAGTGAAAACTAGAGGAGGAATCGTGGCGCTGAACAAGTCCCTAGAGCGCGTGAAAGCCAGAGGTAGGGGAAGATTGAGTCCTGTTACCCGACCCGATCCGCTCGCATGAACAGAACCGGCCCTTGGACCAAAGCCCAAGCCATGAAAAATGAAATTGATTAAATCGATCCAAACTATATGCTAAAAACATACATAGTGTATTAGGGTTTAGTTAAGGGTGCATTTGATGTCCAAATGACCCCAAATATTGAGGGTTAAGCAAAACAGATGTGAGGAACTTGATTATATGCTTAGATTTGGGTTTTGAGGTTAACCAAGCTGAAATTTTAACTATTGAGGATATATATCATACACTTAATGTAATGGGCTTAGTCTAATGGTCAATTATGATGAAACATTCCACCTAAACTCGATTCATGTCTTATATGAGGTCCATGTCTATCCTAGTTCACAAATCTAGGGTTAGGTAATCTAGATTATCATAATTGCTATTAGGTGTCCCAATTGAGCTATTAAGCTAGCAAAATCATATGACTTCATATCTATGGATCCCTAAATGAGTCAATCTAGGGTTTGGAGGTCAAAATGTTACTCTAGTTTAGTGTAAAGCATGAAAGATGATATCTAAGATGCATCTATTAAGATAAAGGACAAAGAAAGAGAAAAGAATAGTTTGTACCTGGAATTGGGGATGTTACACCACAACTATAAGAAGGCAACAATTGTCAGAGCTTACTGTTGTGTATTCTAAAAGCCTTGACTACCCCTCTATTTATAGGAGGACTAGAGTTAGGATTTCCAAATCAATTGGGAGTCGAAGAGACAAAATTTCATGAATTGTTTGGAAGTCATGAATTGTGAAATGGTCAGTTCACTTCTAAACCAGTCCCCTCACATATGAAGCGGTCGATTCAACACTTGTATCAGTCAGTTCACTTTATTTCCTATTCACAAACATATTAGATTTAATGTGATTATTAATGCACAACTGTCAACATCAATCCTTGATCCAATCTTATTAATCATTGAACTAGATGATTCACAATCTAAATCGATCAATTCAGAATCTAAACCGATCGGTACATATTTTGAACTAGTCGATTCGTTTCCCAGATTAGCCAATTTTCAGCCAATCTTGTTTAAATTGAATACCTAAACACTACAATAATCAAGTTAAACTTTATTCATGAGTGAACCCCTATTTCAGGTGTATCCTATGTGTGTGACCCTATAGGTCTTAGAAGTGATTGTCCATAACTAAATTATGACATCACAAGTAATGGGCAGCATCTAGCAACACATCATTGCTGCATAAGTAATTGAAAAGTTGGAGAACAACTTAAACCTATAATTTGTGATTAATGTTATAGTGATCATATAGTTCCTTTGTCTCTGATATCTAAATTGAACTCAAGGCATGGAATTGTCATCCTCTCAATATTTCATTCATGTTCCTTGAACTAGAGTAGATTATCTAAAATTCATGTGAGATCACATATCATATATTTATTCACATGAGTATGGCCATATGTTTTTCAGTCTCTCTAATCAAGTGGCCAGGATATCAACTCCAGTAGGAGGGACAAATTCCACCTACATCACTCACAGTCATTCCCCATCTGTCACAATGTACCTGAGCATCACCTTTATGGTAACCCTTATTCAAGGTCACGTTACATGATGTCAAAGTACATCGAGCGACATGTGATGAGTGTAGTGACTTCAGGTCTAAGAACCACAATCACCACCATCACTATGAGAGTTGATTATGTTATGAAATATTTCCAAATATAAATCCCTCTTTGAAGCGATAAGTTGTCTAGAATGTTACCAATGTTGATCATGCATAGGAAATAATCAATAATTCAAAATTCCATAAGATAATGTAATGAAAATATAATTAAATTTTATTGTTAAATATTGAGTCACACAAAACTACTCCCCGGTCCTAGAGATTAATGGGATCAAACATGCATTTCCAACATGGTATCATAGAGAAAAATTAGAGAAGAATAAAATCACAAAAAATGATATGGAGTCTTGGGTAACCGATAATGAAGCCATTTGTCGAATTTGAGGACGACCCTCCATTGTTTCTGCCATCAAATCACATCTCCAATACATAAAAAAAGCATTCCCTTGCCTTTGTTTTCTTCTCCTTCTCCTCTATCTTTGATCTATGTGTCCGCCTATGATGGATTCCTAGGTGGCTATGACCATTATCAGGTTTGAAGTGGTCTAAATATTCAAGATAAAATTTGGACCATTAGATTCTAATTATAAAATCAAAACTATCTATATGTTCCATATCAATGCCACTGACATGCAAGACAATACCATTGACTTGGCTTCCTGTTGGTATTTGTGCCTCTAGAGCCAGTCATATGACGAATGTAATGGGGCATCATATTCTTGATATGATTTATAATAAAGGCAATCTTTGTCTATATGTTTGTTCAGTTATGAGACTACGATATAAAATGATACATGTATAAATAATGATGTTACTTAATGATGTATGTCTTCAGGTTGAAGACATGAACATTGAGATCACACAAATGATAGGAGTACATACATTCTTGTTATGTCCCTAGTCGGGTGTTATTGTGGAAGCTAATAGACAACAATAACACATATGACTAGAATATGTGTTGTTTGATGACATAATCTCATTAGTCATGATATGCAATATCAAACTAAACACATATATATTTGTTAAACAATGTATTAGATAGACCCACCTTGAGAGTGATGCATGGAAGCTATTGAATGTGGTATAAAAGTAGGCTAACAATTAAAATGAAACAATCGAGAGACCGGTCTTCATAATCTATTTCAAAATAGAAAATACTATGAAAGTTAGTTTTGACCAAATTGAACATGGTATTATGATTTGAGACAAGGTGATACTGATTTCACATTCCTAATTAAAAGTAGAAATTATTTATTAATAGTTGTATAAAAATCAAATACATGTAGCACTGTAGTGACATTAGTAAGCCTATAGATTCTATTAGTTCTAATTCAAATTGCATTTTGAATTAATTTCTTAGTTGTCCATAGTTCTCCAACTTCAATACTCGACACCTATTGGTTCAATTATTACTTTGACGCAGGAAATGAAATTAGAGGTGGAGGTGCATGTGGTAATGTACACGGAGGATATAAGTAGGAACATATGATATGGGAGAGAGTCTTTGTCTGCAATTCATTATGGTCCCATCAAAAGTCAGGAGGTGGACATTGGTAGCTACAAGATTGATCCTAGTCTTGGGCTACTAGTCAAGACTCAAGCTTCCCATGGACACCTACATGAAAATTCCAAGTTGCATATCACAATTTTGTTGGATGTTGTGACACAGTTAATATTAACATGATTTCCAGCCATGACAATTTACCTAAATCTCTTCCATTCTCTTCAATGGATCAGGCCTAGACATGGTTTGATAGTCTTATATTAAATTGAATAGAGAGATGGGATCAAATGGTGGATATATTAGAACATATCTTATGATGAGGATCCACAAGTTCAAGCAGGCACCCAAAGACACTTATTTAGAAGTCTAGGATCACTCTCAAGACATGTTGAGGAAATACCTTTATCATAACATTCTAACTTTGACCAAGGCAATATTCTTTATTATGGTATACATATCAGGGAGAAAATCATGCTTGACTCAGCTAGAGCATGTTTTTTGTCTAAATGCACCAACATCCAAGTGCAAAGAGATTATGAAGAATATGATTGTGAACTAGTGAAATGGGGTAATGGTTGGGAATAACTTGGGTCGGGCAAGAGTGCTATGGAGGCTGATGAAATGTCTAAAGTGAAGTAAAGTTATAGATGAGTGCATCAACTAAATGATTAAGGACCTCAAGCTCTAATAATGCATAAACTGCATATTAAGAGTGTGTATATATGCCGCATCATAATAGAAGAAATGAGTACCTATCTAGGAACTACCCCAACTTTTCATATAAGGATCCAATAGTTTCTAGCATGATCTATCTTAGCTACAACAACATACTCCTAGAGTGTAGCAATTCCAGCAGCCACCTTAGAGAGGTGATGGGCCAAGCCACCTTGACCCACTTGAGGTCATGTTAATAAAGATATGCAAAATAATGAACAATATTTTAAATAGACATGCATGGAGAAGAAAAACCAAGGGGTCCAACTCAAGAATCTACAAATGGATATTAGACAATTGGCAACATATATTATAGTTCTGAAGAAGCCAACTGAACATGTCAACTTTGTCACCCTAAGGATCCGAAAGAAGATTTCAACCTCAGATTTTCTATGGGGGGATGAACCTCGTGAATCGATCACTACGACCCCCACACTTCCAACACATGAGGTGTCAACACCCCATATTTTCTCACTCAACATAAATTCATGGTCAATGTTAATTATTTGATTTTCACAATTTATCCCTTTTCACCTTTGTCCTTTTTTCACATTTTTAGTCTATATACTCCATTCATTTAACCCACTTTTACCGAGTTCATTGCTTTCTATATAGAAATATTCTTTTCATACTAAAAGTGCAATTTTCTCATCAATTCTACTTTTATAAGCCTTTTTAATAAATTGTCCTGTTGAATTATCCTAAATAAAACATTCCTTATTTCTCCCACAAATATTTAACTGTCTTTTTCCTCACAAAAATACATATCATTTGAATATTAATGAAGGATAACCCTAAATTAATATTTTTATCTCTCCATCATTATTACTTTTTTACTTTTATTTGGAATCTACGCATCAGTCCCAAGAAGCAGGGATAGATCTCCTCTGTAGGAGGTCCTTAAGTGACTAGAACCCCCACATACTATAAACTAGGAACTCTAGGGAAATGACATGATAGTCACAACCATCTAGCACCAAAGGTTCACCAACAAAAAGATACCTTTTTATGTTTTCTGCCCTTTTTAATAACAACCTTGATCGTCATCATTTTAATATGAGATGTTTGATTAAGATGTAATTTTGTTGTCAGACGATATGGGAGTGCTAACTCCTTCCCTTCTTGTAACAAGATCATCAAGTCTGACCTTTAAAATCATACATACATTTCTTATCCACCTTTGGGTAGAGTTAAAATTTGGTCTTTCCTATTTTCCCCCTGATGTAATCACCCACCTTTGCTTTTCCTTATTTTACAAATAAAATTGGGTGGCGACTCTGAGAACCTTATTGATTTATTGGTTTCTTTTTACTTCTCAGTTTTCTAAATGACCGTATGATCATTCCCAAGGAGGGGATTCTTCGAGTTGGGTACAAGAGTTTGGTGAATCCCTTGGAGACGGTCAAATGATCTGAATTATGTTTTCCTTTTTAGTCATCTCATGATTTATTGATTGGTCATATTTTCTATTTTTTGTCTACTTTTCTTCTTTCTTTCCATTTTTGATGAAATCTAGAGTTTTCTAAGAAAAAATAGACTATGAATTGGAGAAATCCACAATGAAAAAATCTAAAAAAAAATCTATGTAAAAACCTATAGACACCCTTATCTGCTAATATTTTTTTCATCATCAAATTTTGTTTTCCTAGAACTTAGTAAAGTCAGTGGAATCTAAGTTTCTTTGGTGGAAGAAAAGAGTTTTTTTTTGTGTCTTTGATTATCATGTTGCTTCAATTCCTAGAAGTATGACAAATGTTGTGCTTTCTGACAGTTGTCACTTTTAGAGTTATCCTCCACTTCCCTTCCAGGGTTTACATCTTCGTCCCTTTTAGGGTTTCTGTAACATCCCTGACCTGGGTTATGCTTTAACCCTAGGTGTTTTGATTAATAAAGATGATTATATGCTTAATCTCATCTTCTGAAAAGTAATTAAGGCTCAAAAGGAACCTATGTTTCAATTTTGGTCCTGTTTGAACAATGTTGAAGCAATGTTTGTTTATTTTGGACTAAAGTGCAAATTACCCAAGTTGAGGGGTTAAATTGCAAATTTTGCATTATAAGATGTTCCTCTGATGTTGAGACATCATAAGAATGAATATGATGTAGTGGTATGGTTTCCACAAGCTTGGACACTAAGATTAAGCTTGTAAAGCAATCCTTGTAAATTAAAACCTAGTTTTGGTATAATGTGCAATTTACCCAAAATCTAGGGTTCAATATGCAAATCACCACTTCAATATGGTCCTTAATGTTTCTTGGCATCATGTAGAGCAAATAAAATGAGAGGGACTCCTCATTTGAATTAAGTTGTAGGAGAGAGAATCTTAACATTAAAATAATCAAGAATAATGCCTATTTGAAACCCTAATTCGATTTAGGGCAAAAATGAATAAAAATAATTGAAGGGCTTTCAACCAAAATGTTTTGGGTTGATTTTGAATAAGGATGGACGTTCCTTTAACAAGATAAGGAACGAAAATATCTTAAGTAGGTGAAATTCCACTCACCTTTTTATAAAGAAAAGTAATATCCACTCACATGTGGGATATTATATTATAAGCATTAAGGTGCTTAATTTGCTTTTCTTCAAATTGAGGATAATGAAGGAGAATTAAAGGCAAGGAAGGTGCCTCGTACCCAAGGTAGTTGAGGGGAAAGAGGCGGCCACTTTATTTTGATTAATTGGATTTTTATAAGACATTTTCTCTCTCATCAATTTCCTTATAAAAAGTGCCATTTCTAAGCCCAAACCAAGGCCTTTTTCGGATTTTCTTCTTCCCCTTGCTTGCAAACCCGACCAAGGAGCTATGGAGGAGCAGGGAGCACGTCCCCAACCTGTGGGTAAGCCCTTGACCTTCGTTCTCCATGATTTCATGGTGGAAATCGAAAATAAATTATGGATTCCTTCTTATTTCGATCTCCTCTTCAACCCTAGCCAACTTTTACAATCAAAAGCTTGAGGACGAGCCTAGGGGGAGTTGCAAGAGCTTCATCCACCATTAATGGCGTGAGCTTGGAGCTTTGGAGCTCAATTGGAGGCGGGTTTTATAACTCAAACCCTTAAACATTGCTATTGCATCAATTCTCTATGCTTTGTTGATTGATTTCTTCAATTTGATACACTCTTGTTTCTTTGCTGCAATTTCCATCAAGAACGGTGCTGTTCTTGGTTGTTCGAAGGAAGGGGATGATGACATCATTCTAGATGCTTATCCAAAGAAAATTACCAAGCAAAACCGTTTTGATAGCTACTCCAAATCGTTTTAATTTGATTGGCTATGCGGTTTCAGCAAACCGTTTAAGGGAAAACGGTTTGAAACCGTTTGGGAGAAAACGGTTTCAAGACAATTTGAGATGGTTGACCAAGCGTTTACCGTTTGGTAATTTTGTTCCTAATTATGTAGGATGATAACCCTCCAAATTTGAGGGATTAACTTCAAAGGAATCGAGAGTTGAAGGCCAATTAATTAGGCAATCGGATTGAATTATGTGCTGATTTTCAACCAGATTAACTTGACCTGGTTGAGCAAACGGTTTCAAGACCATTTGAGATGGTTGACCAAGCGTTGACCGTTTGGGATTACTGTTCATAATTATGTTTATTAATAACCCTCCAAATTTGAGGTATTAACTCCAAAGGAATCGTGAGTTGAAGCCTAATCAATTAGGGAAACCTAATTGGATTAAGTGCTGATTTTCAATCTGATTTAATTGAACTTTTTGGGCAAACGGTCTCAAGACCGTTTGAGTGCGTTGACCAAGCATTGAACGTTTGGTATTACTGTTCCTAATGATGTGATCTAATGACTCACCGAATTTGAGGGATTAACTCCCAAGGAATCATGAGTTGAAGGCTATTCAATAAGGCAAACCCTAATTGAAAACAGTGCTGAAATTCCAATGAGTTAAGTTGAGATTTTGGGTTGATTAGCCCAAACGGTTTCAAGACCGTTTGGGGATCACCCCAAGACCGTTTGGAGGTCTGGGGTCAAGTATAGTTGACCAATTGAAGGTCCAAAGGTACTAATCATATTGCAATGTAGTGCTGATCTATTGATCAACTCGATAGACCAATCCATGATGATTTTTCACTAGAATCCAAATGTTGGATTGGCCAAACGGTCTCAAGACCGTTTGGAGCTCATCCAAACGGTATCAAGACCGTTTGGTGGTCACCCAAGACCGTTTGGAGGTCTAGGGTTGAGTATGGTTAGGTGATTGAAGGTCTAAAGGTACCAAGCTGTTATACAATGCAATGCTGATTTGGTGATCAATCCAATGATCCAAACCTTAATTAGACGGCTTGGATTTGAGTGATATGATGGGAAAACGGTCTCAAGACCGTATGGAGGTCATCCAAACGACCTCAAGACCGTTTGGGGTCAGGTCATACCCAATTTGGATAATGGTTCAATAGTTTCAAAGTAACCAATCTTGCATTGATGAGTGTTGTTTGATCTTCAATTCCAAACCCTAATTCAATTGAATCAAGCCCTAATTGATGACCAATTGAGGGTCAATTGAGGGTCAAATTAGTTGAAGGTTGATCTACTAAACTCAATTTAAGTATGAGCATAGGTCCAATTGATGACTGGTTCAATGAATTCAATGGTTGAAGGTCCAATGCAATCAATTGAAACACAATTAGTAGCATGATTGATGATCAACTTCAAAGCTATAATTGGTGTTTATAAACCCTAATCCCATTGAGATCAGACCATAATTGAAGTCCCAATTGAGGGGTGAGCCATGATTCAAATGATGATTGAGTTGATGATCCAATTGGTTGAAGTTCCATTGATTAGAATTGAGTGTGGTTCAATTTGGTTAATTCAATTGGATACCTCATGTTATTGAAGGTCTAATTGATCAAACCTTTTTGAAAACCTAATGTGATTAGGTGGGAGATACCTTTAATGGTACTAGTCATTAATGCATAACAAATGCTTGGACCCAATACATGATGTAAACCCTAATTGAGGCTGATTCAATGTATAACCTTAATAAGAGGTTGTCTACATGTAAAATCACTAATTAGGATGTTAGTAAACCCTAGTTGAGGGTGTATCCTTGTGAAACCCTAGTGGAGGGTGTATCATTGTGAACCCTGGTTGAGGGTGTAACCTTGTGAAACCCTAGTGGAGGGTGTATCATTGTGAACCCTGGTTGAGGGTGTATCCTTGTGAAACCCTAGTTGAGGGTGTATCATTGCGATTGTTTATAGGCAACTTTATAATAAAGTTATGCCTTAAACTAAGATAAGTCCATATCATGTGAGATAGCTGGACAATTCTAATGTGTGGCCTATGCATTATATGCTAAGGGTGAGTATTCTGTGATGGAATGTATTAAGAGGGGAAATACCTTAATACAAGATAAAGTTGGTTAACTCAAGAGGGTCTGAATTAATGAGAAATGGGAAACCCTAACCCTGGTAAGGGAATAGTGGTGTTACCCTTGAATAATGATGTTATATATTGTTTTGCATGGTGCTGATATGAAATTGATGTATTATCATATGTACTAACCATGAAGGTATGATGTGATGATGAACATAGCCAGGTATGAGCTATGACATTTTATGTATTGACATTGTTTATTGGGCCTTATGTGCCATGCTATACCTTATTGCCTAGTATGAGGTAATAAGAGAAGTAATGGGCCTTAAGTGCCATGAGAAGATGTTTATGTAATAAGCATCATATTTACCTTGGTCAGGTGACCTGAAGGTGATAATTACCTGAGAAAGTGGTAATAATGCTCAATGATGAGCTAAGGTTTTGAATACCCAGAACCATATGATTATGGCATTGAGTTGCAAAGGAATGAAAATTCCCAGTATTGAAATGAGGGACTGAGATCCCCATGTCTTATAAAGACTGAGAAGTGATTAATGGAAATAGTACATGTTTTCTTTATAGCATTTGTCTTATTAAGTTATGTTTGGAATACTTTGGTTCATGGTTAAAGAGTTTTCCTATGAATGGATCTCTTTACAAAAAGTTTTAAATTTTCAGTGATTTTCAGTAATCCGCTGCAAATAATTCGCTTCCGCATTAGTTAATCCTGTTTTCGCGAGACGGTCATTACAATTAGTGGTATCACAGCTCTAGGTTCGTTGAGTCTACAGAGACATAGGACTAAGTTGCTGAGTCTGTGTTAGTGTCCTCCAGTATACCCTATAATGATTTCTGCTTGTGCAGAGAAAGGGTAAAGTTTAAAATGACTGGAGAGCACAATGAACACATTGCTTAGGGCAATGTTGTTGCACCAAGAAGAGGTGCAAGGGATCATGCAAGAATAGAATGAGTGCCTGAGAATCCCCATTAAGACCTGATCAGGATAGAGAATCCTATGATCATGCTCTTGTTGGGAAGATTAGGGCAACAGTAATGCATATGAGTGGACTGGATGCTAGGCTTACAACCTAGGTCATCAGTCCTTAATACAGAAAGCTTGAGCTTTAAATGAGTTCCTAAATGACTTAATCATGTTGGAACAAGGGAAAATATGGAAAAGATTAACTTATAGCAAGAAAGTGGACTCTGATATGAGTTCAGACAGATAATAAATATGTGATGGTAGTGCCCAAGAAGGGGCAATAAGATGAGAAGTAGGGAATGGTCTCTATAATTCTAGATACATTTTCCTAATGGTTTTAAAAAGCCAAGTTTTTGGTACTAATAGTGCAATAAATGCCTAGTGTACCAGGGAAGTAGCCACTAAGTAAGTGCAAAGGTCTTAACCTTTCACCTGTAAGATTCTATGGCTTAGTTTTTGCTTCAGTAATAAGACTAGTAAGACCATGATATGAGTACAAGGTATGTTATAAATGTGTACATGTTGAGTACACTAAACCCTTTTTGTTATAAAAAGGAGGATTGTTGATATTGTTTTCCCCATTGGTTGCTATATAGGGATGAAATGATGAGAACTATAATTTGAATTCTGTTCAGTATTCTTTTAAATGCTCTATATTGATCTTACCTCCATGAAAGAGGAAGAGGTATAGAAGAGATGCCTGGATAAAATCCAGGGATGTTAAATCTTATGTTATGGTAATATGAAAAGAAAGGAATATGATAGCATGTAAGTGCATACTACTTGATCTCAGTACTTCTAAACCCTGATCAGGTGTACAACTATTGATGATAAAGTGAGTATGGAAACTCTTAGATTGATATCTTTTTGATTGCCCTGATCAAGCAATCATTCTGATACAATCTAAAGAGTATCATGAAATTGGAAATATGATATGGATAAATGTATCATATCTTAAGAACAAGAAAGAAGGATATGATAGGAATTCAGATCAGTATGTGTATATGAGGAAGTAAAAGTATGACCCTCATATGATGAGAAAGAGAACAAGGGAGGTGATCCCTGTTCTATAAAGTTGTAAATATGATAAAAGAAAGATGAGAATATAATGTGTTTTCAACACATGCGAATGATACTAAGGTAAGAGATTCTAGTATCTGAGAATTATCAGATGGTTTAGATTGTCTACCTGGAATGGTCAACTATAAAATCAGTCTGATTATATAAAATGATATGAACATCATATGTTAGGGGTTTATGCTTTGCATAAACATAACAACTGAATATGTCTTTAAGATAAGTTCTCATTTGACTTTATGAGAATATTGTGTGAAGGAACTTTGTGCTGATCAAAGTTCTATGATGTCTATATAACAATGAGGTGTTATGAAGAGACATGATGATATGATGAATGAATAATATCTATTTCCTTTATCTGGGATTTCGGGGACGAAATCCTTGTTAGGGGTTTATAATTTGTAACATCCCTGACCTGGGTTATGCTTTAACCCTAGGTGTTTTGATTAAGAAATATAATTATATGCTTAATCTCATCTTCTGAAAAGTAATTAAGGCTCAAAAGGAACCTATGTTTCAATTTTGGTCCTGTTTGAACAATGTTGAAGCAATGTTTGTTTATTTTGGACTAAAGTGCAAATTACCCAAGTTGAGGGGTTAAATTGCAAATGTTGAATGATAAGATGTTCCTCTGATGTTGAGACATCATAAGAATGAATATGATGTAGTGATATGGTTTCCACAAGCTTGGACACCAAGATTAAGCTTGTAAAGCAATCCTTGTGCATTAAAACCTAGTTTTGGTATAATGTGCAATTTATCCAAAATCTAGGGTTCAATATGCAAATTACCACTTCAATATGGTCCTTAATGTTTCTTGGCATCATGTAGAGCAAATAAAATGAGAGGGACTCCTCATTTGAATTAAGTTGTAGGAGAGAGAATCTTGACATTAAAATAATCAAGAATAATGGCTATTTGAAACCCTAATTCGATTTAGGGCAAAAATGAATAAAAATAATTGAAGGGCTTTCAACCAAAATGTTTTGGGTTGATTTTGAATAAGGATGTACGTTCCTTTAACAAGATAAGGAACGAAAATATCTTAAGTAGGTGAAATTCCACTCACCTTTTTATAAAGAAAAGTAATATCCACTCACATGTGGGATATTATATTATAAGCAGTAAGGTGCTTAATTTTCTTTTCTTTAAATTGAGGATAATGAAGGAGAATTAAAGGCAAGGAAGGTTCCTCATACCCAAGGTAGTTGAGGGGGAAGAGGCGGCCACTTTATTGGGATTAATTGGATTTTTATAAGGCATTTTCTCTCTCATCAATTTCCTTATAAAAGTGCCATTTCTAAGCCCAAACCAAGGCCTTTTTCGGATTTTCTTCTTCCCCTTGCTTGCAAAACCGACCAAGGAGCTAGGGAGGAGCAGGGAGCACGTCCCCAACCTGTGGGTAAGCCCTTGACCTTCGTTCTCCATGATTTCATGGTGGAAATCGAAAATAAATTATGGATTCCTTCTTATTTCGATCTCCTCTTCAACCCTAGCCAACTTTTACAATCAAAAGCTTGAGGACGAGCCTAGGGGGAGTTGCAAGAGCTTCATACACCATTAATGGCGTGAGATTGGAGCTTTGGAGCTCAATTTGAGGCGGGTTTTATAAATCAAACCCTTAAACATTGCTATTGCATCAATTCTCTATGCTTTGTTGATTGATTTCTTCAATTTGATACACTCTTGTTTCTTTGCTGCAATTTCCATCAAGAACGGTTGCTATTCTTGGTTGTTCGAAGGAAGGGGATTATGAAATAATTCTAGATGCTTATCCAAAGAAAATTACCAAGCAAAACCGTTTTGATAGCTACTCCAAATCATTTTAATTTGATTGGCTATGCGGTTTCAGCAAACCGTTTAAGGGAAAACGGTTTGAAACCGTTTGGGAGAAAACGGTTTCAAGACCGTTTGAGATGGTTGACCAAGCGTTTACCGTTTGGTAATTTTGTTCCTAATTATGTAGGCTGATAACACTCCAAATTTGAGGGATTAACTCCAAAGGAATCGAGAGTTGAAGGCCAATCAATTAGGCAATCGGATTGAATTATGGGCTGATTTTCAACCTGATTAACTTGACCTGGTTGAGCAAACGGTTTCAAGACCGTTTGAGATGGTTGACCAAGCATTGACCGTTTGGGATTCCTGTTCATAATTATGTTTATTAATAACCCTACAAACTTTAGGTATTAACTCCAAAGGAATCGTGAGTTGAAGCCTAATCAATTAGGGAAACCTAATTGGATTAAGTGCTTATTTTCAATCTGATTTAATTGAACTTTTTGGGCAAACGGTCTCAAGACCGTTTGAATGCGTTGACCAAGCGTTGACCGTTTTGGATTACTGTTCCTAATGATGTTATATAATGATTCACCGAATTTGAGGGATTAACTCCCAAGGAATCATGAGTTGAAGGCTATTCAATTAGGCAAACCCTAATTGAAAACAGTGCTGAAATTCCAATGAGTTAAGTTGAGATTTTGGGTTGATTAGCCCAAACGGTTTCAAGACCGTTTGGGGATCACCCAAACGGTCTCAAAACCGTTTGGGGATCACCCCAAGACCGTTTGGAGGTCTGGGGTCAAGTATAGTTGACCAATTGAAGGTCCAAAGGTACTAATCATATTGCAATGTAGTACTGATCTGTTGATCAACTCGATAGACCAATCCATGATGATTTTTCACTAGAATCCAAAGGTTGGATGGGCCAAACGGTCTCAAGACCGTTTGGTGGTCACCCAAGACCGTTTGGAGGTCTAGGGTTGAGTATGGTTAGGTGTTTGAAGGTCTAAAGGTACCAAACTGTTATACAATGCAATGCTGATTTGGTGATCAATCCAATGATCCAAACCTTAATTGGACGGCTTGGATTTGAGTGATATGATGGGCAAACGGTCTCAATACCATTTGGAGGTCATCCAAACGACCTCAAGACCGTTTGGGGTCAGGTCATACCCAATTTGGATAATGGTTCAATAGTTTCAAAGTAACCAATCTTGCATTGATGAGTGTTGTTGGATCTTCGATTCCAAACCCTAATTCAATTGAATCAAGCCCTAATTGATGACCAATTGAGGGTCAATTGAGGGTCAAATTAGTTGAAGGTTGACCTATTAAACTCAATTGAAGTATGAGCATAGGTCCAATTGATGACTGGTTCCATGAATTCAATGGTTGAAGGTCCAATGCAATCAATTGAAACACAATTAGTAGCATGATTGATGATCAACTTCAAAGCTCTAATTGGTGTTTATAAACCCTAATCCCATTGAGATAAGACTATAATTGAAGTCCCAATTGAGGGGTGAGCCATGATTCAAATGATGATTGAGTTGATGATCCAATTGGTTGAAGTTCCATTGATTAGAATTGAGTGTGGTTCAATTTGGTTAATTCAATTGGATACCTCATGTTATTGAAGGTCTAATTGATCAAACCTTTTTGAAAACCTAATGTGATTAGGTGGGAGATACCTTTAATGGTACTAGTCATTAATGCATAACAAATGCATGGACCCAATACATGATGTAAACCCTAATTGAGGCTGATTCAATGTATAACCTTAATAAGAGGTTGTCTACATGTGAAATCACTAATTAGGATGTTAGTAAACCCTAGTTGAGGGTGTATCCTTGTGAAACCCTAGTGGAGGGTGTATCATTGTGAACCCTGGTTGAGGGTGTAACCTTGTGAAACCCTAGTGGAGGGTGTATCATTGTGAACCCTGGTTTAGGGTGTATCCTTGTGAAACCCTAGTTGAGGGTGTATCATTGCGATTGTTTATAGGCAACTTTATAATAAAGTTATGCCTTAAACTAAGATAAGTCCATATCATGTGAGATAGCTGGACAATTCTAATGTGTGGCCTATGCATTATATGCTAAGGGTGAGTATTCTGTGATGGAATGTATTAAGAGGGGAAATACCTTAATACAAGATAAAGTTGGTTAACTCAAGAGGGTCTGAATTAATGAGAAATGGGAAACCCTAACCCTGGTAAGGGAATAGTGGTGTTACCCTTGAATAATGATGTTATATATTGTTTTGCATGGTGCTGATATGAAATTGATGTATTATCATCTGTACTAACCATGCAGGTATGATGTGATGATGAACATAGCCAGGTATGAGCTATGACATTTTATGTATTGACATTGTTTATTGGGCCTTATGTGCCATGCTATACCTTATTGCCTAGTATGAGGTAATAAGAGAAGTAATGGGCCTTAAGTGCCATGAGAAGATGTTTATGTAATAAGCATCATATTTACCTTGGTCAGGTGACCTGAAGGTGATAATTACCTGAGAAAGTGGTAATAATACTCAATGATGAGATAAGGTTTTGAATACCCAGAACCATATGATTATGGCATTGAGTTGCAAAGGAATGAAAATTCCCAGTATTGAAATGAGGGACTGAGATCCCCATGTCTTATAAAGACCGAGAAGTGATTAATGGAAATAGTACATGTTTTCTTTATAGCATTTGTCTTATTAAGTTATGTTTGGAATACTTTGGTTCATGGTTAAAGAGTTTTCCTATGAATGGATCTCTTTGCAAAAAGTTTTAAATTTTCAGTGATTTTCAGTAATCCGCTGCAAATAATTCGCTTCCGCATTAGTTAATCCTATTTTCGTGAGATGATTGTTACAATTAGTGGTATCAGAGCTCTAGGTTCGTTGAGTCTACAGAGACATAGGACTAAGTTGTTGAGTCTGTGTTAGTGTCCTCCAGTATACCCTATAATGATTTCTTCTTGTGCAAAGACAGGGTAAAGTTTAAAATGACTGGAGAGAACAATGAACACATTGCTTAGGGCAATGTTGTTGCACCAAGAAGAGGTGCAAGGGATCATGCAAGAATAGAATGAGTGCCTGAGAATCCCCATTAAGACCTGATCAGGATAGAGAATCCTATGATCATGCTCTTGTTGGGAAGATTAGGGCAACAATAATGCATATGAGTGGACTGGATGCTAGGCTTACAACCTAGGTTATCAGTCCTTAATACAGAAAGCTTGAGCTTTAAATGAGTTCCTAAATGACTTAGTCATGTTGGAACAAGGGAAAATATGGAAAAGATTAACTTATAGCAAGAAAGTGGACTCTGCTATGAGTTCAGACAGATAATAAATATGTGATGGTAGTGCCCAAGAAGGGGCAATAAGATGAGAAGTAGGGAATGGTCTCTATAATTCTAGATACATTTGCCTAATGGTTTTAAAAAGCCAAGTTTTTGGTACTAATAGTACAATAAATGCCTAGTGTACCAGGGAAGTAGCCACTAAGTAAGTGCAAAGGTCTTAACCTTTCACCTGTAAGATTCTATGGCTTAGTTTTTGCTTCAGTAATAAGACTAGTAAGACCATGATATGAGTACAAGGTATGTTATAAATGTGTACATGTTGAGTACACTAAACCCTTTTTGTTATAAAAAGGAGGATTGTTGATATTGTTTTCCCCATTGGTTGCTATATAGGGATGAAATGATGAGAACTAGAATTTGAATTTTGTTCAGTATTCTTTTAAATGCTCTATATTGATCTTACCTCCATGAAAGAGGAAGAGGTATAGAAGAGATGCCTGGATAAAATCCAGGGATGTTAAATCTTATGTTATGGTAATATGAAAACAAAGGAATATGATAGCATGTAAGTGCATACTACTTGATCTCAGTACTTCTAAACCCTGATCAGGTGTACAACTATTGATGATAAAGTGAGTATGGAAACTCTTAGATTGATATCTTTTTGATTGCCCTGATCAAGCAATCATTCTGATACAATCTAAAGAGTATCATGAAATTGGAAATATGATATGGATAAATGTATCATATCTTAAGAACAAGAAAGAAGGATATGATAGGAATTCAGATCAGTATGTGTATATGAGGAAGTAAAAGTATGACCCTCATATGATGAGAAAGAGAACAAGGGAGGTGATCCCTGTTCTATAAAGTTGTAAATATGATAAAAGAAAGATGAGAATATAATGTGTTTTCAACACATGCGACTGATACTAAGGTAAGAGATTCTAGTATCTGAGAATTATCAGATGGTTTAGATTGTCTACCTGGAATGGTCAACTATGAAATCAGTCTGATTATATAAAATGATATGAACATCATATGTTAGGGGTTTATGCTTTGCATAAACATAACAACTGAATATGTCTTTAAGATAAGTTCTCATTTGACTCTATGAGAATATTGTGTGAAGGAACTTTGTGCTGATCAAAGTTCTATGATGTATATATAACAATGAGGTGTTATGAAGAGACATGATGATATGATGAATGAATAATATCTATTCCCTTTATCTGGGATTTCGGGGACGAAATCCTTGTTAGGGGTTTATAATTTGTAACATCCCTGACCTGGGTTATGCTTTAACCCTAGGTGTTTTGATTAAGAAAGATAATTATATGCTTAATCTCATCTTCTGAAAAGTAATTAAGGCTCAAAAGGAACCTATGTTTCAATTTTGGTCCTGTTTGAACAATGTTGAAGCAATGTTTGTTTATTTTGGACTAAAGTGCAAATTACCCAAGTTGAGGGGTTAAATTGCAAATGTTGAATGATAAGATGTTCCTCTGATGTTGAGACATCATAAGAATGAATATGATGTAGTGGTATGGTTTCCACAAGCTTGGACACCAAGATTAAGCTTGTAAAGCAATCCTTGTGCATTAAAACCTAGTTTTGGTATAATGTGCAATTTACCCAAAATCTAGGGTTCAATATGCAAATTACCACTTCAATATGGTCCTTAATGTTTCTTGGCATCATGTAGAGCAAATAAAATGAGAGGGACTCCTCATTTGAATTAAGTTGTAGGAGAGAGAATCTTGACATTAAAATAATCAAGAATAATGGCTATTTGAAACCCTAATTCGATTTAGGGCAAAAATGAATAAAAATAATTGAAGGGCTTTCAACCAAAATGTTTTGGGTTGATTTTGAATAAGGATGGACGTTCCTTTAACAAGATAAGGAACGAAAATATCTTAAGTAGGTGAAATTCCACTCACATTTTTATAAAGAAAAGTAATATCCACTCACATGTGGGATATTATATTATAAGCATTAAGGTGCTTAATTTGCTTTTCTTTAAATTGAGGATAATGAAGGAGAATTAAAGGCAAGGAAGGTGCCTCGTACCCAAGGTAGTTGAGGGGGAAGAGGCGGCCACTTTATTGGGATTAATTGGATTTTTATAAGGCATTTTCTCTCTCATCAATTTCCTTATAAAAGTGCCACTTCTAAGCCCAAACCAAGGCCTTTTTCGGATTTTCTTCTTCCCCTTGCTTGCAAAACCGACCAAGGAGCTAGGGAGGAGCAGGGAGCACGTCCCCAACCTGTGGGTAAGCCCTTGACCTTCGTTCTCCATGATTTCATGGTGGAAATCGAAAATAAATTATGGATTCCTTCTTATTTCGATCTCCTCTTCAACCCTAGCCAACTTTTACAATCAAAAGCTTGAGGACGAGCCTAGGGGGAGTTGCAAGAGCTTAATACACCATTAATGGCGTGAGCTTGGAGCTTTGGAGCTCAATTGGAGGCGGGTTTTATAAATCAAACCCTTAAACATTGCTATTGCATCAATTCTCTATGCTTTGTTGATTGATTTCTTCAATTTGATACACTCTTGTTTCTTTGCTGCAATTTCCATCAAGAACGGTTGCTGTTCTTGGTTGTTTGAAGGAAGGGGATGATGACATAATTTTAGATGCTTATCCAAAGAAAATTACCAAGCAAAACCGTTTTTATAGCTACTCCAAATCGTTTTAATTTGATTGGCTATGCGGTTTCAGCAAACCGTTTAAGGGAAAACGGTTTGAAACCGTTTGGGAGAAAACGGTTTCAAGACCGTTTGAGATGGTTGACCAAGCATTTACCGTTTGGGAATTTTGTTCCTAATTATGTAGGCTGATAACACTCCAAAGTTTAGGGATTAACTCCAAAGTAATCGAGAGTTGAAGGCCAATCAATTAGGCAATCGGATTGAATTATGTGCTGATTTTCAACCTGATTAACTTGACCTGGTTGAGCAAACGGTTTCACGACCGTTTGAGATGGTTGACCAAGCATTGACCGTTTGGGATTCTTGTTCATAATTATGTTTATTAATAACCCTCCAAATTTGAGGTATTAACTCCAAAGGAATCGTGAGTTGAATCCTAATAAATTAGGGAAACCTAATTGGATTAAGTGCTTATTTTCAATCTGATTTAATTGAACTTTTTGGGCAAACGGTCTCAAGACCGTTTGAATGCGTTGACCAAGCGTTGACCGTTTGGGATTACTGTTCCTAATGATGTTATCTAATGAATCACCGAATTTGAGGGATTAACTCCCAAGGAATCATGAGTTGAAGGCTATTCAATTAGGCAAACCCTAATTGAAAACAGTGCTGAAATTCCAATGAGTTAAGTTGAGATTTTGGGTTGATTAGCCCAAACGGTTTCAAGACCGTTTGGGGATCACCCAAACGGTCTCAAGACCGTTTGGGGATCACCCCAAGACCGTTTGGAGGTCTGGGGTCAAGTATAGTTGACCAATTGAATGTCCAAAAGGTACTAATCATATTGCAATGTAGTACTGATCTGTTGATCAACTCGATAGACCAATCCATGATGATTTTTCACTAGAATCCAAAGGTTGGATCGGCCAAACGGTCTCAAGACCGTTTGGAGCTCATCCAAACGGTATCAAGACCGTTTGGTGGTCACCCAAGACCGTTTGGAGGTCTAGGGTTGAGTATGGTTAGGTGTTTGAAGGTCTAAAGGTACCAAGCTGTTATACAATGCAATGCTGATTTGGTGATCAATCCAATGATCCAAACCTTAATTGGACGGCTTGGATTTGAGTGATATGATGGGAAAACGGTCTCAAGACCGTTTGGAGGTCATCCAAACGACCTCAAGACCGTTTGGGTTCAGGTCATACCCAATTTGGATAATGGTTCAATAGTTTCAAAGTAACCAATCTTGCATTGATGAGTGTTGTTGGATCTTCGATTCCAAACCCTAATTCAATTGAATCAAGCCCTAATTGATGACCAATTGAGGGTCAATTGAGGGTCAAATTAGTTGAAGGTTGACCTATTAAACTCAATTGAAGTATGAGCATAGGTCCAATTGATGACTGGTTCCATGAATTCAATGGTTGAAGGACCAATGCAATCAATTGAAACACAATTAGTAGAATGATTGATGATCAACTTCAAAGCTCTAATTGGTGTTTATAAACCCTAATCCCATTGAGATAAGACCATAATTGAAGTCCCAATTTAGGGGTGAGCCATGATTCAAATGATGATTGAGTTGATGATCCAATTGGTTGAAGTTCCATTGATTAGAATTGAGTGTGGTTCAATTTGGTTAATTCAATTGGATACCTCATGTTATTGAAGGTCTAATTGATCAAACCTTTTTGAAAACCTAATGTGATTAGGTGGGAGATACCTTTAATGGTACTAGTCATTAATGCATAAAAAATTCTTGGACCCAATACATGATGTAAACCCTAATTGAGGCTGATTCAATGTATAACCTTAATAAGAGGTTGTCTACATGTAAAATCACTAATTAGGATGTTAGTAAACCCTAGTTGAGGGTGTATCCTTGTGAAACCTTAGTGGAGGGTGTATCATTGTGAACCCTGGTTGAGGGTGTAACCTTGTGAAACCCTAGTGGAGGGTGTATCATTGTGAACCCTGGTTGAGGGTGTATCCTTGTGAAACCCTAGTTGAGGGTGTATCATTGCGATTGTTTATAGGCAACTTTATAATAAAGTTATGCCTTAAACTAAGATAAGTCCATATCATGTGAGATAGCTGGACAATTCTAATGTGTGGCCTATGCATTATATGCTAAGGGTGAGTATTCTGTGATGGAATGTATTAAGAGGGGAAATACCTTAATACAAGATAAAGTTGGTTAACTCAAGAGGGTCTGAATTAATGAGAAATGGGAAACCCTAACCCTGGTAAGGGAATAGTGGTGTTACCCTTGAATAATGATGTTATATATTGTTTTGCATGGTGCTGATATGAAATTGATGTATTATCATCTGTACTAACCATGCAGGTATGATGTGATGATGAACATAGCCAGGTATGAGCTATGACATTTTATGTATTGACATTGTTTATTGGGCCTTATGTGCCATGCTATACCTTATTGCCTAGTATGAGGTAATAAGAGAAGTAATGGGCCTTAAGTGCCATGAGAAGATGTTTATGTAATAAGCATCATATTTACCTTGGTCAGGTGACCTGAAGGTGATAATTACCTGAGAAAGTGGTAATAATGCTCAATGATGAGCTAAGGTTTTGAATACCCAGAACCATATGATTATGGCATTGAGTTGCAAAGGAGTGAAAATTCCCAGTATTGAAATGAGGGACTGAGATCCCCATGTCTTATAAAGACCGAGAAGTGATTAATGGAAATAGTACATGTTTTCTTTATAGCATTTGTCTTATTAAGTTATGTTTGGAATACTTTGGTTCATGGTTAAAGAGTTTTCCTATGAATGGATCTCTTTGCAAAAAGTTTTAAATTTTCAGTGATTTTCAGTAATCCGCTGCAAATAATTCGCTTCCGCATTAGTTAATCCTGTTTTCGCGAGACGGTCGTTACAATTAGTGGTATCAGAGCTCTAGGTTCGTTGAGTCTACAGAGACATAGGACTAAGTTGTTGAGTCTGTGTTAGTGTCCTCCAGTATACCCTATAATGATTTCTTCATGTGCAAAGAAAGGGTAAAGTTTAAAATGACTGGAGAGAACAATGAACACATTGCTTAGGGCAATGTTGTTGCACCAAGAAGAGGTGCAAGGGATCATGCAAGAATAGAATGAGTGCCTGAGAATCCCCATTAAGACCTGATCAGGATAGAGAATCCTATGATCATGCTCTTGTTGGGAAGATTAGGGCAACAATAATGCATATGAGTGGACTGGATGCTAGGCTTACAACCTAGGTTATCAGTCCTTAATACAGAAAGCTTGAGCTTTAAATGAGTTCCTAAATGACTTAGTCATGTTGGAACAAGGGAAAATATGGAAAAGATTAACTTATAGCAAGAAAGTGGACTCTGCTATGAGTTCAGACAGATAATAAATATGTGATGGTAGTGCCCAAGAAGGGGCAATAAGATGAGAAGTAGGGAATGGTCTCTATAATTCTAGATACATTTGCCTAATGGTTTTAAAAAGCCAAGTTTTTGGTACTAATAGTGCAATAAATGCCTAGTGTACCAGGGAAGTAGCCACTAAGTAAGTGCAAAGGTCTTAACCTTTCACCTGTAAGATTCTATGGCTTAGTTTTTGCTTCAGTAATAAGACTAGTAAGACCATGATATGAGTACAAGGTATGTTATAAATGTGTACATGTTGAGTACACTAAACCCTTTTTGTTATAAAAAGGAGGATTGTTGATATTGTTTTCCCCATTGGTTGCTATATAGGGATGAAATGATGAGAACTAGAATTTGAATTCTGTTCAGTATTCTTTTAAATGCTCTATATTGATCTTACCTCCATGAAAGAGGAAGAGGTATAGAAGAGATGCCTGGATAAAATCCAGGGATGTTAAATCTTATGTTATGGTAATATGAAAAGAAAGGAATATGATAGCATGTAAGTGCATACTACTTGATCTCAGTACTTCTAAACCCTGATCAAGTGTACAACTATTGATGATAAAGTGAGTATGAAAACTCTTAGATTGATATCTTTTTTATTGCCCTGATCAAGCAATCATTCTGATACAATCTAAATTGTATCATGAAATTGGAAATATGATATGGATAAATGTATCATATCTTAAGAACAAGAAAGAAGGATATGATAGGAATTCAGATCAGTATGTGTATATGAGGAAGTAAAAGTATGACCCTCATATGATGAGAAAGAGAACAAGGGAGGTGATCCCTGTTCTATAAAGTTGTAAATATGATAAAAGAAAGATGAGAATATAATGTGTTTTCAACACATGCGACTGATACTAAGGTAAGAGATTCTAGTATCTGAGAATTATCAGATGGTTTAGATTGTCTACCTGGAATGGTCAACTATGAAATCAGTCTGATTATATAAAATGATATGAACATCATATGTTAGGGGTTTATGCTTTGCATAAACATAACAACTGAATATGTCTTTAAGATAAGTTCTCATTTGACTCTATGAGAATATTGTGTGAAGGAACTTTGTGCTGATCAAAGTTCTATGATGTCTATATAACAATGAGGTGTTATGAAGAGACATGATGATATGATGAATGAATAATATCTATTCCCTTTATCTGGGATTTCGGGGACGAAATCCTTGTTAGGGGTTTATAATTTGTAACATCCCTGACCTGGGTTATGCTTTAACCCTAGGTGTTTTGATTAAGAAATATAATTATATGCTTAATCTCATCTTCTGAAAAGTAATTAAGGCTCAAAAGGAACCTATGTTTCAATTTTGGTCCTGTATGAACAATGTTGAAGCAATGTTTGTTTATTTTGGACTAAAGTGCAAATTACCCAAGTTGAGGGGTTAAATTAAAAATATTGAATGATAAGATGTTCCTCTGATGTTGAGACATCATAAGAATGAATATGATGTAGTGGTATGGTTTCCACAAGCTTGGACACCAAGATTAAGCTTGTAAAGCAATCCTTGTGCATTAAAACCTAGTTTTGGTATAATGTGCAATTTATCCAAAATCTAGGGTTCAATATGCAAATTACCACTTCAATATGGTCCTTAATGTTTCTTGGCATCATGTAGAGCAAATAAAATGAGAGGGACTCCTCATTTGAATTAAGTTGTAGGAGAGAGAATCTTGACATTAAAATAATCAAGAATAATGCCTATTTGAAACCCTAATTCGATTTAGGGCAAAAATGAATAAAAATAATTGAAGGGCTTTCAACCAAAATGTTTTGGGTTGATTTTGAATAAGGATGGACGTTCCTTTAACAAGATAAGGAATGAAAATATCTTAAGTAGGTGAAATTCCACTCACCTTTTTATAAAGAAAAGTAATATCCACTCACATGTGGGATATTATATTATAAGCATTAAGGTGCTTAATTTGCTTTTCTTTAAATTGAGGATAATGAAGGAGAATTAAAAGCAAGGAAGGTGCCTCGTACCCAAGGTAGTTGAGGGGGAAGAGGCGGCCACTTTATTGGGATTAATTGGATTTTTATAAGGCATTTTCTCTGTCATCAATTTCCTTATAAAAGTGCCATTTCTAAGCCCAAACCAAGGCCTTTTTCGGATTTTCTTCTTCCCCTTGCTTGCAAAACCGATCAAGGATCTAGGGAGGAGCATGGAGAATGTCCCCAACCTGTGGGTAAGCCCTTGACCTTCGTTCTCCATGATTTCATGGTGGAAATCGAAAATAAATTATGGATTCCTTCTTATTTCGATCTCCTCTTCAACCCTAGCCAACTTTTACAATCAAAAGCTTGAGGACGAGCCTAGGGGGAGTTGCAAGAGCTTAATCCACCATTAATGGCGTGAGATTGGAGCTTTGGAGCTCAATTGGAGGTGGGTTTTATAAATAAAACCCTTAAACATTGCTATTGCATCAATTCTCTATGCTTTGTTGATTGATTTCTTCAATTTGATACACTCTTGTTTCTTTGCTGCAATTTCCATCAAGAAAGGTTGCTGTTCTTGGTTGTTCGAAGGAAGGGGATGATGACATAATTCTAGATGCTTATCCAAAGAAAATTACCAAGCAAAACCGTTTTGATAGCTACTCCAAATCGTTTTAATTTGATTGGCTATGCGGTTTCAGCAAACCGTTTAAGGGAAAACGGTTTGAAACCGTTTGGGAGAAAACGGTTTCAAGACCGTTTGAGATGGTTGACCAAGCATTTACCGTTTGGGAATTTTGTTCCTAATTATGTAGGCTGATAACACTCCAAATTTGAGGGATTAACTCCAAAGGAATCGAGAGTTGAAGGCCAATCAATTAGGCAATCGGATTGAATTATGTGCTGATTTTCAACCTGATTAACTTGACCTGGTTGAGCAAACGGTTTCAAGACCGTTTGAGATGGTTGACCAAGCGTTGACCGTTTGGGATTCATGTTCATAATTATGTTTATTAATAACCCTCCAAATTTGAGGTATTAACACCAAAGGAATCGTGAGTTGAAGCCTAATCAATTAGGGAAACCTAATTGGATTAAGTGCTTATTTTCAATCTGATTTAATTGAACTTTTTGGGCAAACGGTCTCAAGACCGTTTGAATGCGTTGAACAAGCGTTGACCGTTTGGTATTACTGTTCCTAATGATGTTATATAATGAATCACCTAATTTGAGGGATTAACTCCCAAGTAATCATGAGTTGAAGGCTATTCAATTAGGCAAACCCTAATTGAAAACAGTGCTGAAATTCCAATGAGTTAAGTTGAGATTTTGGGTTGATTAGCCCAAACGGTTTCAAGACCGTTTGGGGATCACCCAAACGGTCTCAAGACCGTTTGGGGATCACCCCAAGACCGTTTGGAGGTCTGGGGTCAAGTATAGTTGACCAATTGAAGGTCCAAAGGTACTAATCATATTGCAATGTAGTACTGATCTGTTGATCAACTCGATAGACCAATCCATGATGATTTTTCACTAGAATCCAAAGGTTGGATGGGCCAAACGGTCTCAAGACCGTTTGGAGCTCATCCAAACGGTCTCAAGACAGTTTGGTGGTCACCCAAGACCGTTTGGAGGTCTAGGGTTGAGTATGGTTAGGTGTTTGAAGGTCTAAAGGTACCAAGCTGTTATACAATGCAATGCTGATTTGGTGATCAATCCAATGATCCAAACCTTAATTGGACGGCTTGGATTTGAGTGATATGATGGGCAAACGGTCTCAAGACCGTTTGGAGGTCATCCAAACGACCTCAAGACCGTTTGGGGTCAGGTCATACCCAATTTGGATAATGGTTCAATAGTTTCAAAGTAACCAATCTTGCATTGATGAGTGTTGTTGGATCTTCGATTCCAAACCCTAATTCAATTGAATCAAGCCCTAATTGATGACCAATTGAGGGTCAATTGAGGGTCAAATTAGTTGAAGGTTGACCTATTAAACTCAATTGAAGTATGAGCATAGGTCCAATTGATGACTGGTTCCATGAATTCAATGGTTGAAGGTCCAATGCAATCAATTGAAACACAATTAGTAGCATGATTGATGATCAACTTCAAAGCTCTAATTGGTGTTTATAAACCCTAATCCCATTGAGATAAGACCATAATTGAAGTCCCAATTGAGGGGTGAGCCATGATTCAAATGATGATTGAGTTGATGATCCAATTGGTTGAAGTTCCATTGATTAGAATTGAGTGTGGTTCAGTTTGGTTAATTCAATTGGATACCTCATGTTATTGAAGGTCTAATTGATCAAACCTTTTTGAAAACCTAATGTGATTAGGTGGGAGATACCTTTAATGGTACTAGTCATTAATGCATAACAAATGCATGGACCCAATACATGATGTAAACCCTAATTGAGGCTGATTCAATGTATAACCTTAATAAGAGGTTGTCTACATGTGAAATCACTAATTAGGATGTTAGTAAACCCTAGTTGAGGGTGTATCCTTGTGAAACCCTAGTGGAGGGTGTATCATTGTGAACCCTGGTTGAGGGTGTAACCTTGTGAAACCCTAGTGGAGGGTGTATCATTGTGAACCCTGGTTGAGGGTGTATCCTTGTGAAACCCTAGTTGAGGGTGTATCATTGCGGTTGTTTATAGGCAACTTTATAATAAAGTTATGCCTTAAACTAAGATAAGTCCATATCATGTGAGATAGCTGGACAATTCTAACGTGTGGCCTATGCATTATATGCTAAGGGTGAGTATTCTGTGATGGAATGTATTAAGAGGGGAAATACCTTAATACAAGATAAAGTTGGTTAACTCAAGAGGGTCTGAATTAATGAGAAATGGGAAACCCTAACCCTGGTAAGGGAATAGTGGTGTTACCCTTGAATAATGATGTTATATATTGTTTTGCATGGTGCTGATATGAAATTGATGTATTATCATCTGTACTAACCATGAAGGTATGATGTGATGATGAACATAGCCAGGTATGAGCTATGACATTTTATGTATTGACATTGTTTATTGGGCCTTATGTGCCATGCTATACCTTATTGCCTAGTATGAGGTAATAAGAGAAGTAATGGGCCTTAAGTGCCATGAGAAGATGTTTATGTAATAAGCATCATATTTACCTTGGTCAGGTGACCTGAAGGTGATAATTACCTGAGAAAGTGGTAATAATGCTCAATGATGAGCTAAGGTTTTGAATACCCAGAACCATATGATTATGGCATTGAGTTGCAAAGGAATGAAAATTCCCAGTATTGAAATGAGGGACTGAGATCCCCATGTCTTATAAAGACTGAGAAGTGATTAATGGAAATAGTACATGTTTTCTTTATAGCATTTGTCTTATTAAGTTATGTTTGGAATACTTTGGTTCATGGTTAAAGAGTTTTCCTATGAATGGATCTCTTTGCAAAAAGTTTTAAATTTTCAGTGATTTTCAGTAATCCGCTGCAAATAATTCGCTTCCGCATTAGTTAATCCTATTTTCGCGAGACGGTCGTTACAATTAGTGGTATCAGAGCTCTAGGTTTGTTGAGTCTACAGAGACATAGGACTAAGTTGTTGAGTCTGTGTTAGTGTCTTCCAGTGTACCCTATAACGATTTCTGCTTGTGCAGAGAAAGGGTAAAGTTTAAAATGACTGGAGAGAACAATGAACACATTGCTTAGGGCAATGTTGTTGCACCAAGAAGAGGTGCAAGGGATCATGCAAGAATAGAATGAGTGCCTGAGAATCCCCATTAAGACCTGATCAGGATAGAGAATCCTATGATCATGCTCTTGTTGGGAAGATTAGGGCAACAATAATGCATATGAGTGGACTGGATGCTAGGCTTACAACCTAGGTTATCAGTCCTTAATACAGAAAGCTTGAGCTTTAAATGAGTTCCTAAATGACTTAGTCATGTTGGAACAAGGGAAAATATGGAAAAGATTAACTTATAGCAAGAAAGTGGACTCTGCTATGAGTTTAGACAGATAATAAATATGTGATGGTAGTGCCCAAGAAGGGGCAATAAGATGAGAAGTAGGGAATGGTCTCTATAATTCTAGATACATTTGCCTAATGGTTTTAAAAAGCCAAGTTTTTGGTACTAATAGTGCAATAAATGCCTAGTGTACCAGGGAAGTAGCCACTAAGTAAGTGCAAAGGTCTTAACCTTTCACCTGTAAGATTCTATGGCTTAGTTTTTGCTTCAGTAATAAGACTAGCAAGACCATGATATGAGTACAAGGTATGTTATGAATGTGTACATGTTGAGTACACTAAACACTTTTTGTTATAAAAAGGAGGATTGTTGATATTGTTTTCCCCATTGGTTGCTATATAGGGATGAAATGATGAGAACTAGAATTTGAATTCTGTTCAGTATTCTTTTAAATGCTCTATATTGATCTTACCTCCATGAAAGAGGAAGAGGTATAGAAGAGATGCCTGGATAAAATCCAGGGATGTTAAATCTTATGTGATGGTAATATGAAAAGAAAGGAATATGATAGCATGTAAGTGCATACTACTTGATCTCAGTACTTCTAAACCCTGATCAAGTGTACAACTATTGATGATAAAGTGAGTATGGAAACTCTTAGATTGATATCTTTTTGATTGCCCTGATCAAGCAATCATTCTGATACAATCTAAAGAGTATCATGAAATTGGAAATATGATATGGATAAATGTATCATATCTTAAGAACAAGAAAGAAGGATCTGATAGGAATTCAGATCAGTATGTGTATATGAGGAAGTAAAAGTATGACCCTCATATGATGAGAAAGAGAACAAGGGAGGTGATCCCTGTTCTATAAAGTTGTAAATATGATAAAAGAAAGATGAGAATATAATGTGTTTTCAACACATGCGACTGATACTAAGGTAAGAGATTCTAGTATCTGAGAATTATCAGATGGTTTAGATTGTCTACCTGGAATGGTCAACTATGAAATCAGTCTGATTATATAAAATGATATGAACATCATATGTTAGGGGTTTATGCTTTGCATAAACATAACAACTGAATATGTCTTTAAGATAAGTTCTCATTTGACTCTATGAGAATATTGTGTGAAGGAACTTTGTGCTGATCAAAGTTCTATGATGTCTATATAACAATGAGGTGTTATGAAGAGACATGATGATATGATGAATGAATAATATCTATTCCCTTTATCTGGGATTTCGGGGACGAAATCCTTGTTAGGGGTTTATAATTTGTAACATCACTGACCTGGGTTATGCTTTAACCCTAGGTGTTTTGATTAAGAAAGATGATTATATGATTAATCTCATCTTCTGAAAAGTAATTAAGGTTCAAAAGGAACCTATGTTTCAATTTTGGTCCTGTTTGAACAATGTTGAAGCAATGTTTGTTTATTTTGGACTAAAGTGCAAATTACCCAAGTTGAGGGGTTAAATTACAAATGTTGCATGATAAGATGTTCCTCTGAAGTTGAGACATCATAAGAATGAATATGATGTAGTGGTATGGTTTCCACAAGCTTGGACACCAAGATTAAGCTTGTAAAGCAATCCTTGTGCATTAAAACCTAGTTTTGGTATAATGTGCAATTTACCCAAAATCTAGGGTTCAATATGCAAATTACCACTTCAATATGGTCCTTAATGTTTCTTGGCATCATGTAGAGCAAATAAAATGAGAGGGACTCCTCATTTTAATTAAGTTGTAGGAGAGAGAATCTTGACATTAAAATAATCAAGAATAATGCCTATTTGAAACCCTAATTCGATTTAGGGCAAAAATGAATAAAAATAATTGAAGGGATTTCAACCAAAATGTTTTGGGTTGATTTTGAATAAGGATGGACGTTCCTTTAACAAGATAAGGAACGAAAATATCTTAAGTAGGGAAATTCCACTCACCTTTTTATAAAGAAAAGTAATATCCACTCACATGTGGGATATTATATTATAAGCATTAAGGTGCTTAATTTTCTTTTCTTTAAATTGAGGATAATAAAGGAGAATTAAAGGCAAGGAAGGTTCCTTGTACCCAAGGTAGTTGAGGGGGAAGAGGCGGCCACTTTATTGGGATTAATTGGATTTTTATAAGGCATTTTCTCTCTCATCAATTTCCTTATAAAAGTGCCATTTCTAAGCCCAAACCAAGGCCTTTTTCGGATTTTCTTCTTCCCCTTGCTTGCAAAACCGACCAAGGAGCTAGGGAGGAGCAGGGAGCACGTCCCCAACTGTGGGTAAGCCCTTGACCTTCGTTCTCCATGATTTCATGGTGGAAATCGAAAATAAATTATGGATTCCTTCTTATTTCGATCTCCTCTTCAACCCTAGCCAACTTTTACAATCAAAAGCTTGAGGACGAGCCTAGGGAGAGTTGCAAGAGATTCATCCACCATTAATGGCGTGAGCTTGTAGCTTTGTAGCTCAATTGGAGGCGGGTTTTATAACTCAAACCCTTAAACATTGCTATTGCATCAATTCTCTATGCTTTGTTGATTGATTTCTTCAATTTGATACACTCTTGTTTCTTTGCTGCAATTTCCATCAAGAACGGTTGCTGTTCTTGGTTGTTCGAAGGAAGGGGATGATGACATAATTCTAGATGCTTATCCAAAGAAAATTACCAAGAAAAACCGTTTTGATAGCTACTCCAAATCGTTTTAATTTGATTGGCTATGCGGTTTCAGCAAACCGTTTAAGGGAAAACGGTTTGAAACCGTTTGGGAGAAAACGGTTTCAAGACCATTTGAGATGGTTGACCAAGCGTTGACCGTTTGGGAATTTTGTTCCTAATTATGTAGGATGATAACCATCCAAAGTTGAGGGATTAACTCCAAAGGAATCGAGAGTTGAAGGCCAATCAATTAGGCAATCGGATTGAATTATGTGCTGATTTTCAACCTGATTAACTTGACCTGGTTGAGAAAACGGTTTCAAGACCATTTGAGATGGTTGACCAAGCGTTGACAGTTTGGGATTCCTGTTCATAATTATGTTTATTAATAACCCTCCAAATTTGAGGTATTAACTCAAAAGGAATCGTGAGTTGAAGCCTAATCAATTAGGGAAACCTAATTGGATTAAGTGCTGATTTTCAATCTGATTTAATTGAACCTTTTGGGCAAACGGTCTCAAGACCGTTTGAGTGCGTTGACCAAGCGTTTACCGTTTGGGATTACTGTTCCTAATGATGTGATCTAATGAATCACCGAATTTGAGGGATTAACTCCCAAGGAATCATGAGTTGAAGGCTATTCAATTAGGCAAACCCTAATTGAAAACAGTGCTGAAATTCCAATGAGTTAAGTTGAGATTTTGGGTTGATTAGCCCAAACGGTTTCAAGACCGTGTGGGGATCACCCAAACGGTCTCAAGACCGTTTGGGGATCACCCCAAGACCGTTTGGAGGTCTGGGGTCAAGTATAGTTGACCAATTGAAGGTCCAAAGGTACTAATCATATTGCAATGTAGTGCTGATCTGTTGATCAACTCGATAGACCAATCCATGATGATTTTTCACTAGAATCCAAAGGTTGGATGGGCCAAACGGTCTCAAGACCGTTTGGAGCTGATCCAAACGGTCTCAAGACCATTTGGTGGTCACCCAAGACCGTTTGGAGGTCTAGAGTTGAGTATGGTTAGGTGTTTGAAGGTCCAAAGGTACCAAGCTGTTATACAATGCAATGCTGATTTGGTGATCAATCCAATGATCCAAACCTTAATTGGACGGCTTGGAATTGAGTGATATGATGGGCAAACGGTCTCAAGACCGTTTGGAGGTCATCCAAACGACCTCAAGACCGTTTGGGGTCAGGTCATACCCAATTTGGATAATGGTTCAATAGTTTCAAAGTAACCAATCTTGCATTGATGAGTGTTGTTGGATCTTCGATTCCAAACCCTAATTCAATTGAATCAAGCCCTAATTGATGACCAATTGAGGGTCAATTGAGGGTCAAATTAGTTGAAGGTTGACCTATTAAACTCAATTGAAGTATGATCATAGGTCCAATTGATGACTGGTTCCATGAATTCAATGGTTGAAGGTCCAATGCAATCAATTGAAACACAATTAGTAGCATGATTGATGATCAACTTCAAAGCTCTAATTGGTGTTTATAAACCCTAATACCATTGAGATCAGACCATAATTGAAGTCCCAATTGAGGGGTGAGCCATGATTCAAATGATGATTGAGTTGATGATCCAATTGGTTGAAGTTCCATTGATTAGAATTGAGTGTGGTTCAATTTGGTTAATTCAATTGGATACCTCATGTTATTGAAGGTATAATTGATCAAACCTTTTTGAAAACCTAATGTGATTAGGTGGGAGATACCTTTAATGGTACTAGTCATTAATGCATAACAAATTCTTGGACCCAATACATGATGTAAACCCTAATTGAGGCTGATTCAATGTATAACCTTAATAAGAGGTTGTCTACATGTAAAATCACTAATTAGGATGTTAGTAAACCCTAGTTGAGGGTGTATCCTTGTGAAACCCTAGTGGAGGGTGTATCATTGTGAACCCTGGTTGAGGGTGTAACCTTGTGAAACCCTAGTGGAGGGTGTATCATTGTGAACCCTGGTTGAGGGTGTATCCTTGTGAAACCCTAGTTGAGGGTGTATCATTGCGATTGTTTATAGGAAACTTTATAATAAAGTTATGCCTTAAACTAAGATAAGTCCATATCATGTGAGATAGCTGGACAATTCTAACGTGTGGCCTATGCATTATATGCTAAGGGTGAGTATTCTGTGATGGAATGTATTAAGAGGGGAAATACCTTAATACAAGATAAAGTTGGTTAACTCAAGAGGGTCTGAATTAATGAGAAATGGGAAACCCTAACCCTGGTAAGGGAATAGTGGTGTTACCCTTGAATAATGATGTTATATATTGTTTTGCATGGTGCTGATATGAAATTGATGTATTATCATCTGTACTAACCATGAAGGTATGATGTGATGATGAACATAGCCAGGTATGAGCTATGACATTTTATGTATTGACATTGTTTATTGGGCCTTATGTGCCATGCTATACCTTATTGCCTAGTATGAGGTAATAAGAGAAGTAATGGGCCTTAAGTGCCATGAGAAGATGTTTATGTAATAAGCATCATATTTGCCTTGGTCAGGTGACCTGAAGGTGATAATTACCTGAGAAAGTGGTAATAATGCTCAATGATGAGCTAAGGTTTTGAATACCCAGAACCATATGATTATGGCATTGAGTTGCAAAGGAATGAAAATTCCCAGTATTGAAATGAGGGACTGAGATCCCCATGTCTTATAAAGACTGAGAAGTGATTAATGGAAATAGTACATGTTTTCTTTATAGCATTTGTCTTATTAAGTTATGTTTGGAATACTTTGGTTCATGGTTAAAGAGTTTTCCTATGAATGGATCTCTTTGCAAAAAGTTTTAAATTTTCAGTGATTTTCAGTAATCCGCTGCAAATAATTCGCTTCCGCATTAGTTAATCCTGTTTTCGTGAGACGGTCGTTACAATTAGTGGTATCAGAGCTCTAGGTTCGTTGAGTCTACAGAGACATAGGACTAAGTTGTTGAGTCTACAGAATAATGCATTTTTTTGAGACATATGGTAAAGAGAGCAAGAAAAATTGAGTAACAAGTACATTATGTAGTTTTCACTTATGCACATAAGGGAGATTTTATTATATTTTTATGGTTAATGGAATTTCATATAATAAGGAATGAGTAAATATTCCTTTTCATTATGAGAAAAATCATTTGAAAAGTTGTGTGAATAAATATGAGTATTACAACCTATTTTATATTCTCCCTTTTGGGAGTTGTGGTTACACAAAATGCTGCCTTTTTACGGTCCATTTTTGACCGAAATGAAGTTTAAGGTCATTGATGATCAAAGTTGGCTTTTATTTATATGGCTTATAAATATATGGAAATGTGTATTGAAAAATATAATATTTTGAATAGAGAAGTTTGTTTTGAAAGGACTTTGATTTTTATTAGAAATATATGGAATTATGTAAAAGGAAATTTTGTAGGATATGTTGCTTTTATTTATTATCTTTTTGATTTAGTGTTAGTCATGAATTTGAAATACAAGGTGCATGTGGATTGTGAGGGAAAAAGGAAACAAGTGAAGAAAAATGAGATGAGTACGAGGAGTCCAATGATAAATATTTTTCGCACATTGGTCAATGTGATAATATTTTGTCGTTGGAATGTTTGTTTTGTGTGTGTCTAATGTTTTCCTTAGAGACATCAATCCAGATTTCGAATACACAGTTTCTGGATTTGTAATTTGACAATTACACAAAATCCTTTGATAAATATAGCTATAAAAATGTATTAGTGATTATTAGTAGTTAGATGATTGAGGAATCTTTTAATTGTGATGAATAAAACAATTATTTCCATCAAGCATGAGAGGCCAACTAAGTTGGCATTTTTTGGAATGGGTTGATTAATTATTTAATCAATATAATTTTTGTTAGGAAAATATTTTATTATATGAAAAATCTTTTTTATATGTATATGATATGGGAATAAATCTCTAAGCTTTTAGGGAAAGACCTTGATTCCATTAGACTTAGTTTAATGTGGAAATTGTCTTCTTGATCGCAGTATAAGTGAAATTTGGCATCCTTAGTAGTCGAATATGATAATTCAAAATCAATAATCTCAGCCCACTATTGCAAGCGTGATTATAAATATCTACCAATTATTTGACCCTTCAAAATAATATTTAAAGGAATAGAGATGATACCAAGAAGATCGACTCCCTTTTCATCCAAACCCTCTCTATTGATACCTTTAGGCAAGCAAGATCTTTTGGAGGAACTAGAGGGCACACCAAGCTCCCCACTTGAATTCATAGATGGTTTTGTCTATGTAAGAAGCAAGGGCAAACTTTGCATGGCATCTATGGGTGGTTGATGTTTAGAGTGACATCATTTGTAACTACAATATTCATAGGACATCTAAATCAGGTATGTGGAGCTATCCTCTTGATACATGTCTAGTCCACTTGGACTAGAAGTATACTATTTTGATATAATCTATGTTCCTCCCTTAACATGTGTGCTATTATATTGTACTGCTTGGCATTATTCTGTTGTTTGTGCTAGCATGTTCCCTATTAATTAAGTTTTATTTTTATATACATATGTTGATCAAGCCCGGAACATAAGAATATAATGGACTTCTATCTTGTTGAGGATCACACTTCTTACAATCTGTCTAGGTTCACACTTCTTTTAGAAATAGCTAGTATCACCTTCTTAAAAATGATACTAAGGATTTCTTTTTGTTAATAAGATGTCATATATTTGTTGGATTACACTTCTTTGGAAGTTGCTATAACTCATTCTGAACTTACATTGTAAATTCGTAATAAAATGCATCTTTTCCCATATGAACAAATTTGATCCGCATATTATTATTGTGTACCTATATATTATGCCAAACTATATTCTGTTGATAATTCAAGTTATGCATACTTATTTATTAGTTATGTCCTTTATGACTACCATGTAATCAACATATTTATGCCCTTTTTCACTATTTTAATATTTACATGTTCACATCTAGCAAGGGTATACGATTTGAGTTGTGATGTGTTGTTAGCAGGTAATTGGTGGAGCTTGTTGCAGATTCTCCTTGACCTTATACATGACAATATTTCATTTTAAAGATGCAATCCAACTTTGTAACAATTTATGTAAAGTTAAATAAATGTGCATGTTTTATTTTCCAGGTGAATATTATTCATATCAATTATACATAGTCTTCCTATGTGTATGATGAAACTTTGATATAGAAGGATACCATTTTGGGTTGAAAAATTTGGGATGTCATTGTTGGTATCCAAGCTTGAACAACACCCATACACCTTACAATTTCTCATGACACACAAATATGACAAATATGAAAAGTTGAACATCTAATAATCTTAAGTATCTAGGTTATGTCTGACTTAGCCTTTAGAGTTAGAAACCTAGATGATTTAGAAATAGGTGTAGGCTTGTGTAGCTCGTGAATTTTTTCTCTTCTTCTTTTCTTCTGCCTAGTAGTACGGGATACTGATTCGAGAGGGTGAGGGAGAGGAATCCCAAAGAGTGCAAACCCTAGACATCTGATCATGACATGTTCGTAGAGTAGCTATACAATCATACATCATATACTTACTAGTTCTTCGAAAGGCATTACATTTCCATGTTACTTAAGAGAGAGATGTAACATCAGTCAAGATGAGAGTTCTTAGATAATAAATGTATTATATATATCATCTAAGCCTCGATAAAAGGTTAGGATGGTTGGAAACCTAGTTAATATAAGCTTGATTGATGATAATATGAGTTTGATATATGATGATCAAAGTTTGAGATTGATGATTTGAAGTTTTCTTTAATTATGTACGATAAGTTCTTTGACCATGCAACCATAGCTAGTCTAGCACCATATATGATTGAATTGGCTTCTTTGTTGTGCTAGACATAGCTGGTGGGATTTCACACAATGAGATATGTTTCTAGACCAACATGGGCCTCAAGGTCTGCACAAAGAAGGAAATTCTAGCATGGGACATCTGATAGGTGGAATCGAGAGAGGGTGAAACCGACATGGGAGAAGGTCAGAGGAACTAACCTCCAAAATATGTGAAATTGTGAAATATGAAATATGTGAATAATGAAGATATGTGATAATGAGTCCCTAGCTAGAAAATGTGTGAGTATATGAGTCGAGTCACCTAGTTTGTGGTTCCCATGAAAACTTTGAACCTTAAAATTCATGTAAAAGGACCCAACCCTATAGAGAAGTGTTTGTTGAATTTATATGTGAAACTACATCTAGGTGAGGGAGATGTCCCAAGATCTTGGAGGAAGTATGTGATATGAGATCTCCTTGATGAGCCTCATACTCAGGTTGGTGGTTCCATGTGAAGGACTAATATGTGTACCACCTTTGAGATTTGTCATAAATGATTTTAGTATGGGTAGAAATCTTGTAGTCATGCTTTGCTTTTACTAGGCCTTATATTGAGTATCTAGAGATTGTGGAGATCATCTTTACATACAAGTGATGTGATTTCAAAAACTTGATGTTACTAATGATATTATTCTTTAGATAATTTATGACGCATGAGTGAATCTCATTTGAGATACATATATGGTGTACGTTGAGCCACTCAGATCAACTTGACATCAACATGCGTAACCTTTACCATGCTTGTAATATGTATACTTGATATATAAGTTTTTGATTTGAGGGGATCTATGGATCAAACATGTACATGATCATAATGTACATATACCAATGACAATCAATGAATCTATGATAATAATTGGTGAAAATTCACATAGTTAGGGTGCATTCCTAATTTGTTCTTCAAACCTTGGATATAGTTGAATATCATGCTCAATATTGTTCATATGTTGTATATGACATATTGAAAATGTGGGCTGACTAAAGTGAAAGTCTTGACCTTACAATCAACCTAAGTCGATTTGGCTTGAATTTTGAAGTTAAAATTCCTTTTATGGTGTGGTGAATGTAAATCCTTACCCTTATGGTCATTTTCACAAAATAAATATTATTTGATTAGAAAAATGAAGTCTAGAAAATAAATCTCATAGTTAGTATCTTGATACCTTCTGGAAAGGTTGATACAAAAAAATGAATAATGGCAGTCTTTTGAGACATATGATAAAGAGAAAAAAAATTAAACATATTGTTTTTACCTGTGCATTTAAGGAAGAGTGAGATTATTATAATTTGATGTCTAAGGGACCGTTTGGGTTACGACTTGGATAATGCAACAACGATTATGAGTTCTGGGAGTTGAATTGATGCAATTAAAATTGCCTGGACTGTAGATAACATTGTTTGGTTGGTCCCAACAGAGAAAGGTTGTCCTTTCAATGGAAGTGGCGTCTGCTTCTTCACCAGCAAAGATGCCTGCTCCTATGTAGAGATGCCCAATAGTAAAGCATTTACACGCCCAATCCAGAAGTGCGGAAGCCCCTGTTGGATTCGGAAGTGGGAGTCATCGTCGTAGAGCAGATCTGCATCAGCATTATAGGAGAAACCTCCTACATACTTGGAAGCTTGGAAGGAGAACGAAGAGAGATGAAGGGGGAAGTTAGCCGGAGTGGGAAGGTGGAGGATGGTGGAGGGAGGACGTGTTGTGGAAAAAAAAGTGGAGGTCGGGGGAGTGGGCTCTGAACCGGTGCCTCTGGTATTTTAAAAATCTACAAATTTCGGCGGTCTTTGGAAGGACCATGCGTAACATAGGGAAATACCAGGCAGCTAACTACCGGAAAATGACAATCACTCACTTCAGTATCTGAACAACTTCATTGCAAATGCAGTAGTTAGAATACTAAAATCAACTACAATACCGTCGGGGAATACAACATCCAAACGGCCCCTAATAGAATTTTACTAAGAAAAAGAATGAAATAAATGTATGAGGAAACATTTTCTTTTGTTATGAGAAAAATCATGTGAAAATATGTGTATGTATTTATAATATTTACAACCAATTATTTATGATCTCCTGTTTGGGAGTTGTGGTTTCATAAAATGTTGCCATTTGTGGTCCATCTTAGGTTAAGAGGAATTTTATACAGTATGTCATTGGTGACCAGAGTTATTTTCCATTTAAATTTATGATTTATAAATTATGGAACTGTAAATGCAATGATATGAAATTTTATATAGAGAAGTTTTTTTTTGAACGAACTTTACTTTTGTTTAGACAGATACAAAATTTTCTAAGGAAGTTTTGTTGGATATGCTGCATTTATTTATTGTTGTTTTGGATTTAGTGATGATCATGAAATTGTAATAAAATATGTGTGTGGATTTTGAGGAAAAAAGGAAACAAGTGAAAAAAATGAGATGAGTATGAGGAGGAAACTTTGTAATAAAAAGGATACATATGATCTAACAGTAAATATTTTTGCTTATCGGTCAATGTGAAATATTTTGTGGTTGGAGAATTTTGTGTGTGTGTTTACTCATTTCCTTTGAGATATCAATTCAAAGTTGTTTCAAACTTTCAATGACTATTGGAAGTATGATTGCATATTTTCCGAAAAGAAAACCTTTAATGCATAATCCATTGTTGGAGACATCAATCCAGATTTGAAAATATGTTGGTCAAGAATATGCCACTTTTGGATGTGTGATTTGAGACTTATGCAAAATTAATAGAGGAATTTTGCTATTAAAATATATTCATGATTATTATATGTTAAGATGATTGAGAATTATTTTAATTGTGATGAATAAAACAATTGTATCCATAGAAAAGTAAGTTGACCTTTTTGGGAATAAGTTGATTAAATATTTAATCAATATAGTTAGGAAATTTTTTATTTTATGGAAGAGACTTTTGATGAGTATTTGGAAATAAATCTCTAAGATTTTTTGTAAAGAACTTTATTCCATTGGACTTGTTTAACATAGAAATCTTGATTGCATTAAATGGGAAACTGTGCATCCTTAGAGTTGAACATAAAAATTCTAAATAAATATACATAGAAAACTATTGTTAGTGTGATTATAAATCTCCCCTTAGTTTTGTGGCCCTTCAAAACAATATTTAAGGGAATAGATACGATACCAGAAAGACTGAATACCTTTTCATCCAAACCCTCTCCATTGATTTTTTTAGACGAACAAGATCTTCTAGAGGAACAAGATGGCACATCAAGCCTCCCTAGTTGAATTTGTAGATGGTTTTAGCTCTATCACAAGAAACAACAACCTTTGTGTGGCCTCTATGGGTGGTTTATGTTTAGAGTGTGTCGTTCTTGCTTGTAATATTTATAGGAAATCTAAATCAGGTGTGTGGGACTATCCTCTTGATGCATGCCTAGTTCACTTGGACTAGAAGAATAATATTTTGGTATAATTTGTTTTCCTCCCTTGACATGTTTGCTATTATATTGTATTTCTTGGCACTATTCTATTGTTTAAGATAGCCTATTCTCTATGTATAAGTTTCTATCTTTTATATACATATGTCAATAAAACCTGGAACATAAGAACATAAAGGACTTTCGTTATTGTTGATGATCGTGCTTTCTGTGGATGTCTCTAGGTTCACACTTGTTTTAGAAGTAGCTAGTATCACCTTCTTGAAAGAGGGTTAATGATTGTTGTTCGTTAAGAAGATGCCATATATTTGTTAGATCACACTTTTTTGGAAGTTGTTATAACTTGTTCTGAAACTTATACTGTAAATTAGTAACAAAATGCATCTTTTGACATAATGAATAGAGTTGATCCATAGATTGTTGTTGTTTCCCTATATATTATGCCAAGATACATTCTGTTAATAATGTAAGTTATGCTTCCTATTTTGATAGTTATGTCTTTTATCAGCATCAAGTACTCTACACTTTTCTGCTGACTTTTTCTACTATTCTAATATTTACACGTTTATATCTAGCAAAGATATGCGATTGTGAGTTGTGATGTGTTGTGCGAAGTTGATAGGTGGAGCATGTTGTATATCCTCCTTGCCCTTATACATGACAATATTTCTTTGTAAAGATGTAATCTAATTTTGTAATAAGTTATATAAAGTAAAATATATGTGCATCATGTATTTGTCAAGTGAATATTGTTCATGTTAATTATGCATAGTTTTTGTTGTGTATGATGAAGCTTCATTAAAAATAGCTTACATTTTGGGTTGAAAATTTTGAGATGTTATAAAAACAAATAAAGGAAAAATAAAAAAATATGAGAGAGGTCTTCAGGTTAAGCATGATCTTCTTTTTTCTAATAGTGGCATGATTGTTTGTTTAAATGCTAATCATTTATCTTTCATGCATTACTATTGTATGTTTTCTTAAGAAAATATTAAAAGCTTACACCTGTGCTATGCATACCTACGAACCCATGCATCATGGAATGAGTGACAACACTCATGTTGGATCCTTAAAAGTGGTATGGGGAGTTAGTAAAGGTAACAATGTATATCCAAAGGCCTTGAGGACACCCCCTCTCCTAGCACTCACGACTGATTGTGGCCTTTGTGGTCACGGGTTGTATTGTGAGAAATATCCATCTCTGAAGAAGTCGGGTTACCCCTACGATGAATGTCATCACAACATAGATCAACCCCTACTATACATGTCATTCTTGACTGAGGATGTAAATCACATCTAAACTCATGGGTCGAAAAGAGGAACTTTATTGTCTATATATGCATCTTGTGGTTGTTTATTTTACAATTTTCAAGATTGTTACATGCTTTCTCAATTATTTGATTGTTGAAATATGTATGCCTTACCATTGCAATCATCAAGCAAGGATTGGTGTCGTCTGCTAACATCATCATGTTTAAAAAAATCTTATAAAAAAATCTTATCACACCGATGATATTAAAGGATCCCAAATGATTTCAAATGATCTCAATCATCAATAGTCTTCTATCTATAATTTTTTCAAACTTGAATGATCTCTAACAAATCTCATATGATCTCTCTCACCCAACACTCTTCATTCATTAATCTTGACTGAACAATGTTTCTAAAAAAGGAACACTTTTTTTTAAAAGAATAATCATTTTCAAAAGAAAAGGCAACAAACCTTTCAAATAGAAATGAACAATCTTTTAAAAAAAGAATAATCTTTCTCCAAAATACAAGAATCTTTCCATAACAAACAAAAAACCAACAATCTTTCTTCAAAATAAAAGAACCATTATAAAAAACTCTTAAAAACAAAATCTTTTTTCAAAGAGAAAAATCTTTAAAAACAAAAAAATCTTTTGAAGACAAAAAAGTAAAAGTCTAAAATAAAAAAAGATAATTAGTTTGCAAAAGGAACATCTTTCAAAAAATAAAGTAAAATCTTTTCAAAACACAAAGAAAAATCTTTTCCAAAAATTGCAATATTTTCAAAGAAAAAATATATTCACAAAATAACAATCTTAAAAAAAGATTATTTTCTTCTTTAAGAAAGAACAATCTTTTAAAAAAAAAGAACAAACCTATATTTTCATGAAAAAATCAACAAAAGTAGTAAACATTTTTAAAACTCAACAAAGGTGGAAAATGTTTCCAAAACACAAAAAAGTTGAAAATGCTTATAAAACTCAAAAAATTTGAAAAATGCCTTGAAAGCTCAATAAAGTTGAAAAATTCTTTCAAAACTCAACAAAGTTGAAAACTGCTTTAAAACTCAACAAAGTTGAACCGTCTTTCAAAAATCATAGAAGATAGAAAATATTTTCACAAATCAACAAAAAGAAAGGAAAACCAGTTCAAATGTAGACATCCTTTTCAAAGAATTTATGTCTCGATCCCATGCTGAAGGCTACCCAATTGTGGTCTATTCTCATGAGCCACCACTCATGCATGCAACCCTTTGATATCTGCCAAAAGACTACTGAAATGGTATCAAAATCCTTTGAATGCCCTTGAATCTTAATCTTTGACCACATATGGGCCAAAGAGCCCTCCTTTTCAGGAAGCTTCTCAAGAATACCTTGACCTCCTGAGTTCTAAATTTACAAACCTTCATCCTTGTAGCTGAAACACGACATAGATTTGTACTATTCTCTCTAGCCTTGAGCTACACATGCCCATGTTTATCGAACAACTACTTCCTTGAAGGGTCGATACTCATCTTGATCCTTGCAAGACAAAACTTCACCATTGTGTCGTAAGGTTAATCAATCCCCAATCTTAGAATTAACTTCCATATCATGACTAAAATATTGACTCGTAATATGAGCATACTAAAACCATTTGATCCAAAGGATTTTCTAGCTTGACTAAGATGCCACCTAGTAGAATGTGGTCCACCCATATTTTCCTACCCAATGCCACAATCCTGGACTATGACCTAAAACTGGGTCATTATCTTACTTTCACTTCCTTATCTATATAGTCCTAGACCAAGACCTAAAATTGGACCAGCACCCCGCTTATACCCATTTTGATATGATACCGAGCCATGATCTAAAACTAGACCAACACACCCCTTTAACTTGTGCACATTTCTCTCATAAAAATATCCGCTAAGGAGAGAGGAATCTCACACACCCATATCCAGCCATAATAATTGGCCCTGAGTGGGTCACCTTGTCTCAAGATACCCTTTTCCTTATGAATACTTCTCTTATAAAATATCCCCTGAGGAGAGAGGAATATCACACATCCCATTTTCAGCCATGATATTTGGCCCCAAAACGGTCACCTTGTCCCTGTATACCTTTTTTATAGTGATTATATCTCTCTTATATTCACCCATGAGGATAAATGAATCTCACACACCCATATCCAGCCACAACCTTTAGCTCTGAGTAGGTCACCTTGTCCCTACATACTCTTTTCTTTGTGAGTATTTCTCTCATAAATCTCGCATGAGGAGTGAGGAATCCCACATACCCATATCTAGCCATAGACTCTTGCCATGGGAGGGTCACCTTGTCCCTTGATACCCATTTCCTTGTGGGTATTCATCTCATAAATCACCTCTAATGAGAGAGGAATTTCACACACCCATATCCAACCATATTATCTAGCCACAAATAGGCCACCTTGTCCTTGGTTACCCTTTTCCTTGTGAATATTTTCTCATAAAATCTCCCCAGAGGAGAGAATGATCTCACACAATCATCTCCAGCCTCAGTCTCTAGCCTTGAGAGGGTCACCCTGTTCCTAGATACCTTTATCTTTGTGTTTTTCCCCTCATAAAATCTTCCCTAAGGAGAGAGGAATCTCACACACGTGTATCCATCCATGGTCTCTGGCTGCAAGAGGTCACCTTATCCCTAGTTACCCTTTTCATTGTGAGTTTTTCTCTCATAAAATCTCCAACAAGGAGAGAGGAATCTCACACACCCTTATCTAATCACATATTTTGGTCCTATGAGGGTCACTTTATCCATGGATACCCTATTCCTTGTGAGTGTTTTTCACATTAAATCTTCTTTGAGGAGAGAGGTATCTCACACACTCATTCCAGCCATAGTCTCTGGCCCTAAGAGGGTCACCTTATTCATGGATACCTTTTTCCTTGTGAGCATTTCTCTCATAAAATCCCCCCTGAGGAGAGAGAAATCTCATACACAATCTTTGGCCCCAAAAGGGTCACCTTGTACTCCCTTTTCCCTGTGAGTGTGTAACGCCCCTCAAAGCACATATATAAGTCAGCAGAAGCAAACCCGATGTTGTCCATAACATGGGTAGCTCGGCTCGGGGGAATGTCACAAAATATGATAACCATTGCAATAGATAAATGAAACACTTGCATTCAACTCAAAATATAGATTCATACATTGTTCATGAAAGGGAAAGACATAACTATATCATCTGATATCAAAATCTAATACATGTGGCTGAACAAAATCTAAAGCATAAACTGAATCTAAACTAGATAACATCCGGAGTTGTAGATGGCACCCCACCAAGCTAGAGTCTTCTCGGTCAGCTACCCTTGATTGCTCACGTCATTTCCCTCCTGCTCCTTGATCTAGGGACATCTCGTCCCACGACCATGAAAAATAAAGCAACATCATAAGTAAGCGGCATCATACATGTTATATTGACTAAAAATAACATATACTTGACTTGAAAGGAAAACGTGACATGAATTTAACTTAAACATTCTTGAAATTAATTACTTAACATAAATAAGAATTGAATAAGTAAAATATGCACTCTCTATGATTTGCCCATTTAAGAGCCCATAAATGGCACGAATGCCCATGATTTGGCTAAAAAGTCCATAACTGGCACAAATACCCGTAACGACCCTAAGGTCCATAATGGCGAGAGCATATAAAACTTAATCAATTTCTTATAACCTGATTATTAAAATGAACATTACCATAATCTTGAACATTAACCGTTGGCATAATGGGATTTCTCCCTCATTAAATGAATTGCATGATTCTTTCTTAAATTCCTTAATCATTACATGATCATAATCAATAAACTAATTAGCATCTGTGATAACATAGAACTTTGGGAATATAACAAACAACATGAAATGATATAATATAAGCCATGTTCATAATCTTGATCCATTCATTTACTTGGAATTAAAGCATAATCATAAAGCATACCTAACATGCAAATCAACCAAAGTAAATATGTATGATGGAATGACCCGCTTACCTTATTGGAGCAAACCCTAACTTTAGTCTCCTTGATCCTGGGTTAAGTCCTAGGTCCCTGAAATTAGCATGATTTAGGTGATTTAACACTTTAATTACATCTTAACCCTAATTTGCCTTAAACCTGATACTTCGTGAAAACCAACCCAAAACATGTCTCAAAACCCTGACCATTGGCTAGATCTTAAAAAACTGAGCATAATTCATATATAACTCGACCCCATACGATCTACGAATTAAAAGTTATGAATTTTCATGCATCGGCCAATCAAAAAGCGAGGAAAATCCACGTTGGTATTAACCAGAAAATTCACCAGCGTCGCTTAGCTGGTCCAACCACTGGTGGCCACATAAGACGAGGGTATCAGCACCATCTATGCATCCTGGCGAACAAACACAGAGGTTGGAAAGACCAAACTGCCCATGGCAACGCGTTACCGGGGGAAAACAACTAGGGCCAAATTCGTGAAACCAAAACCTGGATTCATCATCTTCGAGCGTCATTCGCACAGAGAATAGTCACCGCGAAGGTGAAATTGTTTGACTGAAAATCTGGGTTCTGATCATGACCAAGGAAAACGTATAACACCACAAGGTACCCACAACCTAGCCAAACTCAACGAGCCTGACTTTGACTGGTTTTGAGATCAGAAGCTCAATGGAGCTCTGCCGCCATGGCTGCTAGGAGGACAGAGGAAGAAGGAACGAAGAAGGGGAAACCGGATCAGACCCTAAAAGCATAGAAAAAGGATGGCAATTCAATTCGTTAGTACCGAACGCAACCGATGACAGTTAAAATAGGGTGAACGGTGACGAGAGTTGACCCGCGCATGGGAATCACCCATGGGATCCAAATTTACAGCGAAAAAGGGGAAAACAACGATACCTTGAAATCTTCGGGAGTTTCGAGTACTAGGAGCTTCCTAGGGTTGTAGATAACCCTTCTGGGCGTCGACTTGGGGTGGAGAAGCTTGGGAACCGCAGCCGTAGCCAAGCTTGGAAGAGGAGTCGCCGACAGAGTAGGCTAGCAGAGGGGGAAAGCTCTAGAGGGTGAACAGATTTATGGGTAGAGTTCCTTAGGGTTCGGTTATCGATTTAGATGGTTCTTTTATAGCTTTGGGTGGCCCGAGCGGCGAGAGGAGAACCGCGACCGAGACAACAGGGGGGAAGCAGAGTCCCTCCTCGACCGGGATGCCCAGGGCATGAGAGTCCCTCAAAATCGGGCTCTTGAGGGTCGCAGAAGGCTCACGAAAGTAGAGGTGAAGAGACCAGGCAGATCAGGGATCTGTGGTGTTAGCTAGGTGATCGGAGGAGAGAACGCACACATCCTGCCTGTTCTCGGTCTCCTACTCAAGGTAGGAGACGAGTCGGGTGGCATTCGATGGGCATCCAACGGCCCAGACCAACTCCGACATCCAGAGAGCGTGTGACACATAAACTATAGCTGAAATCGAGAAATCATGCGTGTGATATCTAAATAACGTGAAATCTTAGGTCAGATCATGAAATAGTTGATTAATGTACTCAAAAATCATATGTTAACCCCCCTATTTGATTTGAAGGGCCAAATGAAGCCCTATAAGGCTCAAATTTTGACAATAGCTTAATTAAAGGGTCTAGAATCTTTCTATATGATTAGATTTAGGTTTTATCTACAGTTTCTTTATCAAATGCACAAAAGTCATTATCTCATTATATATGAATTAAAATAAATTATCTTTTCAATGTTAGGTAATATTTTGAATCAAAGTTCAAGTTATGATGAAACCTTTCATTATATTTGAGTAGTTTGCATCAATCCTTAGGATTTTGAAAATAGAAGTTGGAAATTTGCACTAAGGACCTTAAACTTATTTTATTTGCAAATTGGGATGTTACAATTCTACCCACCTTAATTAAATTTCATCCTCGAAATTTTCTTAGATTGCTACCCACCTTAGAGTTTCAGTTATACCTTCTTAAACTTTATAACTTTTATAAAAGAATATATTCAACATGAATTAAATGTTACCTTGATCATCATCTTCTACGTCCATGGCAAAAACCTTAGCCTGCCTCTTAGGTGGAGGATCTTGGTTCCTATTCTGATTTGCATTTGCCTCCTTCTTCAGCAACTTTGGGCAACTTGACCTGAGGTGTCCATTCTCTCCACAGTAGAAACATGCTCTTGTACCATACCTACATGGACCTGCATGGTTCTTCTTGCATGTTGGGCATAAGGGCTTCTCAACTTCTGTAGCAGGATCAGGCGCCTTCCTCTTATGGTTGTTGGGAGGTTGATACTGGTTGTTCTTCTGATGACCTTCCTTATGGTGAGACCTCCCAGGGTGGTCTTCTAACTCTAGAGATGCATCCAAAGCAGCTTGAAGGGTCATGTGGCCTCTTCCTGATTGGGCAAAGCATAAGTCTGGCTTAAGTCCTCGGATGAACTTCTTTGTCCTACATCGCTCATCATAGTCATATCCGTACTTCTGCAGAATCCTGAACTTCATGGCATACTGGGTCACTGTCATGTCACCCACCTGAGCAAGATTGGCAAACTCCATCTCCTTCTTATCTATCATGGCTTCAGACACATAGTGCTCCTGGATGGCTTCCACAAAACCTTCCCATGTGAGTACAGGTGCATCAGCAACTCTGGAGTTGAGGAAGTTCTCCCACCATGTACGGGCTGCTCCCTTCAGCATGTGGGTGGCAAAGCGAACCCTAGACTGCTGAGGGCATTCCAGGTCACGAAAACAATGCTCCATGCTCATAATCCATTCTTCTCCCTTGGTGACAATGACATCCTCTCCTTCTCCAACAAAGGAGTCAGGTCTGATCTTCAAGAAATCCACCAAGGTCAGCTCATGGTGTCTAGGTTGACGTTGTCCTTGTCCTAGAGCATTGGTGAGTAGTTGGACTAATTCCTCCAGGGTTGCCTTAGGGTTCCTTCTTGATCCACTTCCCTCACTAGAAGAGCTAGCACCATCTTCCCTATCCTTTCCCTTGTCAGACTTCTTAGGAGCCATCTAGAAAAAAAGGTATACCTAGGTTAGAACATGTAAATCTTTAGCTCAGTGGCCATATACTCATTGCTCTGATACCATACTGTAACGCCCCTCCAAGCACATATATAAGTCAGCAGAAGCAAACCCGATGTTGTCCATAACATGGGTAGCTCGGCTCGGGGGGACGTCACAAAATATGATAACCATTGCAATAAGATAAATGAAACACTTGCATTCAACTCAAAATATAGATTCATACATTGTTCATGAAAGGGAAAGACATAACTATATCATATGATATCAAAACCTAATACATGTGGCTGAACAAAATCTAAAGCATAAACTGAATCTAAACTAGATAACATCCGGAGTTGTAGATGGCACCCCACCAAGCTAGAGTCTTCTCGGTCAGCTACCCTTGATTGCTCACGTCAGTTCCCTCCTGCTCCTTGATCTAGGGACATCTCGTCCCATGGCCATGCAAAATAAAGCAACATCATAAGTAAGCGGCACCATACATGTTATATTGACTAAAAATAGCATATACTTGACTTGAAAGGAAAACGTGACATGAATTTAACTTAAACATTCTTGAAATTAATTACTTAACATAAATAAGAATTGAATAAGTAAAATATGCACTCTCTATGATTTTCCCATTTAAGAGCCCATAAATGGCACGAATGCCCATGATTTGGCTAAAAAGCCCATAACTGGCACGAATGCCCATAACGAACCTAAGGTCCATAATGGCGAGAGCATATAAAACTTAATCAATTTCTTATAACCTGATTATTAAAATGAACATTACCATAATCTTGAACATTAACCGTTGGCATAATGGGATTTCTCCCTCATTACATGAATTGCATGATTCTTTCTTAAATTCCTTAATCATTACATGATCATAATCAATAAACTAATGAACATCTGTGATAACATAGAACTTTGGGAATATAACAAACAACATGAAATGATATAATATAAGACATGTTCATAATCTTGATCCATTCATTTACTTGGAATTAAAGCATAATCATAAAGCATACCTAACATGAAAATCAACCAAAGTAAATATGTATGATGGCATGACCCACTTACCTTATTGGATCAAACCCTAACTTTAGTCTCCCTGGTCCTGGGTCAAGTCTTAGGTCCCTGAAATTAGCATGATTTAGGTGATTTAACACTTTAATTACATCTTAACCCTAATTTGCCTTAAACCTGATACTTCATGAAAACCAACCCAAAACATGTCTCAAAATCCTAACCATTGGCCAGATCTTGAAAAACTGAGCAAAATTCATATATAACTCGACCCCATACGATCTACAAATTAAAAGTCATGAATTTTCATGCATCGACCAATCAAAAAGCGAGGAAAATCCACGTTGGTATTAACCAGAAAATTCACCAGCGTCGCTTAGCTGGTCCAACCACTGGTGGCCACATAAGACGAGGGTAACAACACCATCTATGCATCCTGGCGAACAAACATAGAGGTTGGAAAGACCAAACTGCCCATGGCAGCGCGTTACCGGGGGAAAACAACTAGGGCCAAATTTGTGAAACCAAAACCTGGATTCATCGTCTTTGAGCGTCATTCGCACAGAGAATAGTCACCGCAAAGGTGAAATTGTTTGACTGAAAATCTGGGTTCTGATCATGACCAAGGAAAATGTATAGCACCACAAGGTACCCACAGCCTAGCCGAACTCAACGAGCCTGACTTTGACTAGTTTTGAGATCAGAAGCTCAATGGAGCTCTGCCGCCATGGCTGCTAGGAGGACAGAGGAATAAGGAACGGAGAAGGGGAAACCAGATCAGATCCCAAAAGCACAGAAAAAGGATGGCAATTCAATTCGCTAGTACCAAACGCAACCGATGACGGTTAAAACAGGGTGAACGGCGGCGAGAGTTGACCAGCACATGGGCATCACCCATGGGATCCAAATTTACAACGAAAAAGGGGAAAACAACGATACCTTGAAATATTCGCGAGTTTTGAGTACTAGGAGCTTCCCAGGGTTGTAGATAACCCTTCTGGGCGTCGACTTGGGGTGGAGAAGGTTGGGAACCGCCACCGCAACCAAGCTTGGAAGAGGAGTCGCCGTCAGAGTAGGGTAGTAGAGGGGGAAAGCTCTAGAGGGTGAACAGATTTGTGGGTAGAGTTCCTTAGGGTTCGGTTATTGATTTAGATGGTTCTTTTATAGCTTTGGGTGGCCCACACGACGAGAGGAGAGCCGTGACCGAGACAACAGGGGGAAAGCAGAGTCCCTCCTCGATCGGGATGCCCAGAGCATGAGCGTCCCTCAAAACCAGGCTATGGAGGGTCGCAGAAGGCTCGCGAAAGAAGAGGTGAAGAGACCAGGCAGATCGGGGATCTGTGGTGTTAGCTAGGTGATCGGAGGAGAGAACGCACGCATCCTACGTGCTCTCGGTTTCCTACTCAAGGTAGGAGATGAGTCGGGTGGCATCCGATGGGCATCCAACGACCCAGACCAACTCCGACGTCCAGAGAGCGCGTGACACATAAACTATAGCCGAAATCGAGAAATCACGTGTGTGATATCTAAATAACGTGAAATCTTAGGTCAGATCATGAAATAGTTGATTAATGTACTAAAAAATCATATGTTAACCCCCCTATTTGATTTGAAGGGTCAAATGAAGCCCTATAAGGATCAAATTTTGACAATAGCTTAATTAAAGGGTCTAGAATCTTTCTATATGATTAGATTTAGGTTTTATCTACAGTTTCTTTTTCAAATGCACAAAAGTCATTATCTCATTATATCTGAATTAAAATAAATTATCTTTTCAATGTTAGGTAATATTTTGAATCAAAGTTCGAGTTATGATGAAACATTTCATTATATTTGAGTAGTTTGCATCAATCCTTAGGATTTTGAAAATAGAAGTGGGAAATTTGCACCAAGGACCTTAAACTTATTTTATTTGCAAATTCGGATGTTACAGAGTGTCTCTCTCATAAAATCTCCCGTGAGGAGAGAGGATACTGGCACACCTTTATTTAGCCATAGTATCTAGCCATGAGTGGGTCACTTGTCCATGGATACCTTTTTCTTTGTGAGTGTTTCTCTCATAAAAACTCCCTTAAGGATAGAGGAATCTCACACACCCACATATAGCCACACTCTCTACCCCGAGAGGATCACCTAGTCCATGGATATCATTTCCCCTATAAGTGTTTGTCTCACAAAATTTCCCATGAGGGGAGAGGAATCTCATACACCCATATCCAACCATAGTATCTAGACCCAAAAGGGTCACACTATCCCTGGATACCTCTTTTTGTGAGTATTTCTCTCATGAAATATCCCCTGAGGAGAGAGGAATCTCACATACCCAAATCCAACCACAGTCTCTGTCCCCCAGTAGGTCACCTTGTCCCTGGATACCCTTTTCCTTGTGATTATTTCTCTCATAAAATATTCTTGAGGAGAGAGGAATTCTGCACACTTGTATCTAGACACAATATTTATCCCTGAGATGGTCACCTTGTCCCTAGATATCTTTTTCCTTATGAGTAGTTCTCTCATAAAATTTCTCCTAAGGAGAGAGGAATCTCATACATCCATATTTAGCTACAACCTCTGGTCTGGAGTGTTGACCTTGTCCCTAGATACCATCCTAACTTCCCCTATGAAACCAACAAACACAATCTATAAGCTTTGTCATGGTGCTATTGGACGTATCTCATGACAACACCAGAAAAATCCTTCCATATAACTCAATCTAGGGGCACAACTCTCTCTTCATATCATTAGGTCTAACCGTCTACACTAATAAATGAACAATCTCTTACCCTGCAAAGGGTGAACTTGCATATTTCACATAATATTTGTCCCCTTCTCCATACAAGGGGCATGTTACCTTTTTTGAATCATGATTTTTGACACCCTCTTTCATGCAAGGGGTAGTTTTTTTTAAACATACTGGAAATGTTGGGGACACAAAAAACATGAATGTTAGATGTTGAAGCCTCTTGCCAAATGCAAGGGGGAGCTTGTTTACATCCATGTTTCTTCCCTTTTCAACTGCATGCTTTATAAGGGGAAGATTCTTAGTTGGTATCTCCATCCAAATAAACAATCATTTTACCTTCAACATGAAGGAGGACGTGAGAAAGGTCACAAGCAACATAAAACTTATTTACAATTGTAGAAAGAGCTTCTCTAGATGGCCAACACTAACAAACAATTCAACACTAATGAGGTCATGAACATAGTTGTTGAAGACTCTCATGATGAATTGAAGGATCGGGTTGACACATGATCCATCCAACATGTATAGTAGGCTGAAGAAACATAGGTTAGAGAGGCACTTGAGTTTGGTAGCAAGCAGACAATCACAACTATAAGGGTCAGCCAATGTCACATATACATGTGTTCCCCTTTGCAGATCATGTGCAACTATCGTCACCGTACAACATGCATGATGAACAACTATACCATCTTGGATGACTCCAGTCAAGGCTATACTGGTGCAAGAATTTTATATGAGAGCATTTGCAACATGATACATGTATGACACATACAATCACTCCCTAGAACAACAAGATGGTCAGATAGAAGAATCCAATGAACAATCAAAAGTCATAGTTTATCAAGGTAGAAGGTCAAAATCTACAGAAGGCCAGAAGACCATAATTCCAACACAGATTAAGATGTCTTATATATGTAGTCACTACCATGATATACCCCCCACCGCCACTCGCACTATCCTCTAGTCTCAGGACCTTATGGGTACCCACCTCATCCAGGCTTAGTCACAACATTGACAACTATAGTTTGCTTAGAGATCTGACATTTCATTGACCAAAGTATGAGAAAATCCTAAAAAAATTGGGAGATCTAGAGGTCAAGATATAGGAAATCGACACTTTCAGAGGTCATCATCAGAAGATCACAAAGCTTAATGGCCAAAGCATGACAAATGATATACGTTTTTAGAAGTAACTATTTCCCCCATCATTGTCAAAAAGGGAATACCAATGTAGAAGCCAAGTATAAGGTTCACACCTTTAGGGGCCTCACTCGACAAAATTCTTCCATTGATGTAGCACCTGATGAAGTTTCCAGCCATAAAGGAGTGTCATAATACTTTTCTAAAGAAATACACTCTCAACTTTGACTCTGATTATCATCACATCCTGGGACATAATATAGACTCATTTATTAACCTCCAACACATAATTTAAGACCCAAGATGCTAGTTTGGTCCAAGTTGACGCCCTTACAGAAGTCAGTATAGAGCATGTTGTCGAAGAGGCATGTGCAATCATAGAATTGATCAAATCGTTGGTTGAGCCAGAGCACTTCAGGAGCATGGTGATATATGTCATAGAGTTGTTTGAGTCCCCACTCGAGCCAAAGTTCTACCAAAGTGCATCGAGATACATATTTGTCATGAGCTCAAAAACATATGGGATCATGAAGGATATATCTAACTATTTTTACCTTGAAAAAAAACGAAAAAAAATTGAAATGGAAAAAATGAGAAAAATGAAATAAAAATAACTCAAAAGTATAAGTGAAAAAAATATAAAAAAAGAATGCAAAAAAAATAAAAAATCACATGAAAAAATGGCAAAAAACCAATCATACAAAAACCCACTTAATCTACTTAAGTGTCTAGAGGTGTCCCCCCGTGCACCCTGAAGCAGAAGGGTCAAAGTAGAACCATAAGTATAACCCAATTAAGGAAAGACCTTCAAGTTGAGAGTCATTACCTATATTCCCAAAGATCCAGACTTAGCAAGTAATAAATAATGACAAATAATTTCATTTATTTCAAATATTATTTACAAATTGTACAATAATATTCCTCATGAAACTAATACTTGTTGAAGAAGTAACTAGCTATATAATCCTCCTTTAACTTATCTTTGACGCTTTCATGACATTTCCATCTTTAGCTTCATGTATATCAGCTTATACCTAAAACAACGTGAAAAAAATACACGATCAGTATGTTGCAGACTGGTACATGGGGTGCTTCCAAAATGTACAAGTAAATAATAATATATATTCCAACAAATACTTATAAAATAGAAATTTCTTCACATAATCTTTCTTTTATGTGATATTCATAGTGGCATTATAATTGAACATAACTAATTAAACATCCAACAAGTTACTTATTCAGTTCTCGAGAAACATTCGGAAAATGTCGACAAACTAATCCTTTTATTCTTATGTGTAACCATGTACCTCGATGGTGAGCCATGCTCATCATACAAACATTCTCTAAGCATATTATCCAATCAAGCAGGCAAATCAAGCAATCTTCATTATGTAAACCTAAAGTGTCACCATCACATATTAATCACATTAAACCCTACTCTGTCCTATTCTAGGGTTTATCTTTTCTAGTTTCTCATTATTATCATGATCATGTTGATTTCCCATCTTATTCAACAATATGCGTAAATATGGCATAGTACACGTTTTTATCATATTCAATCATCTTAATACCCAAACTATGTGTTTTTCATTACCACTTATATATATCCATGTGATCTAAGATAAGGAAGCAGATCTTAATTATTTTTTTGTATTCCTCTCGTTCTTCCGATCATTTTGATATATACTTTTACTATATTAGGATATTCCTAGCTATTTCTAGGATTTTTGCAAGATTAGCATTATTAAACCAATTAGATATAGCCATGTCATTATTATAGACATTATCCAGTAATGCCTATGTGGCCGGCCTGACCAATGGCCAGGGGCCTCCTCAGCCTTGCGGCCCAATGTGGCTGGTACCTTAAAACATAGCAAAAAACCCATTTTGCCCTTACCTGGCGTTCTATGCCTGGGGGGTCTGCAGGTCTTTTTCCTTGTTTCTGTCTCCTAGCTCCCTCGCGGGGTCTCCCGTCTTGCGAACCTGACCTACGCCGGCCAGCCCGGAGGCTGGCTCCCTCGTCCTCCTGCAATGTGGGCGTCCATGGGCCTTCCAAGGATGTCGCAGCACGATCCCATAACCACGGTTCATGGATCAGCAGTCTCGGCGCCAAGTCTCTCGCAGCCGAGGGCGCCTCCGCCCTACAATCATGCCTACTGCTCTGCAGGGTATAGGGTACCGTCGCCTTCTAATACAATGCTGCTCCTGGTCATCTCTCTCTCTCGCTCTTTCGTTCCATCCCGCGCTCAGACAACGCTTCGCTTTCGTCTGTGCTCGCTGCCCAGGCTTCATCCAGCGAGGCTAGTGTCGTCTTCTTCCTAGGCCGCCTCCTCACTACTGCCACCACCATCTTGGTCTCAACACCCTAACGCCGTCTTCCTCCTGGCCCTATTATCTTCTGGTTTCCCTGCCGGCGTTGCTGCTGTTACCGGTGACCACGAGTCTGCCGCAGTCGAGCAAGTCAACCGTGATACGGATGTGGCCCCTCACCACATAGTACCAGTCTCCTAAGAAGGCAGGGTTGAAATAGCTGGTTCTCCGATTCTCCAAGCTGCTAGGTCGGTAAGCCATTGTCTAAACCCTAGGTTACCATAGATGGTGACGGCCATTGATAGGGAAGGTAGCCTTGCTACGAACTATGATGTAGTGGAGTACGTTCAGGATCAAGGAGAGGGGTAGTCCATCTGTCCTTTACCCCACCGGATGTATATATATATATATATATATATATATATATATATATATATATATATATATATATATATATATATATATATATAAACACATACATACATATATAGAGTCAGGCTAGAATACACTCGAGTGTATCCGGAGCAGAATACACTCAAGTAGTTTTTCATGATGCAATATTTTTTTTGAAAATTTAATCCGTTGATCTTCTTAAACATCTCGTGAACAACTCATACGTAAAATTTGAGCACATTTGGATAGGTATAGCTCATGTTATGAAGAGCGCAAAAATTATGCATTTCAAATTAGTTTCACAAGTCGATTTTGTTGCCCTTGGATGAGTGACTTACACTTATCCAAATGGGCTCAAAATTTTTATGTAGCCTAGTTATAGTATGACAGTGAAGATCAACAGTTTACATTTTGCAAAAAATAGTCTTGATATGCAAACACACTTGAGTGTATTTGTGTGATCCGTACACTCGAGTGTATTCTAGCCTGACTCTACATATATATATATATATATATATACATATATATATGTATCTCTCTCTCTCTCTCTATATATATATATATATATGCATATATATATGTATGTATATATATGTATATGTATGTATATATATATATGTATACGTATGTATATATATGTATATGTATGTATATGTATGTATAAATAAGCATATATGTATGTATGCATATATATATATATATATATATATATATATATATATATATATATATATATATATATATATATATATATATGGGATAAAGAGAGGCATTCTCTCCCCCTCTCCCACGCCCGTGACGGAGGCCGAACCTCCGGGAGGGTGCTAAATCAAGGCGACAACTGGGATTCGAACCCAGATCCCTTCGTGAGGGGACACCGTGCTTGACCACTTGAGCCATTCCTTGTCGGCGTATATGTATATATATGTATGTATGCATGTATATATATATATATGTATATATATGTATGTATATATGTATATTTATACATATATGTATGTATATATATGTATGTATATATATGTATATATATCTATACTACTATAAAAAGAGTGAGTTTTGCAGGAAGTTCAAATACACCCGCCCAAAGTCATATTGACCAATCACATATCGCAGTTTGCCAACATGGCAAAAGCTTACACTCTCCTTCACTCAAGCTGTTCTCACATTTTCCCCCATCTTTTAACATGCGAACGTGTTGACAGCTGTGTCAAGTTTCCACCATTCAATTTCCAGTTCAATTTTTAAATCAAAAATTTACACACACATTTGTTTGGTCATTGCTCGATCAAACAATATTCCCGCTAACTGCAAACAGGTTCAGTTGCAGCATCACTCAGCATTCCACGTCAAATTGGTTCACTAAAAATCTCCGCATTAGATAATTTTCACACACATTCAAATTATCTTAACGTCAAATTATAATGAATTAATCAAATCTTTATAGATAACTCAAATATAAAACTGAGTTTGTTGCAACAACCTCACCCAACACCACGTCCAACAACCACGTCAAACACGACGTCCAACATTACTGCCTACTCCTTTTAACTCCCAACACGACACCACCGCTAGGGAAACTGACTCCTTTTAACTCCCAATGCGACACCACCGCTAGGGAAACCATATATCGACATAGAGCTTTTGTTTTTCCTGAGTTCCAAAACATGTTCCTCAAGCTTTACTTCACTGCAGCGGATAGAAAACACTAGCAGATCAGATATTTAGTCACTACACATATACTATGTGTATATAAGATTTATCACCTCCTAGATCCTCATGTCATAGGCCTAATCAGGAGATCCAACAACTTCTTTGGTCATATTCAAGAGTCGCAGAAACCAGAACAGAGCATATTTTATATTCATTTTCTGTTGCTGCAGTATAGAAAGCTTGTTCTAAGATTTCCAGGTAAGATTTACTCGACATGTGAGACATTTAGTGATTAGAAAACTATTTTATGCATACCTATTCAGCAGAGACGCCACACCATTATGCTTCTCAAAAATTACAGACTCCACTGTTGTTGCTTCAACCTGAAAATCTTATTCAAAGAAGATACATTATGCATACCTATTCAACAGAGACGCCACCCCATTGAGCTTCTCAAATATTACAAACTCCTCTATTGCTGCTTCGATATGAAAATCCTGTTCAAAGAAGATACATTAAGGTGATATCTAAAATTAACATATGTCTTTCATAAATTAAATACCATCTACTCTTATGTGTTTCTCATCTCCTCATTTCTTATGCAGTAATCTAAATAATAGAGAGAACATCACAGCTTTAGAGTTGCTACTGCGATCTAGAGAGACTGTTTTTCGAAGCAACAAATACCAGAGGTTAAATTTTATATTAGCATATATACTATGTGCATCTATTACCGTTGAATATAATGTTCTGCCCTATTCAACCCCTACTGAACAGTATAGATAGTTGTGCCAATTTTGTAGTCGATACTACAACCTGAAAAGCAGAGATAGCATCACCACTTTTAGAGTCGCTACTGCAATCCAAAAAGCCAAATTTTAGAAGAAAAAATATTTGAAGGTGCGATTTAGTATTAAAAAATAAATCACGTCAATCCTCTTCAAATGACAATGATTATTAGAGTTTGCTACTGTGATCAACACAGACTGTTTTTTGAAGCAAAAAATACCAAAGAAAAAATTTAATATTAACATATATCTATACTATGTGCATCTATTACCGTTCAATATAATGTTCTTCCCTATTCAGCCCCTACTGAACAACAGAGATAGCTGCGTCAATTTTATAGTCGCTACTACAACCTGAAAAATAGAGATAGCAACACCACTTTTAGAGTCGCTACTGCAATCCAGAAAGCCAAGTTTTAGAAGAAAAATATTTGAAGGTGAGATTTAGTATTAATAAATATATTACGTCAATCCTCTTCAAATGCCAATGATTATTAGAGTTCTCACCTTTTCAATCCTCATGCAATGAACTAAACAACAGATACAACTACACTATTTCAGAGACTCTCAATTCTTACAAATGCAACTATCCATGAAAGTTTCTCCTAGAAGAAAATAGATTTAGGTAAAATTGCATCATATAGGTATCTTATGCATTTGATAAGAGTGTTCTCACCTTAATCGTCACACATTCTAATCATAGAGTCGGCGACCATATTGATCTTACTGAGGGATTCACAGTCAACAACAATCAATATCAGCCATTGGATTCAAAAATCTTATTGTTGCTACTCTTCGGGATCCTACTACAGAGGAGAACACTTCCAGGTGTCAATTTTATTCAAAAAATAGTTTTAGTTAATTTACAAAACATTGGATGTCTTTTTCTTGCAAATAGTTATAAGTTTCTATTTTCATATATATACTATAATTTGATCTGAGGAAAAAAAACAATGATACTTAAGAACATGGTGCAAATAATGCTTTAGTATATATTATAGTGATATCATGGTCTTGTGTCTTGATGGATTTTCATGTAGGGAAAGATTTTATAGGCATAGAAAACTTAGTAGCAGAGGGTCTCACTAAATCTCAAACACAAAATTTCAAGATGCTTGTGTAACATGTCCTGCATTTTAATTTCTAATCAACAATTGGGATTTTTATTACATTTAAAGGACATAACTTTACCAAACATAAATTCCCATGTGCTTACATATCACATCCCAAGTAAAACATATAAGAAAAGACAAATAATTTGTGACAAGCTTGCATATATATACTATGTATCACTAATGAGCATGAGTGATATAGTCAACAAGATCTGCATAAACTATGGTATCATGTTGTCATGAATTCTAAATAACATCTAATAGAATGAGAAATATGCTATTTATACATTTCTATTTTCATATTTATAGTATAATTTAATGTAAGAAAAAAGAGATAATAGTTAACAAGGTGATGCAAATAATGCTTGAATACCTATTATATTGGTGCTCCTAGCTTTCTGAACATGGTGGAGGAATAATTCAAGTTGTTGACCCCATGTAGCCCATGGACTGGACAATGAGCTTATGGTCCTTATGTCTAGATGAATTTATAGATAAGAAGACCATCTCGAGCTTAGCAGTAGTGTCTCACATTCGAAAAAAATCCCTATTACAAGGTAGTTGAATTTAGAATATGGAAATAGAAAATAATTTGTTAAGGAAAGGTATAGTACCAATCCAAACATGTTCATCTAGAACAAGTTTAGAGTACAAACTAACAATTAAGAAATAGACCCACATTGAGAGATCAAATATACATCCAAAAAAGAAACAAAAAATAGAAACCTAAGAACAAAATTTAATCTAATCATCCATTAGGATTTTATTACACACAACTTTACCAAACATAGATTCCCATATGCTTATATAATACATCCCAAGTAAAACATATGAGCATAGACAAACAATTCGTAGCAGCAATTGGCAAGGACCCTTAATCTGATATCAAGTCATTGAAGCAATTGGCCTAATCAAGTAAAAATTAAAACCTGAATAAAGTAAATACACCATATCAAGGACCCTTAATCTGATATCAAGTCATTGAAGCCAGATCTCACATAACATACAATCAGAAACAAATTTCAGAAGGCCATATAACAAACTCAAAGCAAGCAATTTATCCAGATAAGAAGATATATAATTTTGGCAAAGATTTAGTTGAATCTAGACTTACCTTTATGTGCAAATTCATATTGACTTCCAGCTTCTACCCTCCCGCCTCCCTCTCCCATTTGCCTCTCCCATTTGAAATCCTCAATGAAGTTCTGAGACCTATCACACATTTATGTGTAAGAAAAGATAAGACTATAAATCTTACATATAATAACAACAAACACTACTATAGAAAATTCTTTTTACAATGGAAAAAACACATCAGTTCTGTTGGTTGTGTTGTAGTTAGCATATCTTTTACAACAAGTCTATTTGTGTGTTGTGAATTATATATTTTATACAACACAAGTTATATACATCGGGCCAAACTCGTTGTAGTATATGTGATACTACAACATGCGCTAAATTATTGTAATAGACTGTAATATCACAACATACTCAAACCTGTTGTAAAAGACCATAATTACACAACATGTTCTAACCCATTGTAATAGTCACGTATGCTAACTTGTTGTAATAGATCATCATTACACAACATACTCTAAACCGTTGTAAAAGATCATAATTACACAACATGCTCTAACCCGTTGTAATAGTCATGTATGTTAATCCGTTGTAATAGACCATCATTACACAACATACTCTAACATGTTGTAAAAGATCATAATTACACAACATGCTATACCCATTGTAATAGTCACATATGTTAACCCGTTGTAATAGACCATCATTACACAACATACTATAACCCATTATAGTATACTATAATTACACAACATGCTTTCACCTATTGTAATAGTTACCCGTTGTAATAGACCACAATCACACAATCGGTTTGCATGTCATTTGTTGTATATGTACAACAAAGAATATATTTGTTGCATAAAATGAAACTGGTTCAGTGGTTTGAGATGTTCCTTACTTTCAAGTGGTCTCAAGTTCAAAACCTTGTATCTAGATTTATTTCCCTTTTATCTCAACATGTTATATACAACACCCCTATTACAATAGGCGTGTTCAATGAACTACAACATGCATTAACTGTTGTATAAAATACATATATTACAACATGCACAACACCTGTTGTATAAAGAACTCCCCATAAGACCACATGATCTAATACAACAGTTGACACCCGTTGTAAAATGGAAAAATGAACTGTTGTAAAAACCATTTTTTGTAGTAGTGAAATACAACTACCAATAATGTGGCCACAGAACCAAAATTACTTATACCTTTATGGAATCTGGCTTTCTATTATGACTTTGCCCAAGTTTTCCAAATGGTATATCGGGTCGCATCCGAGGCATAGTTGAAACAAGAACAGCAACTACCTCTACCAGACCATTTTCTGTCTGCAGAGTAAACACTGACACAAAAGGTTGTAAAAATTCTGACCTAGGCGAGAAAAAAGGAGCATGTAAGGTCGGTTATTTCATAAAAACCGACCCTGTAAATGTTCTCGGTCGAGAAAATTGTCGATCGAGAATGTTTACAAGGTCGGTTTTTATGAAATAACCGACCCTAAAGATTGAATAACATTCAGTGATAACACTCGGTCGAGAAAATTGTCGACCGAAAATATTTTGGTCTCGACCGAGAACTCTCTATAAGGTCGGATTTTTGAAATAACCGACCCTAAAGATTGAATAAAACATTTCAGTGTAAGACTCGGTCGACAAACCTCTCAACTGATAGTAATTCGGTCGAGAAGTTTGTCGACCGAGTCTTACACTGAAATGTTTTATTCAATTTTTAGGGTCGGTTATTTCAAAAATCCGACCTTATAGAGGACATTTAGACTCAGTTTTTTACAAAAACCGACGGTAGAAGTTATATTTCGGTCGAAAATTTTCTCGACCGAAGGGTGTACACTGAATTCAATCTTTAGGGTCTTATTTAAAAAACCGATGCTAAAAGTTACGATTTTTTTTAAAAAATTTCTGCAGAAATTGATATAGAACAGAAGAACAAGAAGATTCATATATTTTGGGAGAGGGGAGCATTGATGCTCAACCGTCACCATTAAAAACCACACATTCATAACAAAAATGATAATAAATATCATAATTTACAAAATGATAGAGTGCAAGTCTGAGATGACATATATTACAAAAGTAAAAATATGAAAGAGTACGTACTCAAACCACATACATAAATGGAGCCGACATATTTAATCCAATTCTATTTCGACTTCACTTATAAAACACTTTGACCACTCTTCTCGGAATTCATTCGAGTCCACATGTGTGTAAGGCTGAGTTGTAAAGATTTGTAACAGAAAATGCACATGTTAATATTTTATAAAAATGACTACAATCACTTGTAAATTTATGATGTTATTCTTTATTACCTGACTTATAGTCTGAATGTCATGTGATGCTTGTTTGATAATAGTTTGTATATATTTCATTACATAGTAGCCACAAGACCAGTCATTATTTTGCATAGGACACTACAAATAACAAATTATACTTAATGTTAGTAAACTACTATAAACAACAATTGAGATAAGAGTATAAGAGTTGACATATTACAGTTGAAAATTAATACATAAAGAGTAAGCAGTTGTCAAAGTAGCTACCTTGACATTTTTCAAAGTCAATGTCTTTAATTTTGTGGGTATTTGTCCTCCAGCTTCACGAAAAGCCTTTATACCCCTATCAATTAAATGATAGTTGGTAAAATAGAAATTCTAAATAGAAATATCATGTTGAAGCAATTGATTAAATTTATGCTTACTCCATAGCTGACAATTTCAGTTTGTGACTCCTTGTTATTTTACACATTGGGTCAAGATAATAAAGAGTCATCAATTTTGGGACAATCACCAGTAATTCCCAATGTCTAGCTCTGAGTAAGAATAAAACAAATATTAAAATAAATAGTTTCATTCATTATTAAAATTATATTGAATAATAATACTTACTGGACGTTAAAAGGAATTAGGATAATTTCCTTCCCATCACTAGCAAAATATTTGAATGCATCAGAGAAGTACTCATTCACATCCTCAATATTTGTCTCCACCTGACTAGTGACCAAAGGAACTAAGAATGCAATATTCTTTATATCAAAGTTGGTGACCTCGGTATATAAATGGCTGTTAAACATTTGTAATTATTTTCATATGTAGAAATAAGCTAAAAATGTGTATTGGAATTTTCTATATATATTGATAGATCCTTACCTTATCCATACTTCTATTATCGAAGTGTTCAACCAATCATACCAGAACAACTCTATAATATCATCAAGAAAAATAAAATTCTCAAAGTCCCTCCCAACTGCATCTTCTGTTAACTTGACCATCATATGTGATCCCGATCTTTGGTTGGCTAAGTATCGACACAAACATTTAGATTTACTTCCCAATTTGTCAAATGTAGTTTCGGGAATGAAAGATGGCTTGGGCATAGGAGGATGACTAGCAGAAGTTTTACTTTTTGGTTTACAAACCTGTTAATTAAATTACATACTTATATTACATGAATTCATATATGCAGTCAAATATGAAAAATATGGTAGAAATAAGGTATACCTTGTCATTGATAACCAAGTGTCTAGGCCAACCCACCATAGCACCCTCAACTTCTTCAACTGTACTATATTCAGGATTAGGTATGGGTAGTGGTTTGTCCCCCATTCTGTCATACACAAGATGGATGGACACACGGCATATGTCATCAGTAATTTGTTGGCAATGCAATGTACCACCAAGGTTGTACACTTTGCCCGCTGCCACAACATTATATTCTGGAACCTCCACTGCAAGTTTATAGTTCATACCAACCTAGATTGAAATAATATAAGTTATATAAGAAACAGTAGAACAGATACATGTTACAACTATATATATTATCATATATTTATCATACTAATAACACAACATATATAGAACAAAAACTTACTGCAGATTGTTGTGGTGGTTCATCGGGAGTGCTCCCATGACCTTCTAAAACTATAGCATGGGCTTGTACCTCATCACTTGAGAGACGTGTAGTATGAACAGGTTGAGAAGGTTGAGTAGGCTGAAATGAAAACATTATTTCTTTTACTTTCTGCGCTACTAATGCCTCAAGATCCTCTTGTGTAAAACCTCCTACACGACCTCTTTTAGATTACGAAGGGCCAAAATAAGACTTGAATCCTATGCCAGCTCCTAATCCCCTAACACGGCCAGGATGTTCCTTCGTACTAAGAGCAACTGCTAGTTCATCCATGTAGCCAGTTGGGATGAACTTTCCTTCCTTCCTTTGCTCGTGGAGATCAATCTATTCATAGTTAATAAAAATATAAAATCACAATATCAATTAGATATAAATAAATCTAAGTTTGTGGAAGTTACTCTTTACTTAGTTGGGATAAACCTACCATCTTTTGTGCCACCTCCTTAGTTGCAGGGTTGACAATTTCACCGGCTTGATTCTTTCTAGCATCAATCCATGTCATGTGTCGGGGTGGTCGCTCAACTTGAGTTGTACTAGATTCTTCTCCAGAAGATGATTGCTTCTCTTGTAGTTGGCGGCGGAAGGCATAACCACCGGGCCCCAAGCAATGGTCATGCACATTTTTAGCCCGTCTTTCCTTTTGAGCCTGGTGAATAGCCTGATCATTTAAAATGAGGTATTGCAATTTATACTTGGCAAACATGTATACAAAGATTCACCTCCTTAATTGTATAAAATTAAATATTCATACAATACATCACAATCTTTATTACCTAAAACTCTTCCGATCTCCTAGCTACAACAAATCTTTCCCACACCTTAGGATCAATAAAAATATATACATCTATAGCTTTCTTCTTTTGTTTAGGATTATTTATAAATTCCCTTACAAGATATGTCTTAAAACCCCTCCATCTTACACCACAACGTTGTAGCACTCTTTTCTTGTGATCTTTTTCATTTAGATGAAAAACACCCTATACATACAAAAGAAGCAATTAATAATGTTGTTTTGAAAAGGAATTAATTCCAAGCAAACTAAATTAGAATCAATAGATAAAAACATATCACTTCCACTCACAGATATATCTTTCCATATGAGGTCTTTTTTGGCATTAGGAACATCATGCCAATTTTCTATATCTATTGGCACCTTAGTGCGTGCGGTCACCCCTACGTAATGCTTGAAAGCACTAGCATGTTCCCCAACAGGTGCTCCTGTCATATCAAACTGGACTGGTAATTTATCCCCTTTAGCCCCGAGCTCCTACAACCTACACATCAATGTAGGACCTCTACTGTTCTTAGCATCACCACTACCATCCTCATGGTGCCCATGCTCATAATGTTCATCTTCATGGTGCTCATGCTCAAAATGTTCATCTTCACTCGCCATTTTAGAACCTGCAAGTATACATGATAAAAAAATAAGTGATAATAAAAGCACAAGTGATAAGGTATACATGATAATAAAATAAATAATTCAAAGAATACATGCCTTTAGTATTGGTTGAGTTGTTAGTCAAGGAAAATTCCTTCAGCATGGTCTTGACGTTTATAATATTCATCGGTGTTATCTTCAACATTTACACTTGGAAAACCAACTGAGAATGGACTGGAATCATCATACTTTTCATAGTATTCTTCTTCATTTATAGGATCTACAGTAAACTGTCTTTTTCCATTAAGAACGACAGACCAATTTTTATTTGCCGGGTCATCAATATAGAATACTTGTTTTGCTTGGTTTGCCATGATGAATGGCTCATCTTTGAAACCAATCTTTTCAAAATTCACCAATTTGAAACCCAACTCATCCACTGAAACTCCTTTATTGTTGTCAACCCAATTACACCTAAATATAGGAACTCAAAAATTTGTATAGTCCATTTCCCATATGTCCTCAATGACGCCATAATATGACATCTCAGCTTCGCGTGGTCTTTTATCTTTGGCACTAGTAAAATACAATGAACAAGCTTTAACAGTGACCCCACTATTTTGAACTACACTACTTTCATCTTGACGCTTTGTGTAGTATGAAAATCTGTTAATGTCATAACCTTCATATGACATGACATCCATTTTTGGCTTAAAGGCGAGCCGTTTTATGTTCTCAGCAACATTATTTGGTGATTCAGATAGTTGATTAGATACTTTCTCTTCAAACCACCTAATAAATGTTCAATTATGCTCTCTTGCAAGCCACATTGAACTGGATCACAGATGATTTCTCTTGATAAGATCATTGTGTTCTGTGATGTAGCTACTAACTTCATCGATGTTGTGTAAAATATACAAATGCGCTTGTTCCCACAACTCATGACTGATTCCTTTCACTCGTCCTCCCAGAGTTCTTTTGCCATAATAAGATCCAGTGTGATGGGAATTTTTTTGATCGCTACAAGTTTCATTGCAATTCAAAAAATCATTACAAAAGTCCATCACCTCCCTAGCCACGTAACCCTCAACAATACTCCCTTCAGTACGATAACGATTCCGAACATCACCTTTAAAAACACTCATGTAGTGTTCAAATGGATACATCCAGTGTAAGAAAATTGGACCCAACATCTTCACCTCCCTTGTAATATGTACTACAAGATGAACCATGATATCAAAAAATGAAGGAGGAAAGTACATTTCAAGCTGACACATGGTAACAATTACATCTTTCTGTAATTTATCGAGAGTATCAGGATGTATCACTTTGTTGCATATTTCATTGAAGAAGAAACAGAGTCTTGTGATTGCAAACCTTACATGCTTCGACAATATAGATCGAATAGCCACAGGTAAAATTTGTTGCATTAAGGTATGACAATCGTGAGATTTGAGACCTATCAGTTTCAGATCCTTCATTGATACCAATCTATGAATATTAGAAGAGTATCCTTATGGAACCTTAATATTATATAAGAACTCACAGAAAGTCTTTTTCTCTTTCTTTGACAAAGTGTAACAAGCCGACGACAAATATGTGCGGCGACCCCTGATCTCCACTGATAATTCTTTTCTAATACCCATTAATTCTAAATCTTTTCTAGATTTGATGCCATCTTTAGTCTTTCCTGGTATGTTCAATAGCGTACCGATGATGCTATCACAAATATTTTTTTCAACATGCATGACGTCAATGCAGTGTCTAATTGCCAAAGATCTCCAATAAGGAAGATCCCAGAATATTGACCTCTTCTTGTATAGAGATTTGTCACATGCGAGTGTATGACTACTTGAACTCTTTCCAAATTCATTAACAATATGTTTCACCCTATCATATACAACATGTCCTGGTATAGGTTTAGGAGCACTTCATTCCTCAGTTGACCCATTAAAGGTTTTGCGTTGCCTTCGATAAGGATGCACTGGTGGGAGAAATCTCCGATGACCAAGATATACGATTTTACCACCATGTTTCAGTCTGATTGAATCAGTATTTTCCTCACAAACAGGACATGCTTTGTATCCTTTTATGCTATATCCAAACAAATTTCCATAAGCTGGAAAGTCATTAATCGTGCAAAATAACATAGCACGCAAACTGAAGATCTCTTTACATGAAGCATCATATGTCATAATACCTTCTTCCCATAGTTTCATTAGGTTATCAATTAGAGGTTGAAGGTAAACATCAATATCATTTCCAGGTTGCTTGGGCCCTGATATCAATGTTGACAACATCACATACTTATTTTTCATGCACAACTAAGGAGGAAGATTGTATATAACAATCATAACCGGCCACGTGCTATGTTGGCTACTTAATGTACCATAGGGATTCATTCCATCTGTACAAAGTCCAAGTCTTAGGTTTCTTGGTTCTTTACCAAATTGAGGGTATAATAAATCAATTTTATTCCATTGTGGTGAATCAGATGCATGTCGTAGGACGCCATCATCATTGACCTTTAACTCCCCATGCCAAGACAAATTTTGCGCATCTTATGTATTAGCAAATAAGCGTTGAAATCGTCGTATTATTGGTAGATACCACATCACCTTGGCATGAGAGCCATTTTTAGCCTTAGCTGAATTTGTAGTCTTATACCTTGACGCACCACATTTTGGACAATTTATCAAATTACTATAGTCCTTTTGAAATAACACACAATCATTTGGACATGCACGAATCTTCTTAACCTCCATTCCCATTGGGCACATTAATTTCTTTGCTTGATATGTTGAAATTGGAAGCTCATTGCCTTCAGGAAGAATTTCCTTTAACAAAGACAACAGTGAAGTGAAACTCTTATCGCTCCACCGGTTTTGAGCTTTAAGAGTGTATAATCGCATCACAACACTCAACCTCGTGAACTTAGTACAACCCTTATATAATGGTTTTTCAGCATCATGGACAATGTTTGCAAATAAAGAAGATGGATCAATGACATTGTCCCGACAACTACATAGCATCTCATCAATCATATCATCCTGAATCTGGTCATCTTGAATCGGTTCATCATTAACATTATCATCATTATCTATATCTTCTATGCCACAACTATTAGTATCGACATTTTCTGCTCCATAATTCAATTTCTCTCCATGCCAATACCATTCATTATAACCTTGTATGATCCCCTTGCATATGACATGATTCTTAATTTCCTCACCAGTATCAACTTTCAAATTGTTACAACAATTTCTACATGGACAATATAGCCTATATGTAGGTAGTTTCCTATGTTCCTTAGCAAATCTGATAAATTCATCAAGACCTTTGGCAAACTCTGGACTGCAACGGTTCTTGATAGACATCCAACTTCGATCCATTTTCTATATCACATTAAAATTAATTATAAAACTAACAGTTTAATATTGATACTATAATAATCTGTAAGTTTTTATTGATAGAAAGTTAATTTTATATACTAAAGTGTACCACCTATCCCATTTTTGAATATTTAATCTCACTAGTAACTGTATAATGTATGTTTAGTTTTAAAGAAAATTTCAGCACCATTTCCCCTAAGTTCTCCAAGTACACCGATGTAAATGGCAAATAACCACTCACATATGTACCCAGAGAACAAATGGAGAAATCCTACTGAAATAATCTACAAAACTAAACATACATTATACAGGTATATCCTAAGTGAGATTAAAATATCCAAAAACAGTCCCAAACCGGGGACTATCCAAAGTTTACTCCTAATGAGTAAATTTTGAACGGGTTTCTAAGTTAATATATAAATGCATTATTTTCATATTTATATATTAAGTTAAACATCATGCATCAACCCTAAAGTGTCAATCTAGAAGTACACATGTCTAATCTAGTATTAATTTCTAAAATTTATATAATGATTACATATGAAAAAAGACATGCATGTTTTTATTATTGGGTTATCAAATAATATAAAATGGAAAATACTTGTACAAATTAGCAAAGTAAGGCCGTTTCCAACAGTCCAAAGATTGAAATCATTATAATATTCAGAACTATTTGTGAACATTACAGCAAATATGATTAAAACATTTATAGCTCAAACATAAATAAGTTCCAGGTCCATCTCGGTCGACAATTAGTCGACCGAGAGCCCACCTGCGCGCAGCGTCCAGGTCCACTCTCGGTCGACAAATTGTCGACCGAGAGTGGACCTGGAAGCTATGCACAGGTGGGCTCTCGGTCGACTAATTGTCGACTGAGATGGACCTGGAAGCAGCAATGGCGACGGGAGGGAATGAAGGGGAACAAGGAACGAAGGAAGCTCGAACTTACTTGGAAATGGCAGTGAGCTTCGTGGAGGAAGAGAAGAACTTCACGGAGAGGCGGAGACCTTCGTGGAAGAGTGGAAGGCGGCGACGACGAGCTTCACGACAACGAAGAGCTTCACGGCAACGAAAAGCTTCACGGCAACGACGGGCTTTGTGGAGGAAGAGTAAAGGCAGCGACGACGAGCTTCACGATCCTCTTCGCGGGGACGATGAGCTTCGCGATCCTCTTGGCGGCATGGAGAGGCGGCAACGGCTTCGCGGAGAAGCGTTTGCGGCAACGGCAGAATGACAAAGTGAAAAAGGGTTTCGCGGTGCCGCGGGAGAGAGATTAAAAAGAGAAAAGGGTTTCGCGGGAGGAAGAAAGACTAAAATTTCGGCTTTTTGCACGGAGCAAAAAACTGTAGCGTCGGTTAACAACCAAAACCCGACTCTACAGATAAACGGTTCCCGTGTCGGGTTGTTTAATAACAATCAAACACAAACTCGGTCGACGAATTTGTCGACCGAAAAGACCTATAGGGTCGGTTATTAGGTAAAACCGACGCTACAAGTGCTAATACGAAGAAATCTGGCTCGTTTTGGTCGATGATTTGTCAACCAAGAAGGAGCAAGATTTCCTTCGTACAAGCACCTCTAGGGTCGATTTTTTCGTATAACTGACCCTAAGGTGCTTATACATGTGTGAAAAACTAATTTGGATATTGTCGGTCGACAATATTGTCGATCGAGACCTCCTATAGGGTCGGTTATTAGAAAAACTGACCCTAGAGGTTCTTCTAAGAAAGAAATTTGGTTTCATTCGGTCGACAAATTCTTCGACCGAATGTGTGTCGGTTGACAAATTTGTCGACCGAAGATGCGTGAAAAACTGGATCGAAAATTCATGTTGGTCGACAATAATTGTTGACCGGGGAGCGTTTTAGAGTCGGTTATAAAGGAAAAACCGACCCTATAGGTGCTTATACACGTGAAATCTGCCTCTATCTCGGTCGACAAATTCGTTGACTGAGGAGCTCTAAAGTGCTTCCACAACCCTAATAATGATGTTATGTGAAACTTTAATATATGGTGATGTCGTATGAAACCCTAATATGGGATAATGTTACGTGAAACCCTTATATGGAATGATGTTATGTGAAACCCTAATATGGAAATGTTATGTGAAACCTTAATATAGGGTGGTGTTGTGTAAAAACCCTAATATGGGATAATGTTATGTGAAATTTCAATATGGGATGATGATATGTGAAACCCTAATTGATAAAGATGGGAAATTCTAACCCTAATGAGGGAATAGAGATGTTATTTTTGTATTGCATGATGTTGATATGAAATTGATATGGTTGATATGAAATTGAATGATTGTGTAACAAATATCCTGAATACCTTGGTCAGATGACCTGAAGGTAATAGTTACCTGATAAGTGATAACCATGTTTAGTGATGAACTAAGGGTTTGAATACCCAAAATCAGCAAATGTGATGATGGTGTAATTGAGGGATGTGAATTCCCAACAATGAGACAAAAGATTGAGATCCCAATGCTTTATAACGTTTTGAAAAGTACTAACCTCTATTCAAAAATTTTGTCGGTCGAGCTCTAGGGTCGGTTATAAGGAAAAAACCGACCCTAAAGTCATCCTCGGTCGACAATATTGTCGACCGAATTTGTCTCGGTCGATAATATTTTTGACCGAGATTAAACCTGTTTCAATGTTTTAAATTAAGTACCAAGTGTGTGTGTATGAGATTACCCAAGTGATGCTTTGTCAAATTTAGCCATAATTTATTTTTCAATCATTTGAAATAACAATATTCTTAAATAACATGTATATGTCCAAATGAAGCCATGGAAAACACTTTTATTCATAACAATTTAATGCCCACACACTTTATAAGATGAAACATGAAATACTTGCTTTATAAAAAGATATACATTACATCATTCCAAAGATATCTCATAATCTCACTGGAAAGACCGAAGGATTACATCAATGTCTAGGTCTTTTCCAAGAAAGGGCTCAGCTCCATAATATTTGACCAGTGTCTGCCACTCCAAGGCACCTGTCATGGTTAAGGCATAAGCCTCCAAGAAGGTGGGAACACGATCAAAGTGAAAGTTGGCAGCAATGTCTTGAAGTTGAATTGGAGAAAACTGAGTATGTGTGAGATCAGGAGATGGTGGAGGTGGAATTTGATAGTAATTGTAGGAAGGATTGTATGGATTTATCATGCCAGGATTAAGGGAATAGGGATATTCATCAGGTTGGTTAGGAGAGAGAGCTTGCATCCTTTGGTTTAAATAAGTCATGCCATGGTGATTATAATCCAATTGCTTACTTAGGTGATATTGGGAGCCAGCAATGTATGTCAAGGTATTTGTAATAGGATCATGGGGTAGGTTGGTAGGAGGAGGTGGTGGAGGTATGTCTTGGGTGGATGTCTCCCCTTCAGTCTTAGCCCTTTTGTGGCCAAAGTCGATTCCCATCTTTTCCACCGTATTTTTACTTATCTTTTGGGGCTTTCTATCCCATGTGTAACCTAAGTCATCCTCAATATTCTTCTTAAGAAAATGTTGAGTGATTTGGCATACAAAGTCAGCATAAGGTGGATTGCCAGAAAACTCAAGCATATTCTTAAGGATGATACGAATAAAGTTTATGGGGATACCTTTGAGAATGACATAGATAAGGTACATAAGAAAGGTGGGTACTTCAGATTTGTTTGCTCTAGGATGGATATTGGTGGCAACAATGAGATTTATGATCCTAGCTTCAGGTTTTAAATTTATGGCATTATAGGTACCCCTATCTTCATGACAAGTCATATTTGATTGAAAGATGGCTCTTTTGACATCACTAAGGCTAGTTGTAGTGTCATCTTGGGAGAGTTTGTTGAGTAGATTTCCTCTAGTGAGATCAATAAAATTTTTATATTCTTCTATATCTATGTCAAGCATATCAAGAATACCCTCCTCAGTAAAATGGAATCCATACCCACCAACCATAGAGGAGAACGAATCATGTTCAGGATGTTTGGCTAAATTGGCATAGAATTCATTAACTACTTTGGAGGAGTAGGAATGGAAGGAGGGATTTAGAAAATCAGTCAAATGTTGCACCTCGAAAAGTTCCTCCAAATCGACAATGCTTTGGAAGTCCATGACGTCGACTGGCCGTCGTGGAAGAGGAGTTTTTGACGAGAGCCTGAGGTAGCAGTCGCCTGCAGCTGCGTCAATGAAAGGGACGTCGTTGATGAACGACAGCGTTGAAGAGACTGTCCTTCCTTTCCTACCTGCAACTTGTTTCTTTCTGCACGTAGATGATGAAGCCATTTCGTTGCTTTGAAATGGAGAAATAGCAAGCAAGAATTGGATGTAGAGAAGCTGAATATTTTCACAAGAATACACTAGAGAGAAGCTAGAGAAGTGAGAATAGCAAGTAAGAATTGGATGTAGAGAAGCTGAAGATTTTCATAAGAATACACTAGAGAGGAGCTAAAGAAGTGAGAATGTGAAGGTGTGAAGAAATGGATCATTTTGGGTGCTATTTATAGCAAAACAGAGTCAATTTCGGTCGAAAATTTGTCGACCGACGCCCGAAACGGTCGTTTTCTGGACCGTTCCCCTGGTCGGCCAACGGTCGTATTTATAGCCGTTACGACGGTTGAAATTCTAGCCGTTACGACGGTTGATTTTTTTAGCCGTTACGACGGTTGATTTTTTAGCCGTTATGACGGTTGATTTTCTAGCCGTTCCTCGGTCGACAAATTCGTCGACCGATATGTTGCGATCGACAATTCGTCGACCGAGATTGAGCCAGATTTCATTCACTTAAGTACCTCTAGGGTCGGTTTTTAGGAAAAAACCGACCCTAGAGGTACTTATTCATGTGTGAAATACTAAACTGGATCCTAGTTTATCTCGGTCGACAATATTGTCGACCGAATGGACTTCTAAGGTCGGTTATAAAGAAAATACCGACCCTAAAAGTTGCTTATACACTTGAAAATTGACTCCTAATCGGTCGACAAATTTGTCGATCGAGAAATGCTATAAGGTCGGTTATAAGTGTAAATCCGACG